>BSBK01006694.1:0-505000 GCA_027943335.1 Chamaecyparis obtusa
ATAAATGTATATGTATATATATATATATAAGTATATGGTTATAAATATATAAATATATAATATACATATATATATATATACTATATATATATATATATGTATATGTATATATATATATATATATATATATATACATATACATATATATATATATCTATATATATATATACATATACATATATATATATATCTATATATATATGTATATGTATATATATATATATATGTATATATATGTATATATGTATATATATATATATATATATATATATACATATATATGTATATATGTATATATATATATATATATATACATATATATATATATATATATATAATATATATATATATATATGTATATATATATATATATATATATATATATACGAGATCAAGTTTTGACATCATTGTACATGTTGTATATTGCTTTGATTTCGATGTTTTATGAGATGTTTTTCCTATATGCTTAGATGTATGGATAGAAATGTATGAAATGCACATGTTTTATTTCTTATGATAATGCAATGTGAAATGCAATGATAGATGGATAAAATGTATGCATATGTGTAATGTATGATTTTGAGTTATGCTTATAGTGGATGCACATTGTATATGTATATGTAAATGAATTTATGGATGCAAAATGAAATGAAAATGCAATGGATATGTAATGAATATGGTACTAATCATCTCATGCAGGATTGTAGCAATATATGACAGGTACTAATCAAAAAAGTGTGTTCTGAAGATCGAGAGCTAGGACCGAATACTTGTGCAGCCAAGAAGGACCCAGGACAAAAGATGAAGACCTTTGATGAGTAGAAAGCAATCAAGAGAGCATGAAACATAGTCCCAATGCAAGCCTATAATGAAGATGCAAGCCTAGGATGAAAAATGCAAGCCCTAGGACTTGGTTGTTGGACTCATCGTATTTATCATCATCGAGTTCATTTAAGCACGGGATGATTGCAAGATGTCATACAATCCTCACTAACATTGCAATTATGAGAATATGAATATGACATAAATCTTAGATTTGTCAGAATGAGGTATAAGCATTAAGGCACAAGAAGCCAGAATGACCCAAACACCTATTCCTTTTGATTTAGCAAGTTAACATAAGCATCAAAGCACAATTGCTAGAATGACCTAAATGTTGCTCATGAATAGACACACCAAACATGTGAGAGTTCCTTCTTTTTCCAAAGAGTTCTCGCAGTGACCCTTACATTCACTTAACAAGACGAGCATTAGCAATTTCACTTGTAGTAGAAAGAAGTCACTCAAAACAGACAAGGAGAAGCACCAACCTCACCAAAGTATCTATATAAAAGGAGTCGAGTTATGCATGGTCATCCAATACAAGATGAAGGCTCTTACAGATGAACACCCCTCTTAGATAGATTCCTTGGATCATTGGAACTAAACCAGCAAACAGAAAGCAAAGAAAAAGAACAAAGCAAGCAAACAAGCACTCAAATAAAACAAAGCTCAGCATGCTTCAAAGGAACACAAAATTAGTTTTTAGTTTTAGTTTACATTGTGTTCAAGTGGATTGAAGTCAAAGTAGAAGCAAACAACATTCAAAGTCTCGATGGGATAGTGACAGCAGGCAGATGCAGTGAGAACCACTGGTGACCGTCACGAGAGACAAAGTCTCAAGAGGATGTTGAAGCATGAAGTATCAACAAGAAAATGCAGCAATAAATGCTGGTGATTGATACAAGAGAGATTCTCAAGTTGAGAAATCTCAAAAGATACTAGTGAAACATCAGCAGGCAGGCGCAATGAGAACCACTGGTGACTAATGTAAAGAAGGGATCCCGAAAGAGAGAGGTCAAACCAAAGCTAGGTATCAGTAGGCAGGCACAGTGAAAGACCAATGGAGACCGATACATGAGAGATCCTCAAGGAGAGAAAACTCACAAATAGCTAGGTATCAGTAGGCAGACACAGCGAGAATCGCTGGTGACTAATGCACAAACAAAACTTTTGAAAGCGATAGGACAATGCCCCCTAGACCAGGAAGATGCCCCAAGTGTGAACCAGTTCCAATCCATGAAGAGTCAAGGAAAATCTCAAAGACCACTAAGGCAAGTGCATGAGCTGGCAAACTAAAGCAGGAAATTAGCTAAAAGCAGGAGACAAACTAAAGTAGGAAAGCGGGAAAGCAAACTAAAGCAAGAAACTAAAAGCCAAGCGATGTTGAGATGAGATGTAGCTTCAGGAAACAAGAGGTGCCTGTTTACCAGGTTTTCACCATCTTGGTAGAGATTCTATTTTTGCTACCATGATGCCTGTTTACCAGGTTTTCATCAATGGCACATTTTCTTCTTTTTCAATTTTTTGTATTTTTGAATATTTCATTTTTTTGTATTTTATCTTTTCACTTTTCTTTTCTTTTTTGTATTTTTTCAATTTTCTATTTTTTATTATTATTACCAAGGCACCTGTTTTACCAGGTTTTCACCAAGATAATAGATACATCAAAGTGCCTGTTTGCCAAGTTTTCACTAAGATGATCATTTTTTTCAGGACATTTTGCAATTTTTATGATTTTTTGCAATATATCATTTTTTTTGGATTTTTTCAGGACCAATAAGTATGTACATGAGCATGTTGAGAATGTCTCAACTGTAGAACTTCTTCAGATGAAGAGCATTGATAAGCTCTTGAGT
Source organism: Chamaecyparis obtusa (assembly GCA_027943335.1). Taxonomy (NCBI): domain Eukaryota; kingdom Viridiplantae; phylum Streptophyta; class Pinopsida; order Cupressales; family Cupressaceae; genus Chamaecyparis; species Chamaecyparis obtusa. The sequence goes on from BSBK01006694.1 coordinate 2,679, forward strand.
TGCTCTCCTTCAATGGTGGAGAGTCGATAAGCGCCAGACCCAAATGTTGTAGTAATGACATACGGACCAAGCCAGTTTGGTTCAAATTTTCCTTTATGGGCCCGCTATTGCTAATTTTTGGGGTTCTCTCTCAGGATGAGATCACCCACTTGAAATTATCTTTGTCTAACTTTCTTATTATAGGCTTTTGACATTCTCTTTTGATATGCTCGGAGATGATCGAAATGCCACCTTCTGATGTTCATCAAGTAACTCAAGCTCTTGAAGCCGGGATATTTTGTTGTCTTCATCAGTCATGAGGCCCCTCAAAGAGATTCGCAATGCCATAATCTTGACCTCAATAGGTAATACTACCTCTGCTCCATAAACAAGGGTGAAAGGAGTGGCCCTTGTTGGTGTTCAGATACTTGTCCTGTAGGCCCACAATGCCAGATTAATCTGGAGATGCCAATCTCTACCAAATTTATGAACTATTCGATGCAAGATTTTCAAAATTGTCTTATTGGAAGCCTCCACTTGTCCATTACCCTAAGGATAATAGATAGATGACCAATGTTGAATAATTCTAAATTTAGTACACAAGTCTGTTAGATCCTTATTTTTGAATTGTCCCCCATTGTCAGTGATAATAGATGAGGGTATGCTATATCTACAAATGATGTAGTTCAGTATGAACATAGCAATGGTTTTTTTGTTAGCTATAGCTAGAGGCACTACCTCAACCCACTTGGTAAAGTAATCAATAGCTGTAATAATAAACTTGTGCTCCCTGGAAGATGAAGGATGTATCTGACCAGCCAAGTTGAAGGCCCATTGCTGAAATGGCTAGAAACTAATGAGAGGACTAAGTTCATGAGCAAGAGCATGAATCAAGTTTCCATGAAATTGGCATTGCTTGCAAGTCTTGGCATATTAAATAGCTTCTTTTTCCATATCCGGCCAGTAATATCTAGCTCTAATAAGTTTCTGAGCTAATGTCAAACCACTAGAATGAGACCCACAAATACCTTTGTGTACCTCAGCCAATGCACATTTGGACTCCTCAAGTTCTAAGCACATAAGAAGAGTACTATCTAAACCTTGTCTATACAGGTCATTTGCTATTAGAACATACTGTGAAGCAGTATGAATGAGATGGTGTTTCTCATTCTGGGTATAGGTATCAGGAATGATCTGGTCACGAACATAGGAAAAGATATGGTGGTAGCGGGATGAATCATGTCCAATGACTGAACAGATCATCCTGGATTCAGGATTATCATAAGCAGGGTAGTGTAATGTCTTCACCAAGAACTCATGTCTGAAATCATTTTCTGGCATTTGTAACATTGAGGCTAGAGTGGCCATAGCATCAGCTGCTTTATTGTCTATCCTTGGAACCTGCTGGAAAGAAATATGTGCAAAGTATTGCTTGAGATCATCTACCATTATTTTGTAAGGTATTAGCTTGTCATCTTTTGTTTGGTAGACATCATTGACTTGATTGATAATTAACTGAGAATCCCCAAAGACTTTGAGCTCATCAACATGCCATTCAAGGGCTATCTTTATTCCATTAATAAGAGCTTCATATTCAGCTATGTTGTTCATGCAAGGAAACAACATTTTATATGCCTTTGGCAATGAGTATCTTTGAGGTGTAACAAATAGAATGCCCGCACCAGACCCTTATTGAGTGAAAGATCCATCAAAGAACATGCTCCAAGATTGATGTGTGAGAAGCATGATGGATTCATCTGGAAACTCAATACTCAAAGGTTGGTGATCTTTCAAAGGAGCCTCCACCAGCTAATCAGCAATCACATGTCCCTTAATGGATTTTCTTTCCACATATTCAATGTCAAATTCACTAAGGATCATTACCCATTTCGCTAATCTACCCATGAGGGCAGCTTTTCTCAACAAGTACTTCAATGGATCAATTTTTGCAATAAGCCTAGTGGTATGAGCTAGCATATAATGCTGTAATTTTTGAGAAGCAAATACCATTGCTAAATAAGCCTTTTCAATGATGGATTAGTTCATTTCATAGGCAACCAATGTTATGTTGATATAGTATATAGCTCTCTCTTTGTTGTTCTGATCTTCTTGAGCTAGGAGAGCACCCAAAGATGTATTTGTTGTTGATATGTATAGTATAAGTGGCTTCCCATGAATAGGAGGCATCAGAATTGGGGGGTTGGCAAGATACTATTTTATTTGAGCAAGGCTTTTGTCACACTCCTCATTCCATTCATAGGTCACATTCTTATGCAAAGTTTTAGTAAATGGTTGTGACTTGTCGGCCAACTGTGAGATGAAGCACCGAATGGATTGTAGCCTTCCTTGTAATCCTTTCATTTGATTGATATTCTTGGGTGGAGGCATGTCCATAATAGCTTGTACCTTTTTAGGATCTACTTCTATGCCTTTAGCTGAAATAATATAGCCCAAGAGTTTCCTGGAAGTAACACCAAAAGCACATTTCTTCAGATTAAGCCTAAGACTGAATTATTCCATATGATCAAGAATGGGACCTAAATCTATGAGGTGAGTTCTTCACTGCATGCTTTTGGCTAAAGTATCATCCATATAATCCTTCATCATTTAATGCATCATATCATGGACGATAGTAGTAACAACTCTTTGGTATGTTGCTCCAGCATTTTTAAGCCCAAAAGGCATGACATTCCAGCAAAAGGTGCCCCAAGCACATGTAAAAGTGGTCTTTTCTTGATCCTCTGGCATAATTTTGATTTGATTATAGTCAGAAAATCCATCCATTAATGAATACATCTCATACCCTGTTGTCATGTCAATTATCATATCAATATTAGGCAGTGGGAAGTCATCTTTCAGACATGCCTTATTGAGATCTCTAAAATCTATACACACTCGAATGGATTTGTCATGTTTAGTGACTGGAACAATGTTTGAAATCCATTCTACATAATCAATAGTTCTTATGAAGCCTACCTCAAGGAGTTTTTCAAGTTCTGCTTTGACCAAAAGTGCTACATGAGGATGCATTTTTCATAGCTTCTGTTTAACAGGTTTGATACCTGGTGCAATGGACAAATGATGCATGATTAGATTGGTATCTAATCCAGGCATGTCAGAATAGGTCCATGCAAATTTTATTTTCTTTCTCTAAAAATTTTGTGAACTCTTCTTTTTCTTCAGCAGACAATGATTGTGCTAGGTGAATGATCTGTGGAGTAGTTTTTGTAACCAAATTGACTGGCTGTGTCAGCTCAATCAATACTGATGACCTCTCTTGGAAGTGGCTTAGAAGAGCATCAAGTATCTCATCCTTGGGCACCTTAGAGAGGTTTTCACCCATAGATACATCTTTTATTTTTACTATTTTTGGCTCTGATACTGCCACAAAGTGGTTTTCACCATCAGAGCATCTATTTTTTCTTCTTTTAATTTTTTGACTGAGATACTTGATATCTACCTATGTCATGCTGACACTGCTCTCACTAGTGGAGGACATCACAGGCTCAATGGTGTGGAGATAATAGGCTAGAACATAATCAGTCTAGAATGTTAGGACTTCATTGGATTCAAAAGGAGAGTTCCAGTTTATTAGATCGGGATGGCAGAGTGAAAGGGAAGTAGTGATGGGTTCAACTGTGTTCACGATATAACCCTCAAAAGCACTAATGAGAAAGTCAAGGCCTAAAGAGATCTCATCCAAAGGAACTTTTGAATCCCTATAAGACCTTACGTCAGAGGTAGAGAACATGTTAACATTAGTGGCATCTAATTCATGTGGCCTAGCGCTAGACCCTTCACCTACTTTGAGGAGTCTTTCATACACATGAATAGTATCTATGTCTACATCATAAGTGGCATCAGACAAAGAGTTGAACTCATATTCATGTGAGTCTTTACTTGATGTAGGAATTTCATTAGCAGCATCATCAGTCTCATTATTATCCCTTGTGGCATTGATAGCTTGCTGAAGTTGTTCTTGTTCATAGTACTTTTGAAAATATGGTGGCCTATATCATTCACCTATAAAATTGGGATCATCATTTAGTGTTGCTTTCCATTCCTCATATGTAACTTGATGCACTAAAGAGGTTTTATCAGAATCAGCCTCAGAACAAGTATCAGTATCAGATTCTACCATATGAATAGGTATGATAGGCTCATCAGGTTCAGCAAGGAGTGTCACAAGATCTAGAGGGATAGGATATGGAAATGTATCCTCATCAGAGTTGTTCTCTGGATTCACTTCTGGAGTGGTATCTTCAATTTCTTGTTGATGTTCAGGTTTAGGCTTAGGATCAGGCGCAAGAGCTAACATAAATTTATTGGTCCCCAAATGAAACGGAGTCTTCTTAAAGCCTAAGCCACTAGTATCTTTTATGCGGCGGCCTATAGCTTCAATAGGTTTTAGCAAGCCATTATCATTTTTTCCTATGGGACCACTCCCCTTATAACTAAAGTGCTTCATGATCTTGAAAGCTTCACTATATGGTTCTTGCTCTAAATCTAGAGTGGTTGTTTCAGCTGTCTCTTTTTCTTTGTGGATCCAAGCTCTGATAGCTCTTTCTTCATCCTCATCTTCTAAAGGTATAGAGGCCCTCACAAAGGTTCCATCATAAACTATTTGAGGAAGAGCATTAGGGACTTTGTTGTCTTCAGAAGGTCTCCCATAAGAATGTGGAGACAAAGGTAAAGCAACAAGAGATAGCACAGGTTCCATTCGGTATTCTCCCATGCCTGTATCCTCAAGTCTCAAAGTTTGTTCCATCTCTTTTAGCTTAGCCTCATAGAACTCAGTGGATTCCCTATTTGCTGGAACAAAACTATATGCATTTTTCGTAAGAGTATTGCAAGAGAAGTTGGTATTTGTAGGTATAGTGACTTTCACCCCATGAAATGGGAACTTGATGCATTGATGGTATGTGGATGTAATAGTCTACATCTCATGAATCCAATGCCTACCCAACAAGATGTTGTAGGTGAGATGAATATTGAGCACTTGGAAAGTAACATCTCTCTCAATAGGACCTACATAGATAGATAGCACGACTAAGCCCTGGGACTTGCGTTCTTCCTCATCATAAGCTTTTATGGTAATCTTTTTGCGAGGATCTATGCAGTTCTCATCATATCCTAACTGAGTGAGTAGTTTAGTGGAACAGATATTAAGGCCAACACCATTATCTATGAGTACACGGTGGACATGCTTAGGCCCTATCATGACCTCTATGTGTAGGGGAGCACTATGTGGGTGACTTAAAGAATGGTCATCTTCTTCAAAAAAAGATAGATAATGAGGTGAAGTCAAATGACCCACCATAGATTGGAACTGGTTGAGATCAAGATCCTTGGGAACATTAGCTTCAGTAAGAGCCTTATCCAAAATTTGCCTGTGAGCAGGCGAGATCTTTAGCAACTCAAAAATGGTAATCTGGGCATTAGTTCACTGAAGTTGGTCTAAAATACTATAACTAGCTGACCCAGCTGTGGGAACAGTTTTCATATTCTTGTTGGCAGGGCCAATAGTAGTTTTATCCACATTTTTCTTAGTAGCAGATGAAGAAATATCAGGTCTCTTATCCACCATTTGCTTAGGAGCAGATGTAGAAGCATCAGGACCTTTCAACACAACTCTTCCTCACAATCGAGTGACAACATTAGCACAACCTTGGGATTGTTCAGATTCAGATGAACAAGATGTAGAACTATGCAAAACAAAAGGTGTCCTAGATTTTGGAGTGTCATCACTCCCCTTAGAAGTAATCATATCATAATATTCCACCTCGATAGGTTCAATCATACCAATGACATTGTCATTATTAGTGTATGTGTAATTGACTTTAGTATTGGTATTCTTAGTGTTTGAAGACTCTCCCTTCTCATGAGGAGGAAAAGGATCCTTGAAAGCTTGGTGGTCTGAATTCTTATTATGGTTCTCCATAATGATGTCACCATTGTCAATGAGATCTTGCACTTTATGTCTCAGTTGGAAACAAGTAGAAGTTTTATGACCAATATTCTAATGATAGTCACAATAATCATTATCATTCCACCAGTAAGGTCATGGTTGTGGGTCATAAGTACACTTTTCCAAAGGAGTAAGAACCTAATTTTGTATAAGATTCTTGTAGACCACATTAAGAGGCTCTCCCAAAGGGGTGAAATCACGCTTGAGTCGTTTGGACCAAGTTTTGTTCTTAGAAAACTTTGAAGGTTGTTGATTATCAGTTGTGGTCTTTTCGATAGCCTTAGCTACTTGTATACTGGAAGTAAGATTGAAAAAAGGCTTTGAAGGCTTCACAATAACATTATCCACCACTCCATCATTTACCACCTCTCGGTTCTTATTGATAGTCTTTCCTTTATCCTTGTTTGTGGAGAATCCTTGTTTATTGTCCTTATTTAAAGTTAGCTCTCCCTTCTTGATCATGAAGGCCTCTATTCACACTACCTATCTGATCATGCTATCAAAAGTAAGAGGACCTTGCAACTGTACTTGGTATCTGAAAGCAGGGACAAGATTGTCCAAGAAGATATCGAGTCTCTAAGACTCTAGTAATTTATGAGGACACTTCGTGCATAACTGTCTCCACCTTTGGAGAAAGGTTAGGAAGGGTTCTCCTTGTCGCTATTTTAAGTTGCAAAGATCTCGAATATTGACCAGATGTTGAATGTTATGTGAGTAGTGTTGGAGAAAAAGATTTTCCATTTCATCAAAAGTTTTAATACCAATAGGCAATCTAGAGAACCATTCCATAGCAGGTCTGCCCAAACTTCAAGGAAATAGATGCATAAGATATGTCTGATTGTGCATGAATTCCATAGACAATGCACCAAACTCCCTTAAGTGATCTTGGGGATCGGTTGTACCCAAGTATTTGTCATATTTGGGGAGTTCTACACCTCTAGGAAAAGGTGGCATATGAATGCTTCTGTCAAAAGGAAAAGGACAAATACTTTCCATTGTAAATTGTTGAGGGGGTTGACCTCTATTCCTTGCAAGTTGACTAATTTGATCTTGCATTTCTCAGACCATATTTTGTAAATTTTTGGTCTCAGTTTCTTCTTCCTTAGCTACAAGTGTTTCAACATGATAGTCTCGGGGTAACTTGGCCCCTTGTTTAGCTAGCTCAAGGAAGTACTTTTCTTTCTCTTCTAAAAGAAGGATCTCCATCATCCTAATGAGACCTTTATTAGCTTTGGTAGCATCTATATCTTGTTGAGTTATCACTTCAGGTTAAGTCCCAAGGATCTCATAAATACTCTGAGCCTGATCTTCTTGTTGATCATCTTGGTTTTGATCAAATGGAGGAGGACAATAGAAGTAGGCGGGTTGTTGATCACTTTGAGGTTTGCTTCAAGATTGATCATCATGGTGGAATGAATTTCAGTTATATTGAGATTGACCATGAGGTTGCTCATTCCTAGGCAAAGCATGACATGGTTCATTAGAAGATTGACCCTGATATTGATTGTTTTGAGATTGATCACAGTTTTGACAATACTTGCCCGGTTGGAAATCAAATGAATCTGCCATCCTGTCATAGACTTGCGCAATATCTGGAGACTTGACAAAGTGATGTGAATGAGATCGACAAGGTACATCCAAGGTAACCTTTGGTGAATGAATAATATCAAAAGATTTAACCAATTCTAGTGGAAAAATATCTTCAATGGTACCACTAGGTTCAATGATAGGACTATTCTCAATAGGATCAATTGGCACAATAATAGGACTAGTCTATTTAAGAGGTCTTCCAAAGTTGTGGAACAATGATTTTTCTTGGAAGTACGAGTTATCTTGATCTTGAAACAAGAAACCAGGTTGAGCTTCAAACAATGGGTTGAAGCACTCTTGAAACACCGAAGGTGAGGGTTGAGACGGACTACTTTTCAAAGTGCTCAATGAGGAAAATGAGGATGTCTCACAAAGTTTAGATTTCATAATAGATTCAGGAGGATCTATCTCTTGATTAGGAGATTCACTTCTATCTTGATTAGGATTCTGAATAGGATAAGTCTTGCCACTTCTAGTCATGACAATCATAGACAAAGATGAAACAAGAGAGGATTCGGGACAAAGCTAGACTCGCTCTCTAAGAACAACACAAAAGAGAGGAAGGCTAGGACAGCCAAGATGCAAGATGGATCTGGTACAAATCATCAAAAGAGGTGGCTAGAACAGACGAGGTAAGACTATCACAACACAAGATACAAAAGGCATAAAGAGATCAGGTAAACCAACAAGAGACGACACGAGTCAAAGTGAAGATCGATCGATTCCTAACTCAAAACAACTAGTTTCTGACAGTGAACAATAGGAAAGCAGAAAAAAAGACCTCAAACAAAAAGAAGATCAGATAAAATTCAAATGGTCAAATAGCAAATAGGTCTCTATTTTTGCAAACTATGATATAGTCTCACGTGAGAAAGTACCAGGCCGCGTGAGAGAACACAAATCTTCACACGAGAAATTAAGGTCTCGCACAAGAAAGTGCTTTGAAGTGTGAAACCTCACATGAGAAAGTACTCTAAAGTGTGAAACCTCATGCAAGAAAGGTACAAAATCTGATAATCGGGCATAATTTTTGAGATAAAAGTTGAATTTTAAAGTATAGTCTAAACTGATTTCTGACAAAAAATCTAGTTTCCTGACAGGTTTGAAGAAAAGTTTAATCAACAAGCTTGTTTTAGGATTTCAAGCATTCATTTAAAGACACAAAGGTTCAAATCAAGCAGTTGTGAAATAGGAAGTAGTCATTAATAGACCTATCAAGGACAAAGCGACTTAATAGCATCAAGGGAGTCTTTGTTCGATAATGAATTGGATAATGTTTAAGACTCGATAACAAACACATAGCTTAGTCCTACAAAGAAAATGGTGAGAAGCCAAAACCTTTGCCCCATTGCTTGAATGCATACGTGCACCTCACACAGCCATGTCATCCCCTAGAGGGTGCCCATGTTTTTGGTGTTTCCAAGGACTCAACAATGTACATTCAAAGGTTACCCTTGTAGCAAGGGCCAGTGTCACAACCACCTCCAAACGTCTAGGTGTATGCCTATGATGGGAATCTATGGGAGAGATTCTTCCCCCTCCCTGTGTAAAGATTATGACTCCTTTCAAAGGTGAACCAGGTAGGCCACTAGCTAAGGAAAGTTTTTAATAGGCTTCCATTCATGTTAACCTTTGGTGCCCTCGATATAGGGTTGAGGCCTCGCAGCCACACCAACACTTGAGAATCGTACACCCCCGCAAGCAGGGCTGGGAGCGGCACCACTCAATACAATAAACAAGGCTTACTCAAGATGATAGTCAAAGTCTTGAATAAGAAGTTACCATGGCTTTGGAGTCTTTAGACTCAACAAAGCATTCTTTATTATAGTGAGGTGGAATCACCGGCAAAAGGTGTGTACTCACTTGGGTCGTTCCCGGAGGTTCAATACCGGCAAGCCCTCTAAAGGTGACACTGGAATTGGTTTAGATTTGAGGGTTCTCCCAAAGGGAGAAGAGCATACTTCACTATCCCATTTCCTCACCCAAACACATCAAACAGGTTCATCACCAAGTTAGCTTCACTCCACCACAACTACAAGCTTTTGGGTTTCTGTTTCTCTCAAAGAGAGAAGAGCATAATCCCCTAGCTAATAGAAGCGTAAAGATTCACTACCTTTCTCTGCTTCCCCAAGAATTTGTCATATTATTAAGATCATTAGGATTTCGGGTTCATTCATGGTCATCACCTCCATGTAATGAAGAGCCAAATTCCCTACTCACTATCAAAATCATCAAGAAATTTTAATGGAGCCCTATTTAGACTATGTGAATAAAAGTAGGAAACAAACACAACATTTTTAGCAATCTTCAACTATCGGCCTGCAATCAAACCATTAGCATGTTTTAGTTCTTGGTCAAACGTCCTACAAAAAACTATTATGCTGTGAAAATGACAGAAAATACTAAGCAACAGCAAATAGAAAACTATTAGAAATTTGAATCAGAAAGACAAAAAGTAGGAAAATTTAGGCCACTATCTTGGAATCTCACATGAGGAAGTACTCCTTGGCACGTGAGGAAACACAGGTGTTGCATGAGGAAACACAGGCACTGCATGAGGAAACACAGGAGCCACGCAAGGAAACATAGGCTGTCATGTGAGGCCACACACTCTCATGCGAGGAAGTGCTACAGGGAGTAAAATCTTGCGCAGGATGCTCTAGATTCTCACACGAATATCCATACATAGGTAGTACGGATGCACGGTAGAACATGAATTTTTATCAGAAAAAGATGAGAATGAGGCCAGAAATCAGATTTTCTGCCCCACGGTGGGTGCCAAAATGTGTGTGTCTGAATGTGGACCTCTAAATCAGGCACAAACACAACATAGTCATTGCTCAATCATGAGATGGTGAGTATGAACATGAATTTTCCATCTCATAACATCGATTGAATCGACCTGTTGCCTCCTATGTGGATGGGGTGTATAATTAATCTCAGAATGAGAGCCAACAACCATAGACCAATCCCACAATGGAGGATTTTCAAAGCTAAGATGATATGCAAAACTGAAATTAAACTAAGATGAGTGCAATTAATCTAGAAATGCTTTGAAAGAGATATGAAATGCAGATTTTTTATTTTTAGACAACTTGAAATAAAGGTGATATTATGCTAAGAACAAATAAGCAAATTAACTCTAATATGAGATGAAATTATACTAAAATGAGATATTAAGCTAATTAATGCAATAAAAAGATTTTGGAAACAATGAATTAAATGAGACTAAAAAATGCCTATAGTGTAGATGCTCTCAAAATTGCCTCCCTCAATGAAGAAAATGAGGTCCATTAAATAGAAAAGCCAGAAGAGGAATGAAGAGTTTCTTGATTTGAAACTCATGACTCTTCATTCCCTTTTGAGACAAAAATGCATAAATTACTTAATAAAAGAATGGAAAATGCCACACAGTTGGCCTTTCGAATATCTTGAATTATTAATTCAAGAAGGTGTGTCCATTCGAATATCAAGCAATTATTAATTCCTTTTTATGGGTAATTAGCCAAATGGGGTGGATTTAATTTAATTCTAAGCACTTAAGACTTTAGGATTAAATTAAATTATCATAGGGGTAATTTAGCTAATTAAAGTCAAGGACTTTAGGAATTAATTTTGATATTTAATTAATGTAATTTATGGTCTTTGTAATTGACATCAAGTTGAGTTAAGTCAGGTAGGAAAGAGAAAATTGCCTAGGAAACTAGGACTTTGGAGATGTAAAATTGAAGATAATGCACCAAAACTAATCGAATTTAATAGGTGCCAATTTTAGGGTATTACACACATGACTGGTGATAAAAGTTTAAAATCCTTAATCATTACAAAGGTAGAAGTGTTAAGTTTTGTAATGATGCACCATGTCCTGTGAAAGGAAAAGGATCAATAAGATTGACTAATAAGATCATATGTGATAATGCTTATTGGGTTGAAGGTCTTAACTATAATTTTTTGAGTGTGGCACAATTGAACAGTATTGGTTACTGAGTTGAATTTCATCACAGGAAAGCTGAAATATTTGATGCCATTGGTGAACTAATTGGAAGTGGAGAACAAACAAGAGGTAATTTGTTCTATCTAGACCTATCTGAAGAAACATGTTTGTTTGCACAATTTGATGATGTATGGTTATGGCATAAGAGGTTGTTTCATGTAAACTTTGACAATTTGGTAAATATCAATAAGTTGAAGAAAGTTAGAGGTTTAGCAAGATTGAAGAAACCTAATAATGTGATGTGTAAATAGTGTCAATTGGGAAAAATGACAAAGTCTAGTTTTAAGAGCAAGACATATACTTCTGACAATATTTTGGTATTGGTTCATACTGACCTTTGTGGACCTATGGGTGTGCAAAGTTATTGTGGTGATAAGTATTTCATTATGTTTGTTGATGACTATTCTAGAATGATGACTGTAATGTTTTTAAAGGATAAATTTGATGCATTTTAGTTGTTGAAGTGGTATTTGGCAAAAGTTGAAAAAGAAACTGATAAAAGATTGAAATGTTTGAGATCTGATAGAGGAGGAGAGTTTATATCAAATAAGTTCAATCTGTTTTGCAATGATAGAGGAATAAAAAGACAGATGTTTGCACCTAGGATACCGTCACAGAATGGTATAGCAGAAAGAAGAAATAGATCAATTATGGATTGTGCTAGGACACTAATGATTGAAAATAATGTTGCACAAAAATACTGGAGAAAAGCTATAAGTAAAACTGTTTATACCTTGAACTAAGTACAAATAAAAAAAGAAAAGAATGAAGTTGAGTGCAAGCAAGAGCCTAAAGATTACAGATCTTTTGTATACCTGGAAGAAGGAGAGGCTAGTAGTGTACCTAAACTAGATGTTGAGGAACTGCATGAGACTGTCGAGCATCAGGAGGATATTGTTGAGCAATCAGAAGAAGAGGTAGAGAATTTACAAGATGAACCTGAAGATCAAGACCAAGGAGAAAGGAAATATGAACCTACATTGGCACAATATGTGAGAAGACATCATAAGCCTAAACAAATCATTGGAGATAAAGAATCTGGAGTTATGACAAGAAGTAAGTTGAAATATTATACATGCTTACTATGTGAGTTTCAGCCTAAAATAGTGACAGATGCTTTAGAGAATGAGGATTGGATACAAGCCATGAATGAATAAATAGAGTAGATAGAAAAGAACAAAACTTGGACTCTAGTACCGAGACCAGAAGAAAAGAATGTAATTAGAACAAAATGGGTATTCAGAAATAAGCTCAATGAACATGGAGAAGTCACTAGAAACAAATCTAGATTGGCATGTAAGGGGTATACACAAGAGGAAGGCATTGATTATGGGGAGACATTTCTCCCTATTGCAAGATTGGAAGGAGTGAGGACTCTACTTGCATATGCATCTTATAAAGGATTCAAAGTATATCAAATGGATGTCAAATCTGCATTTATGAATGGGATATTAGAAGAAGTATACATTGAATAGTTAGAAGGATTTGTTAACCCAAGCAAGAAGAATATGGTTTTCAAGCTACACAAGGCACTCTATGGATTGAAACAAGCCCCCAGAGCATGGTATGAAAGATTGCATAACTATATGATAAATATTGGATTTGTAAGGACAAATGACAACAACAATCTGTATATGAAGACTGAAAAAGGTAAAGGGATTTTGTTATCTAAAATATTTGTTGATGATATTATATTTGGAGGACAAGATGCCCTATGTCAAAACTTTTCAAATGAGATGCAAACGGAATTTGAAATGTTTATGTTTGGTGAGATCAAATTATTTGTTGGTTTTCAAGTCTATCAGATGAAGAAAGGTATCTATATTACTCAATCTAAATATGTCAAGGAGATACTAAAAACTTTTGGTATGGAAGATTATAGACTAGTAAGTACACCTATGGCTACTGGACAAAAGTTATCTAAAACTGATGATACAGCTAAAGTGAATCAAACCCTGTATAGATCCACGATTGGAAAGCTACAATATATTGTCCATAGTAGACCGGATATTTCCCTAGCAGTTGGGATTATTACAATATTTTTTTCAAATCATAAAGAGAGTCACATGATGGCATTGAAAAGAATATTGAGATATCTTAAAGGAACAGAGGGCTATGGATTGTATTACAAGAAGAATGACAAGTTTGAACTAAAAGTCTACACTGATGTAGATTGGGATGGAAATTTTGATGACAGAAAGAGTACAAGTGGTGGTGCATTCTTTTTAGGAAAGAGATTAGTCTCTTGGACAAGCAAGAAATAGAACTGCATTTCCCAATCTACAGCAGAAGCTGAGTATGTAGCAGCAGTAGTGAATTGTTCAAATTTAGTGTGGATAAAGCAATTGTTAAAAGGTATGAAGGAGGAAATCACTGAGTTGGTTGTTATTTTCTATGATAACACAAGTTCTATTAACATATCAAAGAATCATGTTATGCACTCTAAGACTAAGCATATTGCTATAAAGTATCATTACTTGAGAGAGTTGGTTCAAGACAAAGAAGTGAGATTGGAATATGTGAATACAAAAGAACAATTAGCAGATATATTCACAAAATCATTACCTAAATATGCTCATGAATACCTTACAAGTAAATTAGGGGTGATTCTCCTAACTAAGGCTACCTAGAAATATAGGATCACTGCATCAAATGTGCTAATCAGATTATTTGACAAATTGATGCAGAAGAGGTCACAGTTTAGGAGTTGCCTAGAGTTGTGAGAAGTAAAGAAAAGATGATAATAAGTCATAAGCAAGATGATAGAGGGAGTACATGCAGAACTGACATGAATACATCTACATGGTAAAGATGTAAGTGATGAATACAAGTTTCTTTGGCATTGTTGTCAAAGAGGGAGAGATTAAATGAACTAGAGGAAGAAATAAAGAAAAGTAAATGACCCTACGAAAAGAGGGAGAGATTCAGAGAGAAAGATACATCATGGGAATAAGAAAGAAATTCAGTGATCATGCAAAGCTAAATTTATCCAAGAGGGAGCTGGTACTTGGATGTGTTGGATGTGAATTAGAATGAAGCTAAGGATATTAATGGAGATCTATTGCACAGAGATTTTGGATTGTTTGGTGAATCATATGATGTTCATGTGGTGTTTCCATCAATTCCAAAGAGGGAGATTGTTAGAAACTACAATTGAAATAATTGATATATTGTCATTGATGTCAAACCTTAACTGGTAAGATAGTTGCTATCTAGGAGAGTACCATATCTTTTGATTGATGAAGAGGATTTGAAAAGAGGAGATAACAAGAGAACCTAAGGAAGGGTTGAGTTATGTGATACTTCAACGGGTACTTGATTAGTTGGCACATTAACAAGATAATGTGTTGTTTAACAAGTGAAGAAGAAATAATAGAAACATAGGCTTGATCGAGAAAAGGTGAAGAAATCTAGTTTAAGCTGAGTGATGTTAGTGTCGACCAAGTGCCAGTATATGCCGAGCAAATCTAGTGTTGACCAAACATCAATATTGTTGAGTGATAGATAATTGCGGAGAAGAAAAGTATTAGCGATGACCAAGATACACAGTAATGACCGAGGAGATAAACATAATATTGATCGAGTGTCAGTAATTTACATTTTGAGAAAGAATTTAGAATCCCAGCCGACATAGTTGAATTCTTGGAATATATAAAATTTGTTGACATTATTAATGAATGGTATAAATCATTTAATGCATGGTAAATCATTTTCTTATGATTTTGAAAGAGAATTTTGAATATGTATCTAGAAGGAAAAGAAGGAGAACATAATGATGGAAGGATTTGATGAATCTGACCTAAACCTAATATCTATGGAAGAGATTAAGTGACAAAAGATTAATCTACCTAATCAAGGAGGTATAAGGATAACCTAATTATGAGGTTACATAGATAGAGAAGAGGTTGATGTTATTGACTGATAAGTCTAAGAAGAAGGATGAAGGTGAAGCTATGAAGAGATGAACAAAGTTATGGTGATTTCTTAAAGAGAATTTCGAGCAGATCAAAGATGGAGATGAAAATGAAGGTCAGTCAATAAATCAACATATGTGTAAAGTGGATCTATATTTGTAAAGTGAGTTGTATATTTTCATATCAGAACCTACTATTACTTTCTAACCATTGTATCAGTCTAAATCCTTTAATCAAGGTTGACCTAACAGTCATTTCGTGTAAATCCTTTAATCAAGGTGACATTCTGATGGAATGTTCTTAAGCCCTCTAACAAGGCCACTCTTAATGGGGTGATTAAATCCTTTAACTAGGCCACACCTAACAGTGTGTATTGTAAACCTTTAATTGGGTTAGCTTCTCATAGATCTCACTTCAGAAGAGTAAAAATCAGTAGCATGTTACAAGTGATTTTTCCCAAATTGGATTTCCACTATAAATCCTAGTGTTATACTTGTGTGAATGTTATTTTGATAAGAATGATATTGAAAGTTTTATATTCTACAAGTTAATTACTTTAAGACAGTGGACTGCAAGTTTTATGTTATTGATGTATACTATAGAGACCGAGTTGAAAGTTGATTAGATCTGAGGTTGTTGAAAGATAGAAAGTTGAATTGGTACATCTGGACCTGAGAATAACTGATTCACCCCCCTCTCAGTTGTTCTAAAATCATTCTAATAGCATCATCCAAAATTTTCATCTCATCACTGGTGAAAGTGACTAGATGTGCTAATTGTTCCATCAGAGTAGCCTTGTCCTCATATTTTACTTCAAGCATAAGATCATAGAGTATATCTCTCACCATTAAAACTACTTGTGCCTCCTTCTTGAGATTATCCTTCTTGGCCTTGGACTTTATTGCCATTGCAAAATTTATCATTTCCTCAGGGATCATTGTGCCTAATTCTACTTGTCCTTTGATTGGTATATCATAATAATCAATGTTCATCTTTGATAGTGAGGAAGGTATTGTATTTTCTTTTTCTTTCTCTACAGTTACCTCTTCTTCTTTACTTGATCTTCCTGTCAATCATCAGTAGGAATTTTAACTTGTTCACCATCAGTCATAGCCTAACCAGTACCCATATTTATTGGTTATTCTTCCTTTTTCTCCTTAAGTTCATCTTGAGTATCCATAGACTCATCATGTATCTCCATGGCAGGGATATCACCTGTGTTATCTATTTCTTCTCTCATTTCCTCAAGTGTGACCCTCACACCGTCAATAGTAAAAACCTCATCTGTTTGAGTAACCACTGGATCACTCTCTTGTTCTTTTACCAGTTCCACTTAATGTTCTTAATCCTTTATATCTTCAATCATGATGAAGGGTGCTCCCCTTAATACCACAAACACATAACAAAAATAGAGAAACAACAACAAAATGCAAGAACAGAAAATTGGCTTCTTATTATCTCCACAAATGTGGAATTACAAACTTTCAGAATTACAATACGCAAAGCCACATGGGCATTCCCTTACAATATTCTGTAGGATAAAGCCTCAAACTATTACCCAGATCTACTACCCCAGAACTATTCTGAACTGCCTAAGACAATAATACAGCCTTCCTTATATAGGCAATTTTCCACCGCCTGGGAAGGTTCCAGAATTTTTAGCCAATAAGGCCGACCAAACTTAGAATTATTTTATTTTACATTTTATTACATCATAGTCGGCTCAAGATAACCATTGAAACCCGAACAAAAATTTTGAAGAAAATTATTTTTCGCCATTTCAGGTGGCCCAACTTCCGAAGACCATAAGTCATCACCCGTTGACCCGCTCGGCTATTATAACCCCATTTTGGAAACACCACGAAGCGCTCTACAGGCTTGACCCGTGCAAGCGCCCGTCACCCAAATTTTTGACCTCATCCGGGGCCTCTAAAGCCTTCAAAACTGAGTTCAAAGTTTCTGTACCCTGCTGCCAATACCGAAAATCTTCAATATCTTCCAACATACACTTGATCTGGAAATGAAACTTTACTGGCAGACTTATATGACCAAAATGAACCTCCAAGAAAGAAATTAGATCATTCTGAGCACAGATGAAAATTACCAAAAATAGTAACTTTCCAAAAATAGCAGCTCTGCATAGGATAGCCCTTATTGAATTCCAAAAACAAAAATATTTTTGGGTGATGCAAGATTGCTCTTACACCTAGGATGCTCCTGCATCAAATCATTCCCAAGTTTTTCATCAGGATCTCTTCATTTCATCCTAAAATCCAAGAGACTCACCACGTAAGAGTCTTGTTAGTCTCTTCTTTGTTTTGAAGAGTGGTCTTGTCTCTGCAACTATCTTCTTCTAATATATTTAGTTAAAGTTGTAGTAGAACACACTAGATTAACTCCTTGTCCTATCTAATTGTAGTATTCCACCTAGAATCAAGTTTTTTATATAAGGAAGTGGATATTTGTCCTTGTAACTCAATCAAAATTTTGCTAAAATTATTCATGTTATACACTGCAACATCTTCAATCAGTTATTGTTCCTCCTTACCAAATTTATCATAGTACTTATTACCTCCAAAAAGTATACCATATTTCTTAACATTTCAAATTATTTCATCAACAAAAAATACCTTACTGGTTGTAGACTCAACGGTCTTATTAGTGGGGGAACCTACTACTTTATATTTCTTGCCTTTTTCCTTGAGCTCCTTCTACTCTTTCTCCGATTCTGTCTCTTCACTTTCTCCTTCTACAAATTTCTCAAATATTTTTCCTTTTTCCTTATTTCATTTTCTTATTTCCTTCTATGTTCTATGTGTCTCCTTGGCTGGTAAGGTTTGAGACTTAATGTATTATTTTTAGGTTCTTTGGCAGGTGGAGAGAATTTTTCTTTCTTCACAGTGGTAGTACTTCTTGTTTGTTGATTGGTTGATGCACTATTGGTTGCACTAAAATTTTCAACATCTTCATCTTCTATTGTACTTGATATGCTAGCTTGCTCAGCAACATGTTTGGATTTAGCCTTCTCAATGTTTTCTTTTGTAAATCCTTTTTGAATCATAAACTGCTCAACTTGCTTTCTCACTTTCTTCTCAATAAATGGTTTCATCAAGTCATTGTGCACTTGGAGTGAATTCTCATGAAATGTCCCAAACCTTGGAGTCTTTGGATCTATTGGTTGAGCTAATAGGTTTTATACATACATAACTAGAATATCTCTATCTACCTCATAACCCATAGGCATCACCCATGATGTCCTTGGCTCAACTACTTCCATTAGACAAGTATCAGTATCAACCATAAAGAAAATAGTGTCTGTGTACTTATCAACAATATCAAAAGGTATCCTTTCTCTTTCATGCGTTTTCTTCTAAAATTTCTTGAAATATCTCCAAACCTTGCCAATGAAATCACTTCCTAAGATTCTGATGTTGTTATTTATCTGAATAAAGGTTGGATTAACTATATTCCATGCAATATCACCAATACTGGGGAACATGTTTTGAAAATAGAAAAGTAAGAACATAATCACTTGTCCATATTTGAATTTTTGTCTCTTATCCTTTTTAATCTTCTCAAGATTCATTATTAGCTTCTCTCCCATTGCTTCAGCTAGATCATAGTTAGCATTTTCCTTAATCATCTTGTATGTTATATGAATAGCACCACCAGGTATTCTATTTAACCAACTGGAATGGTAGAACTTGTAACCTATGACCATTGATGCATAATTCACCTCTTCATCTTTAGTGTCATTCACAATCAGTGCATGACCATCCCACTTATATTTAGTCAAACTGATTACTTCTTCTTTAGGTATAGTGTGAAGAACAGGTACTTCACCAGTTGAGCATAGACCGATTATAGCATGAATTGCCTCTTTTATCATTTTATGTTGTCAGTATAGCCACATGAAATGCTCATGGATTATTCTTAAAATGTATCTAATCTAATCCTCTTCAAATTCATTAGGATAGTTGACTATGTGATCAAAACCTTTATCTTCTATGCATTTATGTTCATCTTTCAATACTAATTTATCATCACATAGTTTCTTATATTGTTCAATGAATATCCCTGATCCTATATCTTCCAATTTGTAGTGTATATAAGCTCTAACATCCTCTATGTGCAGAACACCATAAGGCACACTAGTTAGGGCACCCGCTGGGTCATTTTTCATCGATTTGAATGGATGTATTTTAAATTTTGGTCTAGGTCTTTCGGGTATGTCTATCAACTTAGGAGTAGCCATCTCAAATTTTCAATAACTAGTGCAAATAATAGATAAATACCTCAAATTGTTCACAACTAGGGTTCTTGCCAAAATCATGACAACAACCGAGTGATTTTATCTTTCAAACCACCACAACCAATTTATTCTTATTGCTTGAATCTCTACAAATGGCGCAAATAAAGATTCTTTCTGTCCATAGTAGCTTTTAAAAAAGTGCAAGGTGAAAATAAAATTCAAAGTTTTCTTTTTATCTACCTTTGCACACATAATAAATGCACTTATCAATATAATATACCTATTCACCAATTGACCTAAAAGCTCATTACCAATGATTAAAACACCATTTAATCTGTCAAAACTTCACAATATACTCCAAAAGACTTTATTGCATCTTAAAATATTGATATATCTTACCGCACACCTATAGGGGCCTTAAGATGGATTCAAAAATACTTTATCTCCCTAAACCACATGAAGGCTTAGTTTTATGAATAATTATACACACCCCATGGAGATGTTGATGCCTCTAATGACTTATTATACTCCTTCTTCCAAGTCTTGTTCATCTCTTTCCTGGTCTCTTCTATATTCACAATCTACTTTCTTTTATGATTGCTTGACTGGTTTACCGATTGGTTCCTAACTTGCAATCCCTTGCTAGATGTCCAATCTTGTGACAATGAAAACATTCCATACTAGTTGTTCTCCATGGACTAGCATCACTTCTTACAGTCCTTATTCTATAATTCATAACCATGTGTCCATAAACACCATAGATTGAGCATGCAACATCTAATTGCCTCCCCCTTTGGTAAGGTCTTCCCCTATTCACAAGTAGCTACTGATTATTCACTCTTGACCTACACTCATCAACTTTGTGAACATTTTTTTGACAATTATAAATGTGACTATCGAAGCTACTAGATCTACTATTGGATCTAGATCTACAATCATGAGCAATATGACTATACTTATTGCACTTATAGCAATATCCATCAAAAGTGCTATCTCTATTTGTAGATCTACTTCTACATACATTTGTAGTATGACCTACCTTGTGACAATTAAAATATATAGGCTTGTAGGCTTTCTTACTATAAGTTATTTGTGTTACCTTTAGTGGATACTTTCCTTGTTGCTTTATCTCTTTTGTTCCAAATTATTCACCAACTTCAAAACTAATAAAACTGGTATATCTTATGCCTATGTTCTCTTTGCTTATTCTTTGATTTATGATTTTATCATCAAGTTTTGTAGTGCTTTCATTGAATTTCTTCGGCAAATCATTAGCATTCTTCAGTTTTCCTTTTAATTAATCATTCTCATTTCTCATATTCTCATTCTCCATTAGGAATTTTCTATTCTCCTCATTTGTATCATGCAGATGTTCATGCAATGTGCCAACCTCTTGTCTTGTCTTGAAAATTTCATCCTTTGTAGCTTCCAGTGCTTCATCCTTAGCCTTTAGGGAATCTTCTGTAATTTTCCTCTCATTTTCTTCAAATCTCCTTGCTTCCAACTCTTCACACATTTTGATTGATTGGGCTTCAATGTCTCTCTTAAGAATTTTCTTATCTTTGTGTAACTATTCATTCTCCATAGCCATGGCTTTTATGGATGCTTCAGATTCCTTATATCTGCTTTGTTTAAATAATTTCTCAATGTAGTCTTGACTCTCATTTAGTTTTTCAACAAGCTCTTGTGTCTTGGCTAAAGATTGCTTCAACTGATCTTTCAGTTCTTTGATAACTATTTTAGCTTCATCAAGTTACCTCTTGTATATTAAACCCTCCATATTTTCCTTAACACTACTTCCCAAGTTGTTAGGTCTTTTAAGGGAACCAAAACTCTAATACCAATTATTAGTATTATAAGGCACTGAGAGGGGGGGGTGAATCAGTGCATCCACAAATTAGAAACTTTTAACACTAATCTTCAACAATAACCAACATGAAAAAGATAATATAACATAGAAGCATAACAAGTAAACTATTCACACACAATGAGCACAAGACACAATATTTTTTCCCATGGAAATCCTTGTTAGAGGGAGAAAACCATGTGTGGGGATGATGACCATAAATTTCACTAGTGCAACATTGAAATCTGCCCTATTAGGAGTAATTACAAAATATTTTTGAGGTTATACTCGTTAAGAGTACTTGGCCTTGTTAGAAGCTACAAAAGTCTAGTGAAAGACTACCTAGTCAAGGGATTTCAAAAAATATAGTTAAAGAGACACTTGGTTAAAGGATTTTGATCTTCAGACCTATTAGGATCTTTCTCACCTTGTTAGAAGTGACCCTGATAATGGATTTAGATCACAAATCGGTTAGATTCTTCCTGATGCGGAGCTTGGGAACAGAAGGGTAAATAAGCCCGATCAAAATCTAGAATTTGATATCTTCTATCAATTCACAAACAACCGAACTTGATGATGCTCCAAAATTGTTTATTGATGATATTCATGAAATCCACATAGCCATTCTTTAATACTCTGATGATAACAATGCCAACTTAATATAATGCTCTATAATCACTCCACAAATTATTGCATGCTCTGCAGGCCATCATGACTTGTGGCTTTAGTTTGTCACCATACCGGCCTGTTGCAATACAGGCTGCACATAACAATATGTCTACCACCTTTCCCTATCTCCAAATGTCGAATACCCAAATCATAAGATCTCTGATCTCAGTCGAATCATTCCTCTCGATAAGCTCTGTGCTCATGGTCCTTATGACTGTCACAACAAGTCTCACGGGTTTCTCTACACGGCATAACCAACTTAATAACCTCCTCTTGACTTAGGCCATATCTAATGTAGAATGCATATTCTAGTTCTATTTCAACGTGCCTATTGTCACAAGTCTCCTGGGTCTCTTTTGAAATGATTGTAAGAATATATCTCTCAGATCTTCACACGGCTTACATAGAATTTCTAACCAGTCCCGATAACTTGGGATGTAACCAATCTAAAAACCCAAATAATGGTTTCTTAGATAACCGGTTTGGTATTAAGACATTCAAACATTTAGCACTGTCCAAAAATCAAATATTAACAAGACTGAATCATTAATCAATCAACTCTACAAGAAAACTCGATACATGAATCGAGCCAGGCTATTTGAATATTGTTTGCCAATAATGAATAAAACTGATTCAAGAACTGTTGAACTTATTCAATAAACAAAACCGATACCAAACTCACTCATAAAACATAGAATCATATCAAACTCTAGTATCTTTGAAACTAAAAAGCAAATAATAAAGACTGCGAACACAACACAGTTTCACATTATTGTTAATCCACTTTGCATCTGATGCACATCTTCAAGCATTCGAGGACAACGAAACACAAATGGGAGGAAGAATAATTAAAAAGATCTTGACATTAATTATATTCTTCCTTTTATTACTTTATTCCCATTACATTGTTTCCATCTTCCCCGATTCTTCACTCTCGTTCTTCTCTACTCTCTCTTCATTGGGTTACAATATAAAGACTTGCCCAAAAACCTGATAACTCCCAAAATGAACTTACATAACTAATCTTTAACTCCCCACTATGATAACTGACTCAAAATTGATTTAGATGATTACTAACCTAATAATGAATCGTGGAGTTGACAACAAAGTTGTCAACTTCACGATTATACTAACCTTTTATTTATTATATCTAGAACATTTAGATTACTACATCTATGAACACTTAGACTATGACATTTTAATCGAGATTGAGTCTCATGCCTAAATACATCAATAAGACATGAAATGGCTTACTAAGCCATATTACAATGTAGAATAACCATATATAAGCCAGAATTATCAAACTATTGTCAGTCTTGTGATGCACCTGCATCATACTCCTAGGGACACAAAAATTCAAGTCCCATTGAATTGCTATGATCTTCTTCTGAGTTTTCCAATTACATGAAGGTAATGTTGTTATCAGAAAAATGACTAAATTGACGCCACTTGACACAACATGTTGGTTCCAATCTTCATGTTGAATACCCTTCACGGGAAGTGTAGCGGTACCTTCCTGGAATTCTGGAACAAATACATTAGACATCATCATATCACCTCTATAAAGATACCTATCAAATGGATCAATAAACTTGTATTCTTCTTGTTTGTATATCCTAAGGGTATCACAGTGATCAACAAATACTCCATCCTTGATGCCAATAGTATTCTCCTCGGCATGTGATTCTTGTACTATATCTTTCCCTCCTTGATCATTTTTGTTAACATTCCCATCATCTGGGCAAATAATATTTTCTTCAATCATACCTGTCACCAACTCTCCTTCATCTGCAAGAACCTTTTCCACATAAGGTTCAACAACAACATATTGTTGTTCACTCTCTACACCAACATTCATCTGTTGTTCTTTCCCTTCAAATGGAATGTGTACCTCTTCTTGATCTATTCCTTCATCATATGCCTTTGTACCTTGAATCACTTCTTCCTCCTTAGCCTCAGCCATTTGTTCTTCATGCTCTGGAAACACAATTATATCAATCAAACCCAAACTTCTTGTCTCCTTCCAAGATGGATCATCTTTTTCCAACAATGGAGTTAACACAAAACTCTCTCCATCCTTAATGATAGTGTAAGTGTTCTTGTGAGCATCATACATAGTGTTATTGTCATATTGCCATGCCCTACCTAAGATCAAATGACAATCTCGTAGTGACATTAAATCACATTCAACTATATCATATGAATCCCCAATTTTAAAATGAAGATATGCCTTCTCTAAGACATCAAACCACTGGCATTTACCTAGACCAAAAGCTCGATAAGGCACTTCATGTTGTATCCTTTCTAAACCTAACTTCTCAACCATCTCAATACAAACCAAATTATCAATTGAACCACTATCCACAATGACTTTGCATACCTTGCCTTTAAGAACTCAAATGTATGATATGAAATTAGCAATAAACTACCAGATAGATCTAATTATCTGCTCAATTGTACTTCTCTAAACACTTTTCTACCTCTATAATACCTTTGAAAATCACTGTCAATCACCACATACCACCGCAACAACATACTTAATAATTTTCATAACCACTTATATACTTGTCTTAAGTCGGTGCTAGAAACCTAAAACATTTTACATGTCGGCACTAAAATCAAACTAAAACATATGAGCGAGCACACCAAAACCAAAAGTCAACATCCTTCATGTCGGCCCAAAACATCTAATCTCAAAAACATGTCATCCCATCACTTACATTTGACCGCTACAACGGCCTAACCAATTATATCAACCAGTACTTGGTTCTTACTTCCAGTGTCACTTCAATCCTCAATAAATTACCGAATTTTTCAAACTAACTAATGTGATCATAGATGTAATCAAATATGCCTCTGTAGATAATTCATGTCCAATTGCACACCTTAACTCAACCTCCAACTCCATATCCAGTCGCATGTACCTTGCAAACTGTCTTCTTACTAATTGATTGAACACTTAATTGATTTGCCAATTTGATCCTTCAACATCATTAGTAAATTTGATCTCCTATCATCACGAGATCATGTTTCTAGCAATGACAACACCACAATACATTCATGTGACCAAAACACATATCACCTACATCAAATGCCAACAAATTCATTATTAAGTTACAAGTTAGCATTTATGACAAAGTAGGGACTATTTTATAGAGAAAAATTTGTTAGTTTATTGATTGTCTAATAGACTAGGGGAGTGGTTGTTGAAATTTATGCCTAACTAGTGCTATTTATTGAGGATCTTGTTGGACTTTTGAGAGATTTATCATTTTATTCATATAATTTTTATTTTATCT
Organism: Chamaecyparis obtusa; assembly: GCA_027943335.1. Classification (NCBI taxonomy): domain Eukaryota; kingdom Viridiplantae; phylum Streptophyta; class Pinopsida; order Cupressales; family Cupressaceae; genus Chamaecyparis; species Chamaecyparis obtusa. The sequence continues at coordinate 28,190 of BSBK01006694.1, forward strand.
TGAGCCTTGTGTTCAACTATTAATTCGAGGGTGAAAACAGTTGCATTTGGCTATTTGAGGATGAAACCCCCTTTCATTTCATGAGGACAATATCATTTATAGTTTGTATTTGTGCTACAAAATTTAATTTAATTTTCTATGAAGCATTTGTATTTGGAAAAGCAAAGTATTCAAATAAGTAGGTTTGCTTCATATCTATATGTTCTCTACTTGGTTATATTCCAACATATTTGAATATATTTTTTGCTCCACCATATTTGTATTGGTCATGAAACACATTGCCACATCTTTTGAGCATTACTTATTATTTGAATAGTATATAAATTATCAAATCCACTCTATACTTTCACCTTACCTTCATGAGATTTTTCATGGTAAGAAAGTGTCTAATAATAATATATATCAATTTATATTCCTTGTTTCCATATTTGTTTTTGGTTTCAATACTTCCACATATATATTTTCCCTTATTTCCATAACCCAACTCAATTGCTATAGTTTAAGTTTAACATAGCTTACGTTTCATTTTACATTTTGGTGAACATACTACCTCAACACTTCAAAAATTTATTTTTTCTTCAATTTTATTCCAAAAACCAATCCAATACATTTTCTTCAATTTTTTTTAGTGCTACCCCAAACCCCATTCCATACTCATAAGGGAGAAAATAGTTCATCTTTTGACCAAATTGTTTACACCTTTCTTAACTGATTCTCTATCTCATATTTTTTCATGGATTGTTCATGGGTTACTTAAGTTCTTTCTCTTGAAGTTATTTACATGTATGCATCATAGATTGTGCATTATTCTCTCATTTCATTGATTCCTACCAATATGCTTTGGATGATGGTAGAACCTTTAATTTTATTTAATTGGAAGAAGAAATTTTATTAAAAATCAATAAAAATTTACAAATTGTATATAATCATTTGTAATGACAAAGAAAATAAACCCAGGTAGTCTTTGGACATGAGTATCTTGGTCACAAAATGTCGATAGCATCCCCTCTTCATGGAGTTGAATAACAAGATTTGGCACATCATAGGCATCCAAAGTTTTAGCAAAAGAAACACGGTGTTATATACTACGCTTTTGTCTTGCAAGGTGAAACATGGATATGGATAATTCTTGCCCTGGTCTAGATTTGTGCTTGCCTTTTTCCACCTTAAGTATCTCAAAAATGGAAAAGAATGAAAAATAGTGTACATAGCATTTCAGAGAATATTTGAAGTTTCCCATTGAGAAAAAGTAACCTTCTTGAAGCTATCCATTGTGAACATGTACTCTTCCTGAAGTTGTCCATTGAAAAAAAATATAAATTAAGAACTTGATTGGCCCTTACCATGTTGTTCTCTACATTTTGTGAACCCTATGTGAACATGTGGAATCTAATTTGGTTTGGTGTTTTTTTATTTGTTTTGTAGGTAAAAGAACAAAACTTGTGCACTTGGGATTCTAACTTGTGATATTTGTAAGATTTCTTCTTTTAGACATGCAACCAAACACAATGTTTAATTAGTATTTAAAATGAACTAAAAATGCACATAGACTAATTAGTGGGATAAATGAACAACAAATTTCACATAGTCTAATTAGGAGGATAACTCACTAAAAATTTCACATAGCCTAATTAGTGTGTAAATGAACAAAAAAATTCATATAGTCTAATTAGGTGGATCAAAGAACTCTACAATTTTTACCTAGTTTTAATTAGGAAGGGAAAGAACAACAAACTTGTCTTATTTTAATCACATTTCCTTTCTTAATGGGTTAATGAACAATAATTCTTATGTAATTTTAATAAGGAAGGAAAAGAACTATAAATTATTATTATTTTTATCACATTTCCTTTCTAATTGGAAAATGAATCCTTTTGTTTCAAGTGTTTGATGTGATTTCTTATTTTTAATCCTAAATAATTGTATGAATGTATCCTCTCCCCTCACCTTCATAGATCTTGGGTATAAGATAAATTCATGCAATTATTTTAGAGATGTCTACCTTGGACCAAGGAGTTCACTTTGAATGTGCCAAGGGATGACCTCAAGAAGTAACATGCCAAATTCAGGTCTCCATTCAAACCACTAAATAAATGTGTCATTGTAACTAATAATCCAATTGACAGTGTGGTTGGGTGATAGCTCTCCTCTAGTACCCTTGTGGTGTGTAAAACCTTGGTTCTCAAGGTTGGGAGACCTCTACTGGGAGTTTATCACACCACCCATTGAGTTGGATGTCCTGTACTAAAATATTTGTTTTAGTGGAAAAAAAACCCTCTATTCACTGACGCAAGGGGTCACCCATGCCCTTGAAGACATCCCACACTTTTCGTGGATCTTGGTAGAGACATTGGTTCCTTGGGAGGTGATGACCCTTGGAATTCAAAGCTTGTTATGCCTAAGAATTGAGTGCATTGTAGGGGGGATCTTGTGCCTTCAAGCTTCTAGGTTGTCTACCCTAAGTAGGCACAGTTGAATTGTGTTCAAGTGGGAATTCAGTGAATATTTTCCTTCAATCCTACGTTGTCACATGTATGTTACATTTTACAGCAACCATTCTATTTGATGTGTCTTGCGTGAGTGATCAAAACTTTCAAAAATAGTTTTAAAACACTCACCACATTTTCACAAACATTGCAAAAATTTCTTGAAATAGTCATTGGTCACAAAAACCTTAATTCAAATCCTTGTGAACATAATCTATTTTCAAAACATGCATTTTTTAACCTTGTGGCATGATTAGGAGTCCTCATCCTAGTCCTGATTTTTGCATATCATAGTCCTCATTTTTCATATCTTAGCTTGCATTGCTTTTGTCCCTTTGCATTATCATTCTTAATCTCTTACCTTACATTAGTCCTCATTGCAAACCCTCATTATATTCTTTATCAAAGTCCTCATTTTTCATGTAGATCCCTTTAGAATTTTGCAAAAACTCCAAACAAAATCCAAGTCTTAGAGTCTCTCCTTATGTTGATGATTAAAGGATCTTGACTTTGTTGATATTTTTATCAATCTTTTTTCCTTTGTCCTTTTTCAAGTTGAATTCTATCTATGTCCTAAAGGGTTTGACTTGGTCCTTTATCAATTTGATCCTTTTTTCATTTTGTCTCTTTTTCAAAGTCAAGATCCAATATTCAACTTCCTAAGGTTATACTCTTAGGTTTTTTTTTTCTAAAGATTTTTCTCAAAATTTTCAAAGCTCAAAAATCAAGTTGCATAAAGCCTTAGTTTTCATATCATATCTTGATTCCAAAAATCCCAAAAATATAGTTTCATTTTGCACAATCATTTAAAATTCAAAAATTCAAAAAAAAATTGCATTTTCATATCTCCTTAGGTTGTTTTTTGCATACCTTTAGTCTCCTAAAAAGCAAAAAAAAATTGCATTTTTTATCATGCCAATTATGACAAGGCAAGGTTCATATCAATTTGTGTACACTTCACAAACACCTTTTGACCCAAGACAAAGTGCATCCTTGTAATTACAATGATTTGACCCAAACATGGCATACCCTTCAAGACAAGAGAACCAAAAATTTCATGACCCAAGATACATGACACATGTCAACATTCAAACACATGTTGAACCAAGACAAATGATATTCTCACATTATCTACCACATCAATCCCATACACACTTGACTAAAACTTTGATAGATGAATTGGAGAAAGAAATTAATCTTGTAGAACAAGTTGAAAATGCTAAAAGGAATATAAAATATATGGCCAAACTCTATAAATGCACAAAAGAAAGGTTTGGTGAAATTAACATTAAATCTCTCTTTGCAAGATCAAAAATACCAAAACTTTTTCACAAATACATGAAGCAAATAAAATCTTCAACCAAGCCCAATCCAATCACATTCAAGAGAATTTTTTTTTCAATCAAGTCCTAGATCATACTCAATTAAATTAAATTTCAAATCCATTTCCCTACGATCAAATTTCAAATCAATCATCCAATCAAGTCCCAAATAAAATCTTCCAACCAGAGTGTGGCATAATTCAACCAAGTGTGCCTCAAGTAATCACACAACCTCGTGTACCCATCATGTAATCAATTCAACCAATTCCAAGGTCACAAAAAGTTTTTCCTTCAATAACATTGCATGTTAATGATCGTCCTTCAAGCACAAGGTCAAATATATCATCTTTTGAATATCAATCAAGCATAATCAATTAGAAACCTTTTATGGTACATGATCAATCACCACACACTTCACAACTTGCAAATATTAATGTGGTATCACCAACAAGATCAACCAAGTAGTGAAAGTTCAAATCTAAAGTTTTAAAGAATTTGTTTCAAAAATTGGATTGTATATATGAAGAAAATGATTCACCCGTGTCTAGAAATGGCTCATCCCAAAATAATCACATGGATGACACTCCTAATTCCACTCAAGAAATTAACCTTCAAGAAACATCCATGATTCTCTCTATTCCTTCATCCCCTAAAGATTCACAAGAGAAAATTCCTCCATTCACCCTCGAGTGAGACTTCTAATGATGCAACCTTCCAAGGGCTATCCATAGAATAAATTTAGTCTAGTCTCATTCATAATCCAAGTCCCTTTTATGCTTTCAAATTAATAGGTCCAATGCCCCCATGTCTTCCATCTTCAAGTAGTCACATTCAAGAGAGTCCCATGAAAATTCCATCTCCTTCATGTCAAAACATTGATCCCTTTCTAGAGTCTCCCAAACATATCCCAATTCATACCCCATGTCAAGGGGATGATTCAAAGAATGAAGAAATGAGTCCTGAAATAAATAAATATCAAGATCCCAAAAATGACCAATCCTCTCCAATTTTTTACCAAGATCCCATTTCCCTTGATCCTCATGATGATCATATTGTCCTTGATTGTCCTATATAATATTATCCCCCTACATTTCAAGAGAAAAATGGCCTTCCAAGTCCCATTGATATTATCCTTCCTAAGCAAGATCGTGTCCTCCCTTCCATTCTTTTCAATGATCCCATTCCAATTCAAGATCAAAGTATCCCCTCACCTTCAGATACTCCAAAAGATCCCATCATCCCTTTAGATCCTCCTTAAGATCTCTCCATCCCTTCATCTCAATGTCCTAGTCCTCTAAATCCTCCACAAGATTCTATCCTACTAGATTATCCTGGTACTGCTTCTATTCTATCATAGGATCTCGTTATTCCTCCTGGCCCACCTCATGATGCAGACACATTTGTGCAATTTGTTCATACATGTCAAATGAATTCCTCCATTAGAATATATTCCAATCCACTTTACGATCATATTGTTTCTTTCATATCAGATCCACCTCAAAATAAATTCCTATCTTATAGAAAGTATCCTATTGTTCAAACTAATTATCAAGTCAAAGGGTTAAGCATCCATGATAAAGGTATATTATAACCCTTTCATAAAAAAGAAAAATTCTAAAGGTCATGACCTCAATCCTAAAGCTCACTCTCATGGCATCAGTATCCCTTCAAAACCTAAACCCAAACGTATACCTGCCCCTTCACCCCTTCCATCCATCTTAGGTCCATATATTCCTCCATCCACTAGTTTAGAATCCACTTACCCTTTCCCATATGTAATTTACCAAAGGAACACATCTTTGAGAACCTTTTACCCATCTAAAAGGCATCCATACAATTCCTATCCATCCATGAATCAACTTCATTTTCCAAGCAATTCGGATGCCAATCATAAAGTCCATAAGTCAAGCAATCCACGTGGAGTCAAGGATCAACATGTCCAATCTAATCGACATGTGAATACAAAGAAAAATATGGTCCAAATGTTGGAAACTACAATTGAAGCAATTGTTGTATTGTCATTGATGTCAAACCTTAACTGGTAAGACTAGTGCTATCTAAGAAAGTACTATAGCTATTTGATTGTTGTGAAGGGGATAGGCAAGGTTGGTAATAATAGCACCTAGGGAAAGGTTGAGTTATCTTGATACTTCAATGAGTACTTGATTATGTGGCACAATGATAAGACAATGTATTGTTTATCTAAGTAAGAATGAAGACTAAACTGGTAGTCTTAACCGAGAAAAATTGAAAAAATCTAGTTTAAGTCAAGTGATATTAGTGTCGATCGAGCTAGTATATACAGAGTAAATTCAGTGTTGACCGAACATTAGTTAATTGTCGAGGAAATAGTTTTTGTGGTGACTGAGCTTTCTAATGAAGACTGAGGAGTTGAACACTATATTGACCGAGCATCAGTAATTTACATTTGAGGAAGAATTCAAATTTCCAGCTGACATAGTTGAATTCTTGGATTATGTAAAATGTGTTGACTTTATTTATTGATTGTATGGAAGCATTTAATGCACTGTAAAATATTTTATTATAAATCTATTAAGAGATTTGAGATATTTCTAGAAGGATAGACAAAGTACATAAAGTTGGAAGGATTCAATGAATCTGACCTAACCCTAAGATCTATGAAGGAGATTAAGCGGCAAAAGATGTATTGACCTAATTGAGGAAGTCCTAAGGAAACTTACATGATGGTTGTCAAAAGGATAATGAGATATTTGAAAGGGACTATTGACTATGGATTGTACTACAAGAAGCATGAAAAGTTTGAACTGAGAGTGTATATTGATGTTGATTGGGTAGGAAATGTGGATGACAAAAAGAGTACTAGTGATGGAGCTTTATTTCTTGGACAAAGATTAGTTTCTTGGACAAGCAAGAAACAAAATTGCATTTCTCAATCTACTACTAAAGTTGAGTATGTGGCTGCAGCAGTGAACTGTTCAAACTTGGTATGGATAAAGCAATTGTTGGTAGGCATGAAAGAAGAGATCACTGAACCAGTTGTCATATACTATGACAATACAAGTGCTATCAACATCTCTAAGAATCTAATGATGCACAAAAAGACCAAACACATCACCATCAATTATCATTACTTGAGGGAACTGGTATAAGATAAAGAGGTTTGAATGGAATATGTGAATACAAAGGAACAACTAGCAAACATATTCACTAAAGCTTTACCTAAAGAAGCTCATGAATATCTGAGAGGTCAATTAGGGGTTCTTCCCCTAACTAAGGATACCTATTCAAGCTAGGAGCATTGCATCAAATGTGCTACAAAGAGTATCTGACAAATTGATGCATAGACAGGTCACACTTTAGGAGCAGCCTAGAGTTGTGAAAAGTATAGCAAAGCCAAGAATCAGTCATAAGAAAAGATGACAGAGGGAGAAATACTATTACTGAACTGAAAAATGATATCTACATCTGCAGGATGTATGTTTTAGTTGTTTCTTTGGCATTTTTGTCAAAGAGGGAGATGATGACAGATGAATACACATGGTGAGATTTCATGGAAGATCAAGTAAGAGGGAGAGATTTAGTGGATAGTCATACAAGCATGGCTAATTGATTTTGTATCAGAATGAAGCTAAGGATATTATAAATATTTCTGATGGAAAGATAAGTTTTTGATTGGTTGGTAATTCATGTGTTATTCATATGGTGTTGCCATCAATGCCAAAGAGGGAGATTTTTGGAAACTACAATTGAAGCAATTATTGTATTGTCATTGATGTCAAACCTTAACTAGTAAGACTATTGCTATTTAAGAAAGTACTATATCTATTTGATTGTTGTGAAGGGGATAGGCAAGGTTGGTAACAATAGCACCTAAGGAAAGGTTGAGTTATCTTGATACTTCAATGAGTACTTGATTATGTGGCACAATGATAAGACAATGTATTGTTTATCTAAGTAAGAATGAAGACTAAACTGGTAGGCTTAAGCGAGAAAAAGTGAATAAATCTAGTTTAAGCCAAGTGATGTTAGTGTCGACCGAACTAGTATATGCCGAGTAAATTTAGTGTTGACCGAACATCAGCTAATTGCTGAAGAAATAGTTTTTGTGGTGACTGAGCTTTCTAATGAAGACCGAGGAGATGAATACTATATTGACCGAGCATCAGTAATTTACATTTGAGGAAGAATTCAGATTTCCAACTGACATAGTTGAATTCTTGGATTATGTAAAACGTGTTGACTTTATTTATTGATTTTATGGAAGCATTTAATGCACTGTAAAATGTTTTATTATAAATCTATTAAGAGATTTGAGATATTTCTAGAAGGATAGATGAAGAACATAAAGTTGGAAGGATTTGATGAATCTGACCTAACCCTAAGATCTACGAAGGAGATTAAATGATAAAAGATGTATTGACCTAATTGAGGAAGTCCTAAGGAAACCTAAGCATGAGGTTGAGAGAGAGTGGATGCTAGAAGTATTGTTGATGTTATTGACTGTCTAAGCAGAAAAGGCTGAAGGAGAAGTGGTGTGATTGCTTGAAGATATTTTTGAGCAGATCAGTGATGGAGATGGTAAAGGTTCATAGTCAGTAAGCTAGCATATGTGTACAGAATTGGATCTGATACTTGCAAAGTGAGTTGTATGTTTTTCAAATCAATACTATTGTTACTTTCTAACCATTGTATCAGTCAAAATCCTTTTAACAGAGGTTGACCTAATAGTCATTTGTATAAATCCTTTGAACAAGGTTGCATTCTAATGGGATGTATGTAAGTCCTATAACAAGGCACACTTTTAACAGAGTGGTTTAAATCCTGGTGTTAATACTTGTTTGAATGTTTTGGTTTGAACATTTCTATGTTTTACAAGTTAGATACTATTAGATAGTGGACTGCACTGTTATATGTTTTTGTTATGCAATAAGTAATGACCGAGTAGTTATTGGTTGTTGGATCTAATTTTTTGAAGAGTTTTAAAGTTTTTTTTATACATCTGGACCTAAGAACAACTGATTCACCACCCCCCCCCCCCCCCCCCTCTCTATTATTCTAATTCATTTTAACACCAAAAAGAAAAATAAATGTTAAAAAGGTCACAAATACCCATTACACAAAAATAAAAATAAAAAGCAATATGGGTTCCTAAATCTCTTGTACAAGCAATGCAATCAAAGGACCCAAAAAAGAATGAAAAATCAAAATGCACGTGGATTTCCAAGAATCTCCTTGAAGAATAGAGTCCCAAAGAAAAATCCAATTTGGCATCCAAAATCGCTATCCCTCCATCCCTTTATCTCCATGTCCTAGTCCTCTAAATCCTCCACAATATCCTATCCTACTATATGATCTTATCATTGCTTCTATTCTATCACAAGATCCCACTATTTCAAAGTTTTTATCCCACCATCTAAATGTCTTTCACCTTCAAAATCCATTTTGGGTCCTTATGTCCCAAATTCCATATCCATTCCTCCATGAAGTCCAACATATCCTTTTTCCTCCATCAACCCTAAAGGTGTGTGCCAATGTTGTTCTTACATCCATTTCCATCAACTAAAAATCAAGCCTTCTTACATTCCCTCCATTATTCAACACCTATTTTCCATCATTTCATTCAGCCTATCCAATCCTTTTCATAATCCTTTCCTATCCAATAATCCATTTCACATTCCTTTTCCATTACCCTACCAACGTCTTTGAGCATACTAGCATAGTCATGGTCTATTATTGTATATGTTTCAATAGTAACATCCAAAATAACAAGGCGCTTGATTCCTTCATCTATGTCATGTCATGTGTCCATTATCTTCTGAAAAATGTCAAAAAGTATTAAAAAAAAGTGAAAAAGTGAAAAAAATGAAAAAAAAAGTTGCCTTGATGAAAACCTGGCAAACAAGTGTCTTGGCAACACAAAAAAAAAATGAAGAGAAATAATTTCATCCAAAAGTGAAAACCTAGCAAACAAGCACTCTGGGCAAGTACCATGATGAAAACCTGGCAAGCAGGTGTGATGTGTAATTTATGAACTTCTTGCATTTGATACTTAGGGGTAGATTTTGCCCATGTTATCCTCCATTACCCCTATCATTTCCTTCGTTATTATATGCCCTTCATATCCCTTATCCCTGATAGCCCTATTCTCTTTTCCCAACTTTTATCTTGACAAGGTTATAGATCTCCCTAGAGGTATCACATGTCATATCTACTTTATATTATCTTGATTTATTTGGTCCATACTACTGATCTTATTGCAACCTTTAGTCCCTATCCCTTCCCCTTGTCCCTCACTAATCTTAGTTATCCTATGCATGTCATATCCATGTCATGTCATTGTCCTATCATTATCATATCCAAACTCCTTTCTTGGCCTTGATATAAAATAAGGACATAAAAATGCAAAATATATTTTTAAAAACCTCTTGACATGTCCATTCCTACGCATCACTTTCCATATCCTTTCATATCCAATCTAATCATCACATAGTGTCATCGGCATCTCTTGGCATATCCAATCTTTAAGCTTAGAAGACTCATTCTATGGATAGTCCTTGGAAATCCAAACAACTTGAAAGACACTCAAAAAAAAATTGACCTTCATCCATCTACCAATCCATCATGTCCATGTTATTGCTAGACACTGGGGAAATTCTTGCTCGTGTAAATATTAAAGTGCTAAAAAAAATTGAAAAAAAAACCATATAATGACCTGAAATTTTTATTAAAAAAATTCAAATATGATCCTAAAAAAATCCATAAAAATCAAATACAAAACTGAAAAAACACTTAAAAAATTAAATAATGTCTTGACAAAACCCTAAAAAATGATAAAATGTCCTTAAAAAGCACAAAAAATCAAATATTTTCAAAATTGTAAAAAATCAAATTCTTAAAAAATCTGCAATAAATTTATACATTATCATTTTCCTTGTTTTCAATAAATTATCCTTTGCAACAAGACAAACATTGTGCTTCATGAAATCATGCATTAATAGACAAACTATCCAATCAAGTCAACAATGAATCAGATCAAACTTGTCCTATCAATATCATTTTGTCCTTTACCAACCTATCATTTGTCTTATACAGGGTGTCGTATATTCAAAACCAGATGGTATCTATCTTAGATGGGGTACTTTATTCCTAAAACTAGACATCATCACCATCATTATCAAACAAAACTATCAATTTTGAGAACAAGATCATAATGGTTGTTGACTTGCTTGTTCTACTGACTCTTATCTTTTATTGATTTATCATTTGATCATGTTCCTATGCTACTACGGGATATCATTGAGTGATGAGAGTGGTTGGGATGGTTCATGGTCTCTTATTTTTTGTTTTTTCTTTTAGTTATGGGGCATTTTTCATAAAGTTTTGGGGCGCATATGTCATATGCTTCAGAATGGATGGAAACATTCCTTGTCTGCATTATGTTTGTTTTTACGCAAAGGGATCACATTATCATCCTGGCTTTATGTGTCATGGTGCGACACATCTATTTTTTTATATTAAATAAAGCTCTTATGATATAAAATGCACTTATGAAAGCGAGTTTCGTCATTACTAACTCTTCTTTGTCTAATTTTTTCTTTTTATCTAACATTTCTTCTGTCAATCTTTTCTAATCATTTTCTTTTCGAAAACTTGTCCTCGAATCAATTTCTACCCAATTTTTCAAGGGGGCATCCTAACACCCTTTTGTCGATCCACTGGGGCATGATCCTTTTATGTTTCTTTGAACCAACACTCAAAATCACATTGTCTCAAAGAGGGGCAAAATGTAGACACTAAAAAATGGTCAACGCCTATGTGCCCCTTTTTTTAACATGTCTTTAATGTCTAATTTTCATCTCTAATTTACTAATATTTCTCCTCAAATTTTCACTCATTTTTTACCTAATCAATCGCTTTTGAAATCAATTCAAGCAACTATCAAAATTATCAAAGTCGTCAAAATTGATCCTTTGCCTCATCAAAATCATCAATTTGATAAAAAATAATTAATTTGCCTTCTTTAGGGGTAAATAACACATAATTTATCCCTAAGTCTTAGTTTTGATAAATAAATTACATTTATTTATCCTATTTTCCCTAAGTTTCATAATTAATTAATTTGAAATTAACTAATTGACTAATTATTTATTTGTGGAATTTCATAATTCTTAAATCCTAATTTTCATTTTGTGGGAATAAATGAGTTTTAAAATTCAATAATTCCCTCTTTTTTCCAAATGGGATTTTATCCCTTAATTTGTACTTCACCCACTTTTCTAGCCACCACTACCTCTTTTTTAGCCTCCACCTTCCCTTTTTTCCTTTTGTCATAAATTGCCATAGTTTATGACAATTTTCTTTTTTCCCTTTGTCATAATTGTCATAGTTTATGACAATTTTCTTTTTTTTTGTCATGTTTGTCATAGTTTATGACGAATTTCCCTTTTTTTACTCACTAATTTCTAATTGTGCATTCAATTTTTCATAAGTTGTCATAATTAATGACAAATTTCCTCTTTCAAATTTCTCAGTTGCCATAATCCATGACAATTGCCCTGTTACACACTTGATTGCTAAATTTGCAATTTCTCGTGCAAATTCTATAAATTGAGCCTCATTTGCACTGATTTGGCTAACCACATTCCTAGTATTCTCTTGTCATCATTTTTATTTCAATTATAGTGCATATTTTGTCATTATCAAGAGCAACATCACATCATTTTTATGGAGAAGAAAGGAGAACATAAGAGCTACACTTGAAAGGAGGTTTTGTTGTTTGAATGCTTTTATATTTCAAGTGGATTTTGTGGTAGATTATATTGGTTTGCATATATTGTTTATGAGATTTTTGGTTCTCTCATTTATGCTTTCTAATGCCTTCTTATAGTCTTACATAACCAACTGCTGGTTTTTTTGGATGGGGGCCCTATATGCTAAGGTAAGACTAAACTGATACTTAATTTGTTGCCATGTTTTCCAGTTAAAGGTCAAAGGGTCTCATAAGTATCTAAATACTTGAATGAATTTTTTAAATAGATGTCTATGTTTGAGATCCTTAATAGTAGAAAGAGGGCTATTATCCTATTGGAGTACTAGACGATTCCACCATATTGAAGAAGAGGCAAAACTCAAACCATGATTTAGGCTTTGATCATACCAAATTATTTTTTTTGAAGTGTTTGTCATGCTTTCCAAATGGGATTGAAGGGGGTATACTTGTGAGTCTTAAAATATGGAGCAAGAAGAATCTCATCTTTCTAACTAACCAAATCCCAAGAGCACCCAATAGTAGCAATTTGAATACAATATCTAATAAGATGTTTCCAAGGAGTATTGCCATCCAATGCTCTAATAATCAATTTGGTAGTGAGGCAAATACCCCGAGTATATGGATCAATAATACCAAGTCCTAATTTATTATTTGGTTGGATGCAATGTAGCCATGATGTAGTTGGCATACCTTTTTTATTTCCCCATTTAGCCCAAAGTAAGTTTCGAATAAGTTGGATCAACTTCTTATAACATGTTTTAGAAGGAGGCTAACAAGAAGGGATATAGACATGATTAGCCAAGATAATTTGTTGGCAACTTGGATTCTACCAACCATGGAAAGAAACTTGTTAGTCCAATTCAGAAGTTTATTTTTTATTTTATGAAGGAACCAATTCCACATCTCTTTTAGTGATACTCCAGTGATAAACAAAATTCCAAGCTATCTAGTAATGCTACCATGCTTCACCTCATTACATTCATTATGAATCCATGATGGCCGAGAGCTAGGGTGATTCATTATGAATTTAGTTTTATGCATAGCAAGATTAGAGCTTGAGGTAGCACAAAAAAGATCTAATATATCCAAAGTATTAGCTACTTCATCTGTATAATTTTGTATGAACAACATGTTATCAGTAGCATCAGTTGCAAGTATATAAAGAAAGGGAGAAAGAGGAAATCCTTGATGAATTTATTTTTGTAGGGGAAAGGAAGGAGAAAGCATGCCATTAACAACCACTTTAGCATTCACATCCTTAAATAGCATGTTAATTTTCTCATATATTTTTGGTCCAAAACTAAGCCAATGTAATATTTTGAGAATGAAAGGCTAGCGGATGCGGTCATAAGCTTTATCAAAGTCAATATTTATAATGAGAGTATGTTGTGTAGTCTGTTGAGCCCATTCAACCATTTCCCAAGCAAGAATCAAATTATCTAAGATAAATCTTCCTCCTAGAAATTTGGTCTGCTCTAGACATACAATCTTTTGGGTGATGTGCTTGATTCTTCATCCAAGACTTTAGTTATTATTTTTTATGAAGTAGTAAGGAGGGTAATTGGTCACCATCTGTTAACCATGTCTTCCTATTTACCTTTAGGAATAATTTTAATCAACCCTTGGTTGATCACACTTCCCAATGTTTTGGTTTCAATTCCTTCAAGATAAACATTATAGAAATCTTTTCGAATATGTGGCCAAAGGACTAGATAAAATTCTACTGAAAGCCCATCAATGTCGGGGTTTTTTTATAAAGCCATACAATGGAGGTTCGCATCAATTTCTTTTATGGAAAGTAGGTGATCAAGATATTTACTATACTCAGAGTCAATTATTATAGGAATATAGATAGCAATACCTTCCTCGAAAATGGGAAGGAGAATGTCATTATCTGAGTCATTAGTGAAGATGTTTTTGAAGTGATCATAAAAGATATTCATAATGTTAGAATGGTTGGTTTGCAAGGAACCATCGACATCTTTAATTTTAGTTATATACTCCACTTTGTGCTTGTGATTAAGATATTGAAAGAAAAATTTAGACCCATGGTCACCCTCCTTAATCCACTGTAGTCTAGCACAAATTTGTGCCCCTTTATAGTTATACGCAACCATTTTTTAGAGCATATTTTCCAGCATTGGCCACAACTTGTTATAAAGAGGTATTGCAAGGGTTGAAGGCCAACTGTGACCTCCATACTCAATCTGTCCTTTAAGAAATTTCTCAAGCCTACAACATTTCTCAATTGCTCTCTTACTATAATCACAAAGGAAAGTGGTACACCTATCAATTATTTTACCCCACCAATTGATCCAACAATTTTGAGGTGGTTTTGGTTCATAATTCCAAATAGCCACAAGGACATCCATGCAATCTTGATTTGTGAGATGAGAAACATTGAGCTTGTAAGGAAGCTCTTTATAAATAAGAGTATAATTTGACAGGGATAAAATGGTAAAGATGGGAAGGTGGTCAAAAAGAGTGGTTGAAAGGTCTAAATAAATAAGATGTCCATCAAGAGAATGGAGAATGGTGCAATTCGGAGATATATAAATATGGTCCAACTGACTCATTTTTCTTAAGATTCCTTCTCTACAGCTATTCCATATGAACCAATGAGGCATTTGAAGGTTTATTTTACCCAATAGTGGATCATGCACACCAAGGGAATTTTTGGCTAGTAGCCAAGCTTCAAATTCAAACTGGGATATATGAGAATCTCCATTCTAACTATGGTCAACATGCTATTATACCATGTTAAAATATCCTCCCAAGACCCATTCAACATTGGGAAGACTAGTACAAAGCCATTCCCAAGGAGTAGTTCTACCAACAGTAGAATTAAGAGCATAAATTGAGTAAAAACTCACCAACATATCATTAAGGAGTGTAGTGGTCCAGACATAATGATTGTTAAGATCAGATCCATAAGATACCAAATATTTATCTATCCAAGGGGCAAGACCAAAAACAACACCACCACTACCATCGAAATGGTTAGTATGGAGGAATTGGGTATTTGGCCAAATAGAAGCAAGGGTAGCATCAAGCCGAATAGGACCAACTTTCACTTCTTGCAACATGATGACATCAATTTCATTATCTTGAATAGAATGTTTGACCTTGTATTTACAAGCAGGGAGGGTCAACCCTTTCACGTTCCATGATTTTATTTTTCACTTTATTGGGTACAATCTAGGAGGATTTCCTTAGTAGGATGAAGCACATTAAACTAGCTCATTAGCATGAAATTTTGGGACTCCAAAGTAGGATCTTGTTCAAGGGTGTCCATAAGAGAATATTCATAAAGTAACTCTTGGGGAGGATTATGAGGATGATTTTTTATAAGGCTACTTTCCTAAGGTGGCATGGTTGTTGCCATCTATTAATTATTTTTAAGATTAGGGGTCTCCTTCATCCTTTTTGTAGCTCTCTAGTCTGAAATCCAATAACTGCAGCTTTATATGACTTGCTTTCAGAGTGGCGTGGCTCAAGATGGGAAGAGGGTGATGAAGAAGGGGAAGGTAGGGTATTATTAGGATGAGGGGTATTAAGAGGACTTGTTGAATAGTGGAGAGCATGGTTTGGATTCTAATGATTTTGAGACTCATTGTCAAATGCTGAGGTATCGGGGTTAACTGAGAATGACACTGTAGTTTTGGGTTTACAAAAAGGATAATCATGGATGAGGTGACCTTCTCTACAGCAGTAGAAGCATGTATTAGGTTTATTGAGGTAATTAATGTATTGATAAAATTTAAAACCAGGTCCTACAAGTTTAATAGAGCAAGGAAGTGGTTGAGTTAAATCCATTTCAATGCAGGCCTTGGGATGAGAGTGCATGCTATCTCATTTATCATTTTGTTGCTTGCACCATAAAAATTTGCCTAATTGAGATACAATATTGTGTAAAAAGGGGTTAAAAAAATAGTTTAAGAAAGTTAAACTCAACCCACATGGGATATCTTGATTTATTTATGCCTTCTGGGTGAAAATCAAGGTCCCAAGCTTGAACATAACAGGTTTGTCCACAAAAAATCCAAGAACCATATTGGAGTACTACATAGTCATGATCAAGGTCAGAAAATATACATGCTACATAACCTCTACCCAACCCCCGGAAGGATTCAATACTCCATCCCTTGAGTTCCTAGTTATTACATGTCCATTTGAAAAAATCTTGTTCAGTGGTGATACCTCTTAGGTAAAATAAAATGACAATTTTTCCCTACATTTGGAAATAACCTCTACAATATCATCAGAGAGCTCAAACAAAAAAAATTTACCTTCTTTTAAGGCGTCTTGTGATCAAATTTTTGTTGTGGGATGCACTGGTGCAACCGATGTGGAAACATTCATGGAATTTGAATCCTTATTTCCAAGGTGTGCTTCTGTAGATTGGATGTCCACCTTCGCCACAATATTTTCTTCTTCCAAAGTGAGGTTAGGAAAATTTCCCCCTTTTTCTCTTTTTTTTGGCTCTTTTCCTTGAGAAAAACCTAGCCCAAATTTTCCTAAGTCTCAAACCCTAAGCCTTTGTGTTTATGCCCTAAACCCCAAAACCCTTGGTTTCTTTTTTCAAGTGGGCTACTTTTTTCGTGGTTTCCAAATCTCAAAGTTACAACCCTAAAGGGTTAATGGTCATTCTTATAGATTATTTTTTTTGAATCTTAGTTGTTTGTCTCTCTGCAATCTTCCAAAATCAATAGTTCTCATTCAAACTAAAGGAACAACAACTATAGTGTGCTTTGTTTGAACATGAACTACAAAAAAGGTGAAGTGACTAATTCTGGTTGGATTATTTGTTGTTCAATTGAGATAAATACACCATCTAGACTACATCAACAACCACTTTTGATTTCATCCAAAATTTCTTCCTAATTTAGGCTCTCTACATAGTTACTCTCAAAATTAGGGTTTTACAATGAATATCAAGTAAATTCCTATTCTGACCTTGAAATTGTCCTGTAATTGTGATAATTTTCATATATTTGAGCTTGGGATTGTAAGCTTAATCAAACTTACATCAAAATTTAGCTCTTGTTGTTTGAAAAAGTAAAACCCTAGCTATCCTTATAACCTTAGTTTTCTTCAAAGTATAAATATGATTAAATCAATTTCTCAGTCTCTTGGTTCTAAGAAGGGATATGATAAAGATATTGTGAAACAACGGAATGGATCCAAAAGGAATCCACTCAATGCATGTGGTCTTGGTGGTTTGGATTAAAAATCTCATCGATAGCCTAGTTGGTGTCATAGATATAATTTTACCGAAGTTGAAATCCATCTAATTAGACAAATATTTCATATTTATTAATTAAATTAATAATAAGATTCTATTGGATGCAAAGCCAATATGATCTATGTTTTAAAATTGGTATAAAAAGAGAGGAGAGGCTCATTTCCCTATGAGGAATGCACGACTCCTTGATTTAGGCAAGTTGGTAGTGGTTAATATTTTTTTGATGCATATTTGCAAGTTGGCATTGCCTAATATTTTTGTTAGTTTATGACATTAGTTGCTCCAAGTCATGACATGCTAAGAAGTTTGATTGTGATATTTCTATTAGGTTTTAATTGTGTATTTTTTGAATCAAATTCATTGATCTATGTTTCATGACTAATGGTTTACAAGAACTCATTTCTCATGAGAATGAATTGAATGCTTAGAACTCATTATATCTAAGTGATGTTCATAAGATTGAATCATGGTACAATGATCAATCACAAGAGTAGGATGGTCACTTTAACCAAATTTACAATCTCTTAGGCTTTTAGTTTAAATATGTGGTTGTGTCTAAAGCTATTAATTTTAGCAACTTCAAAAATGAATATGAGAGGCATCAATATGTCTATAGCATAGTGATAATCCCTAAACACAAAGTAAAAGGTCTTGGTAAGAAGGTGATTCCAATTTCAAATCTTGGGGAAAAAACCTTTTAGACTTGATACTTTTGAAGTTTATTTTGTCAAAATATTGTTATACTTGGTGTATTTGAAAGTTCACATAGTTTGTATAGGTTTGTTAGTATTATGCAGATTATTATAATATATTAGTTGTATGTATATATGTTTGTTGAGTTGTTAAAAAACATTCAGATATTAGAAGATTTGTTTCCTCTAAAATAAGATTTGAGATTCTATAAATGATTGAATAATAGCATATATATTTTTGTGTGCTCTAAAACTTAATATAGTAGGAGAGCAGTGAGAATATTGTGGGATTGATTTTATCTTTTCTAGTTGAGATTGTAATTATTTTTTGCTAAGGTTGTCAATGGAAGTATGGTGAGATTTTACTTGTGAGTCCTCTTGGGTGTCATCCATCTTTCCTCTATTCGATATGCAACGTTCCTACATAGAAAATATTTGTGCTTGATTGTGCTCACCGCCTACTTTCCTCTTCTCTCAATTCCTTTCTTACTAAAATGTTTTCTTACAAGTGGTTCAATCTTTTACATTATCATGTTTTGTGTTGTGAGTGGAAAATCAATGTAGAAATTATTATTTTCATGGGATTTTTTGCACATCAATTTGGGAATTGATACACTGCCCCAAGAATTAAAGGTGTGATTAAATCCTATGCTCTATATATGTAACAAATTAGAGCCTCTTGTGTGATCAATTCAAACAACATAGAATAATTAATTGTGTTTATAGTGTGTATCTCTATTGAAGCTCCAATAGAAGGCAATAGGTTATAATTCATCATGCTTCTTCACTATGGATTTATACTTTGGATCACATCACCCAAGCTATTTGTTGAATTGATAGAGCATGGAAAGCCTCAACCTCAAGTTGTAGCAAAGATCACCACATGCTCATAATTGGAGGTCGGGATGTTCTTGACAAGAACTCTCATCATCTCTTGAGGGAGATAAATCCACTCAACCCCTGCATGACATGATAATTTTTTCATCTAAGAAGGAAGTACACATACAACTTGTGACTATCTAGGCATGTCTGATTTACCTAGAATTGTCAAGCAAACATATCTCCCAATGGGTGATGGTTCTTTCAAGATAGGGGGATTTCAAGTTGGTGATGCTTTTGGTAGGAGACTATAGTTTGAATCTTTCTATGGTTTATAGTTTCTATTTAGATCTATTAGAAGTTTTGTTTATCTATATGGTATACGGTGGTCTTCATAGTTATATATATTTTTGTTGTTTCAGTAGCCTCTTATAGAAAGGAAAGGTACACCATTTATTTAAAACCCTACAATTAGAGACTATGGCTATAGATAGTGTTTAAAATTAAATTAGTATTAGTGTAATGCCCCGCTAGGGAATCCAGGAGAAATTAACCTAAAACGTGCTACTAAATTTATAGAATACTTTTTTTTCTTAAGAGTTTACAAACAATAATGAATAACAAAGCGGAAGAAATATAACATAATGACAATACATACTCATAAGTATAACTCATTAACATATTACAAGTCTCAAGGGTTCCTTGACGTAAAATTATGTAAATATAAATTAATCTATTAAGTACAATAATCATTCAAATAAAGTACATCATCTCATAAAAGAATACCTAAATACAACTGAACCATAAGGTATACATGATAATCCACATCCACTCCACAAGTCAAAGGGTATGTAAATATAATCTAAGTACAAGGTATAATAATATAAATGAAAGATAAGAGTAGGTCTCCAATTATAAACAAGAAAATACAAGTGTTACAAGGATCATCCAACATTGGTATGAGGACGTCAGAATCTGAAATGGTAAAAGAATCACTACCACCCGGCCACGTGGAACCTAAGGTCCACTCCTACCGTTATGAGGAGATAACAATAGATCCCACTCGGATAAAAAATACCAAAAACCAACACAATACAACACCTAGGCAAGGGATCTTGAAAGCTCTCTATCTCAAGAGGTACAACACCAACTGCAAAGATAAAGGGAAACCTAAGATGTATAAAGGGAAGTGTCATCACATGAGCCAAATCTAAGGCTATCCTAGTAGTCTCTCTAGACCCCGGTGCCTTAGTGACTCTATGTGGTATTAGTAATCCTCTCATACAAACGAGATACCAACTATGCTATATCTAGTCCACGCAAGCGGCAAGCATCTTCCCACTCCTATTCTAGTCAAGACCTCAATCAAGTACTCAGGCATGGGCGAGGCACACATTATCTTATTAATTCATTTTGAACTTCAATGTATTTAAGTTATCACTTTATTAAGTACCTTGTAAAGGATACCCAGGTAACCACTTGTGGGCTCCGACACCTCCAAAACAAGCCACTTCCCATCTATACACTCAAATAACCTACCCTAATGCTCCAACTGAAATAAAAAAGAGAAGAATGAACCAATACTATAAAATCTTCTCATAAATCATAAACCATGATAATCACCAAAGTAAAATAATGGAGCATAGTAGAGAACAACACATCCTATACAAAGATCAAATAGTCCATCTCAATATAGACATTACCAAAGATCATCCATCCCATAATGGATATCTTAATAAAAATAATAACAATACTCATAGTCTTCTATTACAAGACCAACGATAATCACAAAATCAATGACATCCATCTCCAAACATGAAGTAACATAACCCATAAAGATAATCATCTAGAACGTAGAACAATCATAGTAGAGAACATAAGGTGACCAAGTAAATCAGACTCAATTATAATAACGGTCATCACCTTTTTGGTCAACTAAAATAAAGATTGAGACACAATACAACATATGAGATCACTCATAGATATCACAAAATCATACATGATCCAATCAAGACTTCAAAATGGTTATAAAGACTCCACATAAAATCAGAGATCAACAGGAAAAAAAAAACACACTTCAAAGCCTCTAGTCTACAATTTTTAAAAGTCAACATAATTTTCTCAAATGAACAACATCAAACAAGACAATAGAATATACCAAGTAGTCAAACCATAACACAAGTCTTAGTTGTTTAAGAACAATCAATTTTGTTTACTAAAGTCTAGTTTGACTTATTAAAAAAATGTTCATTTGAAAACTCATGCATACATACTTTTTAAATAAGTATTGAAATAAAATCTCCATGCATATCAAGATACCATGTATTTAAGAATAAAATAATATTATTAATTTCCTAAATATAAATATAAATGAAAACATTAATATTAAAACCCGCATGTAAAAAAAATCAAGTAATATTTATTTATTGATTAATTTTATTTTTTTGAAATAAATAAATAACAATAATAATAATATTTTTTATTTTTTTTAAATCTAAAAATTAATAAATAATAATAATAATAATTTTTATTATATATATATATATATATATATATATATATATATATATATATATATATAAATGCAAAAATTAATATATATTATTATTATATATAAATCTGAATATATATATATAGATATATATAGATTTCAAAATTCCAAATACATATATATTTCTTTTGGATTAATATATATTATTGTTATATATAAATCTGAATATATATATATATATATATATATATATATATATATATATATATATATATATATAATAGATTTCAAAAGTCCAAATACATATATATTTATTTTTCCATTGGTTTTCTAATTTCATGACTCTCTCTCTCTCTCTCTCTCTCTCTCTCTCTATATATATATATATATATATATATATATATAATAGATTTCAAAAGTCCAAATACATATATATTTCTTTTTCCATTGATTTTCTAATTTCATGATTTAATATCTTTTTCTCCATATATATATTCTTTACTACTTTCTTTTAATTCTATAAAAATATTATGCTCATATACAAATATTATATATCTATTTTAATTTAATTTACTTTTTAAGGTTTCAACAACAAATACAAACAAACCCTAACTGATTTAATACAAGGCTTTTCCTCAATATTTTTCTAACAAAATGCCAAGTATTCACAATTCTACAATCACAAGATTTCTTCAACCAAAAAACTTTCAAAATAAAATTTCATATAAAAGAAGAATTACAAAACTACCATCAACAAAATCTGGCAGGCACAAAGTAAACAATCTTTTAAAAGAAAATCAAATATACGAGGGTTTCAAACCCTACCTTAATCCGCCAATTGACAGAAGCCATGAAGAACAATCCAAAAGCCCTAAGCATTCTAAGCTTTTATAATTTCCTTCAATTCAAACTCCGAACCAAAACATGTAAACCTGTGTGTATAAAGAATAATCACCAAAATACTCCTAATAAAGGAAAACTAAGCAACCTAGGATTTTCCAAAACTCATGTAGAATAAAAAAAGAACTCAACCTTAAATTGAGTAAAAAAAAATTATTTAATAAATATTTCTTTCTTTTATCAATGCACTCAACTTGAATTTTAAAAGGTAAAGTTCTAATTTCTTAATAAAGTATTTTCTAATATGTAACTCAACATTAAAATCACTTAACTCATTTTTAACTTCTTTTGCATTTAAATATTAATTTTATATTTTAATTAAATTAAAATCTCTAGCATATTTGAAATATGTAATTTAATAATAAATATTATTTTATATTTTAATTATGCATTTAAATTTGAATTTAGGCTCAATATTTAATTAAATCTCCACTTTCAATAACTAGACATTCTAATTAATTTTTTTTAATAAACATATGTATTTAATTAATTCTCATTAATTAAATAACCTTATATTTTAGCATTTTAATATTTTATAAGATATAAGTAATCAATCATAGAATTTACTTTAATTAAATCCTTTATCTATTTTAACACAAAAACCATATCAAACCTACAGACATGCAAAACCTGAAGAAACTAACTACATCAAAAATGCTAAATCAAACACAAAGGAAGGGTTCACGAATGACGTTAGTTTGATGAATTCAGAGGGTAAATATTTAATTAAATCCTTTATCTATTTTAACACAAAAATCACATCAAACCTATAGACATGCAAAACCTGAAGAAACTGACTACATCAAAAATGCAAAATCAAACACAAAGGAAGGGTTCACGAATGACATCAGCTTGACAAATTCGAAGGGTAAAAACTAAGATACTTGTCCACTATTTTTGGACAATAAATGACTTAGGGTAGGATTTGGACCTAGCTGTTATCTCCCCTCTCTTACCATTGAGATATTGTGATAGGGCACGCTCATCCTGATAATTTAGGGAAGTTGATGTCTAGTACCGGAAATTCTGCATAAAAGATGAGCATGTACATACATGTATAAATATATAATATACAATGGTGGGGATCAACTAATCGTGTGTATCTTGCAAGAAAATAACTACGAATCCATCCCTCAACCACATCAGGCACATCAAACATAAATATAAAACATACACACGATCCATACACATGTAGGTATGGGGTAAGTAAATCCATAAATATAAATGACATCATAACATATAGAGAATCAAACTATGGGAGGGGTATTACAATTAATTCTTATAGAAATATTTATGTGTTTGATTAACAGTCAAATTATATAAGATCCATTTTTTACAAGTCATTAATGGTCATGTCATAAAAAGTGTCAAAGAATTTATTGCCTTATAAAATAGATGTTTTGCTTCCTTGTGATAGTTACATATGTAGAGAAATTCATTGATTGATATTGTAAGAATTGTGAAACTCACAATGGAAAAAAATATTCAAAATCTACTATTACTCAAGTCACAAAAATTGACTCACACCGACTACAATGTTTGGAGTCATAAAATTCTCACAATTTGGTAGTATAGGAACCTCACAAACAAATTGCTTAAAAAAAGAGAAGAAAGCAAATACCAATGTCAATGATTATGACAAGCATCATAATGTAGCCTTGTTGATACTAAAATAATCTACTGGAGATGAATTGATCCTTGAAGTTCACAATGAAGAATCCACTACAGACTTGTGGTTGAAGTTACACGACAAGTACCAGATCATAGAGGCAAACAGATCCCTATTCTTGAAAAATTGGTTGTACTCATCTCAATTGTAGGAAGGAGGCTCAATTGAAAACTACCTCATGTAACTAAAGGATTTTTGTAACAAGTTAGCCACTATAAAAAAGAACATAGATTGAAGACATGGTTAGAATAGTACAACGTGGTTTACCACACTTGTATCAATGATTTGTAGAATCCTTGTATCTAATATAGCTTAAATACAAACCCTTGATGTCGATAAATCATTTGGATTTATTCTATAGAAGGAGAGAAGACATATGCTGGAAGAAGCATCTTGTTTAGGAAGCGCAAAAAGTGTTTTTGTGACAAAATTCAACAGAAAGTAGAAGGACCACTAGAGGAAGCTAGATGGTACTAAATATTTTCATAAAAAGATTATTATTGTTAAACCCTTAAATGCAAGAGGTAAATCATCTAAACCAAATGTGGTTTGTTATATTTGTAAAAAATATGGACATCATGGCAATATTTCTCCCTATTTCAGGACATCTACGTCAGGGAGACCCTATTTCTCCCTTTTTGTTCATTCTATTAGCTGAAGTATTGGGCAGAATGATTGTGAAGAAATGAGCAACGGGGGATTGGAAAGGCATTGTGATTGCTAGAGGTTTTGTACCTACTACACACTCACAATTCGCAGATGATACATGTATGTTTGGGCTTTCCACTATGAAGGAATATTTGGTGATGAAACAAGTACTAGATGCTTACAGTCGAGCCATGGGTCAATGTGTCAATTGGTAGAAATCAGAGATCTTTTTTAATACCGAAGCAGGGTCACATAGAGCGATAGCTAGACTTTTCGGGGTTCGTATTGGAAAACTACCAAGTAAATTTCTCACGACTCCCCTATTCGCTGGAGTAGGGAATGCAGGCTTATGGAAAATTCTTATTGATGGGTGTGCGGCTAAAATGGAAGGTTGGAAAAGAAAATGGTTGACCTTGGCTGGACGAATCCTATTGTTAAAAAAGGTTATCTCTGCAATGCCACTTTACTCGATGTCATGTTTTAAAATCTCAAGTAAGGTAGTCAAGTCTATTCAGCAGAAGATGCATGATTTCCTTTGGAGTGGAGCCCAAGACCAAGACAAAATCCCATTGATGGCCTAGGAAAGAGTGTGCAAACTGAAGGGTTGTGGTGGTGCTGGGATGAGAGACTTGAAGCTTATTAATGAAGCCATGGGGGCGAGGATGGTTTGGAAAATGTACCATAATTTTGACCAAAGATGGGTCCACATGCTTCAGGCTAAATATTTGGATACAAAAGACAGAGAGAGGATCCTAACAATTGATAATCCCCCTAATGGATCTGCTCTATGGAAATTTATTCTCAGTTGTAGAGGGTTGGTTACAAATCACTTGACCTAGCATATTGGTAATGGTCAGAACGCAAGCTTTTGGAGAAACTCATGGGAAGATCTACCTATTCTGGAATAGGATATTATTTCGCAGAGCATAATAGATGTGACCTTAAACCATTGGGGAGACAAAGTGTGTGATTTTATTGATTTTAGTCATTTTGAGGAAGGACTTGTTGTCAAATGGAAAGATTCAGGCACCCTACAATTGTTGGTCCCAGGCAAGGTGGCATTGGGAGAAATTTTGGAGAGTAGAACAATTGTATGTTCCAATGAGAAGGATGAGATCAAATGGTGTGGTGCTAAAAGTGGCTCATACTCTGTAAAAATTGGGTATAAATTATTGGAAGAGGAAAATCGTCAAGTTGATTGGGAGAGATAGATTTGTTGGCACAAATCAAGCTTTCCTAAAGCTGGAGCTTTCACTTGGTTAGCTTGTAATAATAGAATACTAAATGGTGACTGATTGATGCAGATGGGTTTTATTGGCCCCTTTAGGTGTGTTCTCTGTCAATCGACAGTAGAGACACTGGACCATCTTTTTATCCATTGTGAATTTTCTCAAGTAGCATGGAGGTTTGGGTTAGGAAAATTGCAATGGAAAGGTTCATTTGTAGGGAATTTTAAAGGATGGTTAGATTCACAAAGGTTCATCCACTTTCTCTTCAATTTGGAAAATTCTCTCATCCACCACTTTGTGGGAGATTTGGAAAGAATGCAATTGGAGGATTTTTATGAACAAAGTTGAACCATTTCTTTGCTTTAGTCTACAGTTGGAAAAAGTTGTGTTTGAACTGGTCTCGAATGCGGTTCTCATTCTAATGCCCAAAGAATACCTTTTAACCATTTTGACTCTTGTGTCCAAAAACAACATTGATCAATGGTTAAGTTCAAACCTGTTAATGGGTCTCATAGGGTTAAATCCCCTATTGTGGGGTCACCAATTCAGTGGTGTCTACCAGAGGATGGATGGGTCAAAATTAATTTTGACAGGGCCTCTAGAGGTAACCTGGGACAGTCAAGGGTAGGTTATGTGGCTCGAAATCACCTGGGTTCTATTGTGGTGTTAGGGGCAAAGAGACTACCAGATGGAACGAACAATGAAGTTGAATGCTCAGCAGCGGTTGGGGCTATTTTGATGGCAAAATAAATCAGGGTGTGTAAATTGCATTTGGAAGGTGACTCACAGCTGATGGTTAATAGAATCATCAAAGGTTAGATGGACAATTGGCACCTCAATAAGCACATTAGGTAGATTCGGTACCTTTTTTCAAACTTTGAAGCATTTAAGGTATCACATGTCTTGAGAGAAGCTAATGCACTAGCAGACAAACTCCCCAATATCGAAGCGAATGGGTCCTTAGTGAAAAAATTTGAACTTTTTATGGATCTTCATTTTTTGGAGAATGATAACCTATCATTTGAATCAACTCATGTAGGCTTGTGACGCACTCTACCCAACAACCTTTATGATGTCATCATTTACGCATGATGAGGCAAGCATGTACTTCCCAAAGGTCAAGGATGTGATGGCTGGTGTGAAGGGAAGGGGAATGTACTAAGGAGATTTTATGGGAGATTGAGTGAGTGATGAATAGACATTCTGGGATAACTCACTAGAGAGAGAACCGTCATGTGACATGTGATTGCCTTTAAAGGTGGGAATTGCATGCGGCCTTTTCATTCTTTGTTTGCGCACTTCTACTCTGGATTTTGGGTGGCCTCTTGCAGTTATGGAAGCAAACTTTACTTTGGAGACTACAGGGTAGATTCCTAGCTTTACTGGTCCCATTTCAATACATAGGATGAGGAACATTTTCAGGATTAATCACGTTGATTTCTGGGAGGCTTTGGTGAAGATTTTGGGGAGGAATTTCTCAATTCCTACCTACGTCCAAGAAATAATTTGGACATTTCTTCCCTATTTTTGGGCATTTCTCTAATGGTTGGTGCCTCATGAAAGGAAGTCCTTAGAGTGTCCCACGTGTGTTTGGAATCTAAATGGGCCAGTGGAGTGGAAGGGATAGTGCACAACGTAGAGATTGGGGTAGGGATCCATATGTATCACGGGTCATGGTGTTTGATTAGAGGAGGTAGTGGAGAGTTGCAACCTCTCGTGGTGTTCACATCCACGAGATCGATGGTGGTGCATTTGGAGAGCGCCCGACAAGGATGGAGGGACCATCTAATTTTCCTTCATAAGTTGGAGGAGGACCATGTAGCGGTTGTAGCAGCAAGGAGGAAGATAAAATTCATGCCTATGGAATCCTCAACTGCCCATGGGAGTGATGGTCATCCTTTGTATCGAAGACAACTCAAAACTCAAGCAAGAGTTGGCAACATGATTAGTGGGGGGCTAGGGTGGAGGAAGGGGTTGTGATGACACAACATGAGACTAGAGTGAATGTGTCTGGAATGGGTGCCAAAGGCTCTAGTGGGGGTGGCGGGTTAGTGTCAGGTCGTGATGCTTCTGCAACAGGTGGTTTCTTGAACTTTTCTTAGGCGAATACGCTTAGCTGGTTCAAGTAACTAGGTCGAGATTGTTGTAAATGATGGCCATTTTGTTTATGAGGCCCCTTCTTAGAATGCTTTTGGGTCTAGGGTTTGATCTACTAGATAGTTTTTGTTATAGGTCAGGTGGGGTGGTGTTTTGATTGATTTGAGTGTTCTTGATTATCAACCAAAATAATGGCTTGCTCCTTTGTTGGAACTTTGATGTTTATTCTGACCATGTAGTGGCAATATTTTGTACGAAACTTTTTACATATTAATATAATTTTTTTGTCATCAATAAAAAATAATCCAAATATAAATATAAATGAAAACATTAATATTAAAACCCGCATGTAAAAAAAATTAATTAATATTTATTTATTAATTAATTTTCTTTTTTTGAAATAAATACATAACAATAATAATAATAGTTTTTTTTTAATTTTAAATCTAAAAAATTAATAAATAATAATAAAAATAATAATTTTTATTATATATATATATATATATATATATATATATATATATATATATTTCAAAAGTCCAAATACATATATATTTCTTTTTCTATTGGTTTTCTAATTTTTTGATTTAATATCTGTTTCTCCATATATTCTTTATTACTTTCTTTTAATTCTAAAAAAGATTATGCTCATATGCAAATATTATATATCTATTTTAATTAATTTTCTTTTTTTTTAAATAAATAAATAATAATAATAATAATTTTTATTTTTATTTTAAATCTGAAAATTAATAAATAATAATGATTATATATATATATATATATATATATATATATATATATATATATATATATATATATATATATATATATATATATATATATATATATATATATGTATATGTATGTATGTATGTATGTATGTATGTATGTATGTATGTATATAACAGATTTCAAATTTCATGATTTAATATCTTTTTTACCATATATATTCTTTACTACTTTATTTTAATTCTATAAAATGATTATGCTCATATACAAATATTATATATCTATTTTAATTTGATTTACTTCATAGGGTTTCAACAAAAAATACAAACAAATCCTAGCTGATTTAATACGAGATTTTTGCTCAATATTTTTCTAACAAAATACCAGGTATTCACAATTCTACAATCACAAGATTTCTTCAACCAAAAAACTTTCAAAACAAAATTTCATATAAAAGAAGAATTATAAAACTACTATCAACAAAATCTAGCAGGCACAAAGTAAACATTTTTTAAAAAGAAAATCGGATCTACGAGGGTTTCAAACCCTACCTTAATCCACCAATTGACAGAAGCCACGAAGGACAATCTAAAATCCTAAAAATTCCAAGCTTCCATAATTTCCTTAAATGTAAACTCTGAACTAAAACATGTAAACTTGTGTGTGTAAAGAATAATCACCAAAATACTCCTAATAAAGGAAAACTAAATAACCTAGGGTTTTCTAAAACTCACACAGAATAAAAAAGGAACTCAACCTTAAACTGAGTAAAAATTATTTATTTAATAAATATTTCTTTCTTTTATCAATTCACTCAACTTGAATTTTAAAAGGTAAAGTTCTAATTTCTTAATAAAGTGTTTTCTAATATGCAACTCAACATTAAAATCACTTAACTCATTTTTAACTTCTTTTACATTTAAATATTAATTTTTATATTTTAATTAAATTAAAATTTCTAACATATTTCAAATATGCAATGTAATAATTAATATTATTTTATATTTTAATTATGCATTTAAATTTGAATTTAGACTTAGTATTTAATTAAATCTCCACTTCCCATAACTAGACATTCTAATTAATTCTTTTTAATAGTCATAAGTATTTAATTAATTATTATTAATTATATAACCTTATATTTTAACATTTTAATATTTTATAAGATATAAATAATCAACCTTAGAATTAACTTTAAGTAAATCCTTTATCTATTTTAACACAAAAAACACATCAAACCTAGAGGCATGCAAAACCTAAAGAAACTGACTACATCAAAAATACTAAGTCAAACACAAAGGAAGGGTTCACGAATGATGTCACCTTGATGAATTCATAGGGTAAAAACTAAGATACTTCTCCACTATTTTTGGACAATAAATGGCTTAGGTTAGGGTTCAGACTTGTTTGTTATCTCCCCTCTCTTACCTTTGAGATATTGCGATAGGGCATGCTCATCCTGATAATTCAGAGAAGTCAATGTCTGGTAACTAAAATCCTGCATAAAAGATGAGCATGTACATACATGTATAAATATATAATAGACAATGGTGGGGATCGGCTGATCGTGTGGATCTTGTATTCAAGTAACTACGACTTTGTCCCTCAACCACATCAGCCACATCAAACAGAAATATAAAACATGCATGCAATCCATACACTTGCAGGTATAGGGTCAGTAAATCCATAAATATAAATGACATCATAACATATAGATAATTAGACTATGGGAGGGGTATTACAATTAATTCTTATAGAAATATTTATGTGTTTGATTAACAGTCAAATTATATAAGATCCATTTTTTACAAGTCATTAATGGCCATGTCATAAAAAGTGTCAAAGAATTTATTTCTTTATAAAATTTATGTTTTGCTTCCTTACGATAGTTACATATGTAGAAAAATTTCATTGATTGATATTGTACGAATTGTGAAACTCACAATGGCAAAAACTATTTAAAATATACTATTACTCAAGTCACAAAAATTGACTCACATTGACTACAATGTTTGGAGTCATAAAATTCTCACAATTTAGCAGTATAGGAATTTCACTAAAAAATTTCTTAAAAAAAGAGAAGAAACCAAATACCAATGTCAATGATTATGACAAGCATCATAATGTAGCCTTGTTGATACTAAAATTGTTTATTGGAGATGAATTGATTCTTGAAGTTCACAATGAAGAATCCATTGCAGACTTGTGGTTGAAGTTACACAAGTACCAGATCATAGAGGCAAATAGATCCCTATTCTTGAAGAATTGGTTGTACTCATTTCAATTGTTGGAAGGAGGCTCAATTGAAAACAACCTCATGCAACTAAAGGATTTTTGTAACAAGTTAGCCACTATAAAAAAGAAGATAGATTGAAGACATGGTTAGAATAGTACAATGTGGTTTACCACACTCGTATCAAGGATTTTTAGAATCCTTGTATCTAATATAGCTTAAATACAAACCCTTGACATTGACAAATCATATGGATTTATTCTATAGAAGGAGAGAAGACATATGCTGGAAGAAGCATCTTGTTTAGGAAGCACAAAAAGTGCTTTTGTGACAAAATTCAATAGAAAGTAGAAGGACCACTAGAAGAAGCTAGATGGTACTAAATCTTTTCATAAAAATATTAATATACTGTTAAACCCTTAAATGCAAGAGGTAAATCATCTAAACCAAGTGTAGTTTTTTATATTTTAAAAAAACATGGACATCATGGCAATATTTGTTTCCATAACCACAAAAATATTTGACCTAGAAAATAAGTTAATGTTAAGGATGTGAAAGAGAATTAGCGAAAAGATGCTTGAACGATACAAGTTACAAAAGAGAAAGCCAAAGTTGTTGAGTATTCAAAATTTGCCTCGATTTCATGGGAGTTTGAATCGACCCAATTTGAAGAAGCCTATGGTAAATAAGAATGAGAAGTTTTTATGAAAGGATTTTGTGAATGGCCTCATAGCAAGAAGCCCATTGGTTGTAAATGGGTGTACAAGGTGAAACACAAATTAGATGGTTCCATTGATAAGTTTAAAACATGACTTAGTGTCAAAGGATATGCACGAAAAGAAGGCATAGACTATGATGAGATATTTGCTCCTACATCCAAAATGGTATGTCTTTGCCTTGTTGAAATTCTCTTGCAAGCCAATTTGGGTGGACATTGCACCAAATAAATGTCAAAAGCGCATTTTTTAATGGTGATTTACATGAAGTCTACATGGTCCTACAAACACTTAAAAATGACCAATTGCTCTAACACAATGAGCTTAATAACATTCATATTAAATTGTTAAATAATCTTTATTATTCTCAATTTGTGTCTTTCTACTATATTCTAAGTTCAAAATCATCATTTCTCTTTAATTTCATAATTTAGTGATTTTATTTAATTACTCTAATTATTGAATGTCTAATCAATTATTCATCAATTATTCTTCTATAAAGTAATTAAATAATTAAATATTATTTAATTATTCCCTAGCTCATTATAATTAATTAAATAGTCATTTTTAATTAATATTCCTTCTTTCTTATTATTATATTTATGTAATAATTAAATCAATTTCCCACTCATAATTAAATAAATGATATTTATTTAATTACAACTAATCATTCCTCCCATAAATAAACAAGTAATTATTTATTTCTAATATCTCCATATGTGCAAGTAAATGAATTATTTCATTTATTTAATCATATTTATCCCTCCAAAGCTGACTACTACTAACCTTCACTTCACTAATCAATCACGAATCCTAACTATCCAATCAACTCTCAAACTCCATGATTCTCTCTCCTAACTAATCAATCAATCCAGTCTTTTATTCCACCTCATCAGTTAAATCTCCAATCAATGTAGACAACTCTTCAATCTATTTCGCTATCAGAATAATCAAATCTACTAACAAAGCAATCAATTAAGTTGAACTCCCACTTGCTCTGAGTTCAACTCTTCAATCACAACCAATCAACCCACAAATCAGGGAATCTTGATTGAAACCTCTAAAAATATATATATAATGAGAGTCTTTTCTCATATTTTGGGAACCACATTTATGATTTAAATTCTTACGTTGCCATGATCTTGAGCTTATTATTGAGAATCCAACTTTGCATGAAGAAGGAGAACAACAAAGGATGAATTGTGGGTTTTCATATGATTTTGTGTTATTTGATTTCAATATCTTGATTTTTGTACATGCATTTCTCTCATTTCCTTTCCTCTTTCGATATTAGGAATACTAACTTCATAACAATCTCTTTGCACGATTGAGATTTCGGTGTTATTGTAGGTTTCTACATATTCTTATTACCCAATTACAAATGGTGAACCCAATGTAAGCTCACAAGACCTTTTAGAAAATATTGTGTTTAGCATGTGTGTGTATTTTGTAGGCATTCCATTGTTGGATGTTGGATAAACTTGAAAAGATCAATCATATATTTCTCTCATCTACATCTAGCAGCCCTAGTGGGACCAAATTATAGGATTTTCAAAGATTTGGTCATATCTTTCAAATGACTTAGAATTTTTCTATGATTTTTTTTTGTAGGTTGTTGCTGATATAAGGAGCCTACAATCCAAAATTCATATTTTTAGATTTTTTTTCTTTTTATTATTATTTTTTATGATATTTCGTAAAAAAATCATTATTGTGCACAAATGAGTTTTTTTTTTAGTTACATTTATAAAAATGTCTTCAAATTATATAGGGGGTCTATTCTCTGTGATTTTAATTTTGATAAATAATATTTGCAAAAAAAAAAGATCTTTGAAAACTGGTCTATTATGATAAAATGGGTCCCTAGGGCACAATTAAGGAATTGTTCTATGAATTTTTTTTGCAGGTTTGTGATGATATGAGGAGCCTACAGTCCAAAATTAAGATTTTTTAGAACTTTTTTTATAATTATTTTATGATACTTCATAAAAAATTATTTATGGGCACAAATCAACATTTTTTTTGAAAAAGTTACATTTCTAAAAATGTCTTGAAATTCTATGGGGGTCTTCTCTTGATGATTTTAATTTTGATGAACAATATTTGTAAAAAATATATATCTTTGAAAAAATTTCTTTTTGTGTGCATGCACAGGTGATAATCTTTTTATCAAAGACATTGTTTCGAAACTACTAATGGCATTTGATTGTCTGTTGTCTAAAATCTGATTCTCTATTGTAAAATGACACATTTGCACTATTGAAAATACACAAATGTAGACATGAAAAAATGTAGTGGACCACCAAAATATAAAAAAATTAAGATTTAAGAGCCCGTTGAGCAGCAAAGAAGAGAGAGAGACATAAAATAGAACAAGGGACCAGTTCGCATACAATGAATCAACCCCTTGGAAGTAAAAATTGGAGGATTTTTTAACACATATTTGGACAAGGTAAGAATCTCTAAAAAAATTTGATTGTCGTGATATTAACCTTAGTGCACTCATGAACTACCAAGAGTAATTGCTAGGTTTACGGTACTAACTTTTTCTTTGTAGCTTATGGCTTGGAAGTAGGGTTAATCCTTTTTAATATTAAATCAATGCATCCTTCCTTTGGTACTTTAAAATGAACAATGCATGCTCGAACATCATAATTTACATTTCATTTTTGTGCTTAAAATTGGCGCGTGATTAATAGTTGAACAAAGAAAAGTACATTTGAGATTAGTGCATCTAAAATTGAACAAGGCAAATCTCATCTCATTTTGTTCTTAAAAATGAACCCATGTTCTTGTATGGATGGTAGACTAATGAATATTTGATCTTTTGGTGCTTAATTCGATTAACCTAGTGTCTTGTGTTCTTGGTGTACTTGCACATTCTGTTAGACTAAAACTATTTTTCTTTTTTAGAGAGGCATATCTGGGGAGTGTTCTTAACACAATGGAGGATGACCTCAAATCAAAAAATATCTCTAGTTAGTATAGAAATAAGACTCTAAGCAAAGTTTGGTCTTATCTAACAAAAATTGGGTGAGGTGTGTTGATGATAGTCTAGATCAAGTAAATATCCATAAGCAACCAACATGGTCAACTAGAGACTTAAGTGTCTCACATACGTACAAACTAATTGGTTAGACTCCACAAATCTAACTACAACCATGTTCATTAGAAGCTGCCCAATTCACCTTTGAATCATTATCTTATTATAGTGCAAGAGGAGGGAAGAATCTCCCCCCCCCCCCCCCCAAGAGTCCCACCATATTTGTCCCAGGATATTATGTTATGAAAGAGATCTTCATTAACATGGCAACAGTACCTAGAAAAAGGGAAAAAAATACAAGCACCTTCAAGAGGGATTTTAAGCTCTAGTTGTGTGACATAGCTATGTGAGATGACAAGAATCCAAGCAGTGGTCCTATAATATTACAATTGAAGCCATTCACCTTAGATTAAGCTGACTATTTTTGGTGTTGTTGTGTTAGACCTCGTGAAAACTTGTAGCTTGAAAAAGTTGTTGAACATACATTGATAGTTCCTTTTTTTGAGTCAGTCCTGCAAGCATATATTGAATGTGATTTTTTTGAGTTTAAACACATTTCCAAAAAAATTCATGCAATATTCTCCTACAAAGAGAAAATTGAATCAACACTGGTCCTACAAACATTGTCATACACAATAAACTATATCAAAGCGGGTCCTAGAACATACCATTGGTCTTTTATCTGGAAATCTGGTGAATGACATACCCTTACATAATAGTCCATATATTGCATTTTAGTATCATCCTTAGAATCTTGCTTTTTTGCATAGTCAACATTTTAGTCCAAAAATCTAAAAATTCCCAAAAACATAGCTTGCATACCTTAGGTTCAAGTATTTCACTTCCTAGAGTCATTTTCCAAATTAGAGGGTGCATTTTCTTAGGACATTCCTATAGTGGCCTTGTCTATCATCTTGACTTTGTTAAAATTTTGATCCACAACTTTATCTACTTGTTGTGTATTAGGAACTTATCATTTTGGTTAACAATTGTCTTAGATAGACATTATTGTCAAAATTTATCACTTTTGTCCTACCTTTTTGGAGTCAAGATAGTCCTTAATATCATTTGGGTCTTTCCTCAGAGAGTTTAACTTTGAGGTTTCTACAATCTCTCTTAGGGTAGAGTACTTGTACTTTAGACAACATTTTGTTTATTCATTCCTAGTTTGCATTAGCATCCCAAAATCCAAAATTCCAAAAAATTAGTTTCCTTTATTGTCATTTCCCTTATCATCTTTGCATTTACAGAATTAAAAATAAAAAAAAATTAGAATCCCAATTTTATTTCCCTAGTTGTCTTGCATTTTCCTAAGTCATAAATTTGCATTCTTGCACATTTCGAACACACAATCCAATAAGAGTAAAGACATGGTGGAATACACCCAGGATCCCACTCAGGACATTGACTTTGCATCAAGAACTTTGACACTAGATTTCAGGAATCCCAATACATCATTGTCTTATAAGAAAACACAAGATGGTATTTTACAATTAAATGAGTTCTCATCTGAGGAAATTAAGGCTATGTGCATAAAAGAAGAGGTTGACAAGGGTTTACGTGATAAGAATTTCATGGCTATTTTAAATTCCATGATGGAATCTAATCCAAATAAATACTTTCATATGCTTTCACAAAAGGGTGTTGAGTTTCCTACTGTATACAACACATACACCATAATGAAAGACATACCTATGTCATCATCTTGGGTTGCCTCAAAGGCCCCCCTTCCACTCACTTCATTCTTCTCATCTAGAAGCACCACTCAAAGTGCATCCCAAGTCACTATGTCTTTCACTTCACTTGGGATCTAGTATAACAATCCCCTATTTACCAACTTTCCATCTACATATAGTGCACTCACAACCACAAAAACACCTTCCATATTGCCCTTGACTCATCTAGTAAGTACCACAAACAATGACAACAAGTTCATCAAATGTGACTCCCCAACCTAAGCAAGGACTCTCCCTACTAGGGGAACCTCAACAACAACCTCCAAGTGTTCCTCAACTAGGTGTACATTCCAATTCAAGATGACCCCCAATAAATTAAGGGGCACCTCCATCTAATCATGATTGTTCAACAATTGTTTCTAGTGTCTTCAAGCAACTAATGGCAGATAGGTCCATCCCCTTTCATCCTAGGGAAGCACCCTAGTATATCCCAACACCCAAGCATATTCCAACACCCTAGCATGTCCCAACACCCCAGCATATTAAAGTACCTCAACATATTCCAACACCTCATCATATTCCAACATCTCAGCATATCCCAATACATCAGTATATTCTATTACCTTAGCATGTTCAACCTCCTTATGTTCTTGTGTCACCCCATAACAATGGAATATCATTTGTTGATCCTAACATAGTGTCTACTACACTAACACCCATCGATATACTTGTTCAATAGTTCCAAACCCTCTAGCAATAATTCATAACCTACAAATATGCACTCTTAAAATTTCTTACACCACAATAGACCTTATCCATTGTACTTTTGATATGATGCTAACTCTCCCACCTTTTCCACACAACTTTGTCACACCTAAATTTGATAGGTACAAGGAAAAAGGTGATCTGCATGATCACATATGAGAGTTTTTCATGGCTTGTGTAAGTCACTCATGATGACATGTATCTTATGAGACTCTTTCCATGTAGTCTTAGTGGGACAACCATGGAATGGTTCTCTAGACTCCCTTCTTACTTACTTCTGATAGTGAGGCTTGATGTTTGATCCTATCTAGGAATTTTATAGCAAGATGTCTAAATTTATCGCATCTAAAATATTGAACTTTAGACATGTCTCTTCTTCTTTTATTTGAATTTTTGTTATAGTTGTCCTTTCCTTTCTTTTGTTTGAAGTTTTTTCTCTTTCTTTTATTATGGTAATTTACATTAAGGACTTTAATTTATCCATTGGAAATTTTTTTTCCAATTCCTCTTGCAATGTCCCCTTCTTAGGTGACAGACAGATGAGAAGAAGGTTGACCTATCAGTCAAGTTCTTGTAGGTCAATGATAGGATTAGGAGACTCATTCTGAGGGTCATAGAGCATTGCAAGGCTCACAACAAACTAGATAAACACTTATGAAATGACCTACAAATGAAACCAAACATAAAAGAAGCATGCAAACCTTCAAGATACCAATAGCTCCAAGTGTAGTTGGATTTGTCCAAGATGGATGTGTGCTCAATAAAATTTCTCAAGATTCAATGGTTTGGGAGGATGTTGGCATTATGAGGTTATTTTTCTTATGGATTTGGAGACAAAATGGCTCTCCACGATAGATAGAGTGATAATGTTAAGGTTTGTCCTATCAACAAGAGGATAAAGTCATGGAATGAACTAGTAGAAAAATTCATATTCCACTATTCACACAACATTGTCATGGAAGTAACATTAATGGATCTCTATACCACCAAGTAGAAGAATGGGAAGATATTTTCCTCATTACTACAACATTGGAGTAATGTTGCCTCTAAGACATCCTTCCATCTACAAACTAAGGAAAATATCTACATGTTCATAGAAAACTATCAATTAGACCTAATGTGTGAACTACACTCCCAACATATTAAGTCCTTTGAAGAGCTATATGAACAAGGATTGAAAGCAGAAAGATCCCTCACTTTGAAAGGAATACTTAAGAAAAATACTAGTAACCCAACACCTTACAAAAATCCAAATACTGGTCCAAAAACAAGAATGCAACAAATGATGGCATTGTGGATGCAAAGATGGCACAACCATTCCTATGTGTGCAAGCACCAGTGCCTATAAAACATACCAAACTGACACAAACTACTCATAATGTTAACAAAAATTCTCCTAGGCAAAGTCTTGAACAAGCTAATGCTACCACCCAACAACAAATTTATTCAATAAGGAACCCCCTCCATGATGAGAATTTATGCCTCTTGTAGAACCTCTCAAGACAATCTTGAAGAAATTGATATAATCTCATTCAATCATCGTACCCAAGATAATGTTGGAGATATGCCAGCAAGTCAGTGTTGACTGTATGTTTGTCATTGATGACAACATATGGTAAGTAGCATGCATGGAAGGGTGATGGAGATAGTCTTGAGCATATGTTGCATGGATATGTTATCAACATGATATCATAGATGTAGAGGTTGATTCTGAGTAAAGATAGTAGTATAGTTGTGTATATCAGTGAGTGTTTTTTACAGGTCCCAGGAACAGTTCTTTATATGATTTACAGTACGGTTGTAGTTTAGCCTTGCATGTTTATATTTATGTTGTAGACATAAGTATGATGTTATGTTCATGGATGCAAAGTCAGATATGCAGTACAGGTTGAGTTATGAAGTCTCTAGTTGACAGTCACAGTTTCCTGAGTCTACCTGGAAGAGCTGACAGTGTTTATATGATTACGGTAGTTGCACCTATCATCTTGGTATGCACGCTTGGATTTATGTTAAGAAGAGAGTTAAGGATGTTTGGTTAAGAGTGCATAATGTAATTTAGCATGAGGAGATAGTATCAGTTAATTTG
This sequence comes from Chamaecyparis obtusa, assembly GCA_027943335.1. Classification (NCBI taxonomy): domain Eukaryota; kingdom Viridiplantae; phylum Streptophyta; class Pinopsida; order Cupressales; family Cupressaceae; genus Chamaecyparis; species Chamaecyparis obtusa. The sequence continues at coordinate 67,791 of BSBK01006694.1, forward strand.
GTGGAGCCGACAGTGTGAAGTAACGTGTTCACTCATATTGAGTTGGACAGGTCCTAGTTCGTGTTGCGTGCTTAGTAGAGTTGAAAAAATGTCATTGGAGAATCTTATTATTTCTCTAATATGATTTCAAGGTGGTTCTAATAGGCTAACTTAATTATATCATTTAGAGGAAAGATATTTATAGGTAGTCATTTGTGATTGCTAGGTATGGCTAATAGTTGAAAGAGTAGAGCATAGAAAAGAGTGCGAGGTGTTCAGCCATCAATAGAAGGTCTATGTGACATAGTAGAGAGTTTATGCTATTCATTGGAATTGATCAAGATAGTAGGTCTATGCGTATTTCACCAAGATCCAGATATAGTGTGTATCTGTTAAACAAAAGGTTGCAACCTTTACCCCTTTGAGCAATGTGTCCTCACCCCTAACATGGTTAATTATAAAAGACTCCTAACAGGGTCCGACCCTTGACCAGGTCACTATACTTATTACATTGTAAAGATCAACTCCTAACAGGGTTTTAAGATCTTCTAACAAGGATCATAGTACACTAGTGCAGTTCTTAGTGGGTGTTAGTTCCCACCAGGGTTTTTACCTATTTGGGTTTCCCCGTAACCAAAATTGTGGTGTTGTATTAAGTGTTCTTTCATTGTGTTTATGATTAATGTTTTTATATACTTAATTGGATAAAGAATTGAATCTTGTAGATAACTGATTCACCCCCCCCCCCCCCCCCCCCCACCCACCACTCTTAGTTATCTCTTGGGACTATTCCTAACAATTGGTATCAGATCCAAGTGCCTCAGAGAGAAAGTTTAACAGCTTGAGGTTGATCAAATGGCATTCTTTAGAAAAGAAAGTCCTAAGTTTGATGGAGAGAACTATCTAGATTGGAAGAACAAAATGATGATACATTTGCAATGCATTGCCTTTGAGATTTTTGAAGTAGCTACCAAAGAAGTTGAGATTCCTTCACTAGAAGATCTTGCAAAAGAAGATGCAACCTTGAAGCAAAAGGAGATGTTCACTTCAAATTATGCCAAAGAAGCCCTTATTAGTGCTCTATCTAACAGTGAGTTTTCAGAGATCAAGAAAATGGACAAAGCCTATAAGATATGGAAGTACCTAGAAGACATGTTTGAAGGAGATATTCAAGCCAAGAATGCATGCAGAAAGACATGGAAGAAAATATATAATAAATTAGAGATGCTACCTAATGAGAATGTTAGAGCTTACAATCAAAGGATTAATGAAGCAGTTGCAGGAATCAGAAACAATGGTGGAGAAATCTCAGAAGAAGACATAATAGATAAATTGATGACTACCTTGACACCAGAATATGACAACAAGATATGCATCCTAGATGAAACTATGTAGTACGCAAAAGACTTTAAAAGAGAGACTTTAATCAGCAAGCTTTCAACCTTTGAGATATCAAGATTGAAGACAGAGCCTAAAAGTGAAACAACATTCAAAGCTTCGGTACATGGTAAGAAATCCTTGAACACCTCTGGTAATTTTGATGATGATGATGAAGAGAAAACACTAGATGATTTCATTGCTATGATTTATAGAAGAGAAAAGAAAGGAAAAAGAAAATATGAAGGCAATTACCATTCAAATGTTTTTCATGTAATAAGATTGGTCACTTTGCATCCAAGTGTCTTACAAGAGTTAAGAAGTTCAAAAATAACTACAAGCCTAAATATACAAATGAATGCTACTATGTTGGAGATGGAGAATCAGATGAAGAATTAGTAGAGGATGAAATTGGATTCACTGCTCTTGAAGATGAAAAGAATGCACAAGAGTTAGCACTGATTTCACAAGCTGACATTAGGATGGATTGAATCATTAACAGTGGATGCTCACAACACATGACATGAGACAAAGATAGATTTGTACATCTGGATAGATACAAAGGATGCATGGCTAGATTTGGAGACAATACTCCTAAACCTATCATTAGTAGAGGATCCATCACCCTGGATGGAAAGAACAACACTGATGATGTTAGATATACGTTGATGGTTTGTAGCATAACCTACTAAGTGTTGGACAATTGCTTGACAAAGGTTACCGGTTGGAGTTCAAAGATAACGAATGCATTATTAATAACAAAGAAGGAGAAATGATTGCATCAGGTTCAGAGACCAAAGGTAATTTTTTCATCTTAATCCTGAAGAAAGTTGTTTTATTGCTAAAGTAGATGACAATTGGTTATGGCACAAAAGACTATGTCATATCAATTTTGATAACATAGTAAAGATAAGTAATGTAAAGGCAGTAAGAGATCTTCCTAGCATTACAAAACTAGTTGATGCAATATGTAGGGAATGTGTGATGGGAAAGCATGTAAGGAATTCATTCAGAAGCAAGCATAATTCAACAGAGAACAAGTTGGATCTGATACATACAGGCCTATGTGGACCAACTAAAACAAGATCATACTATGCTGAAAGGTACTTCATTTTGTTTGTTGATGATTATTTTAGAATGATGTGGGTTGTGTTCTTAAAGGACAAATCAGAAGCATTTGACAAGTTTAAAATATTCAAAGCTAAGGTTGAAAATGAGTTTGGATTGAAGATTAAATGTATGAGATCAAATAAAGGAGGAGAATTCACCCCTAACAGATTTTATGAGTACTGCGAAGAACATGGGATAAAGAGACAGCTAAGTTCCCCTAGAACCCCTCAGCAGAATGGAATTGTAGAAAGAAGGAATAGGATCATTCTTGACACAACATGCACCATCATGATTGAAGGAAATGTCGCACACACCTATTGGAGAGATGCGGTCAATACAATAGTCTATACTATCAATAAAATTCAATTAAGGTCAGATGCAGATAAAACACCTTATGAGCTATGGTTTGGGAATGTACCTACAGTAAAATACTTCAAAATCTTTGGAAGCAAATGCTACATCAAGAGAGATGAAGCAATTGTCAAGTTTGATGCAAGAAGTGATGAAGGTATTTTTCTTGGTTACTCTACTAAAAGCAAAGCTTATAGATGTTTTAACTTGAGATTAAAGAAGATCATTGAAAGTGCTCATGTTAAGATTGATGAAAATTTTATAATTCAAGAAAGATATCATGATTATGCACCTATGATTGAAGAAGAACCTAGACCTACTACTAGAGAAACAATTGTTGATGAAATGTTTGACAACATTGATGTGTTATTCAATGACTCCAAAACAAGTGAAGAAGAATCTCAAAAGTTTGATGAGAAAGTCACTTCTAATATTCCTAAATTCACATCCAAATATCATTCAAAGAAAGACATAATTGGAGATCAGAGCAGTAAATTCATGACAAGATCAAAAGTAAAAAATTTCACAGCAAATGAAGAGGTATGTTTACTATCACAAATTGAACCCTTAAGTGTTGAAAATGCATGTAATGATTCAAATTGGCATGAAGCAATGAAAGAATAGCTAGATCAGATAATTAAGAATGATACATGGGAATTGGTCCCTAGGCCTAGTGATAAGAATGTAATAGGAATAAAATGGATATTCATAAATAAGATGAATGAAGATGGAACAGTGATAAGAAACAAAGAAAGACTAGTATGTAAAGGATATGCGCAAAGATAAGGAATTGATTATTCAGATACATTATCCCCTATAAGTAGATTGGATGCCATAAAGTTGTTTCTAGCTTATGCTACATTCAAGAACTTTAAGGTATACTAGATGGATGTTAAGTCAGCATTCCTGAATGGAGATTTGAAGGAAGACATATACATTGAGCAGCCAGAAGCATTTACTTTATCAAACAAACTTGATATGGTGTGCAAATTGAAGAAAGCCCTCTATGGACTTAAGCAAGCCCCTAGAGCATGGTATGAAAGACTTGATGGTTACTTGACTAAGATTGGATTTAAGAAAGGAGCAACAAATTGTAACTTATTCATAAGAGAGATATCTGATGGACTATTGTTAGTTGCTATATTTGTTGATGACGTTATATTTGGTGGTAATGATAAGCTTAGTGTAGAATTTGCTAAGGAGATGCAAAGCAAATTTGAAATGAGCATGATTGGTCCTATCAAGTACTTTTTGGGATTGAATGTGAAACATACAGACAAAGGTATATTCATAAATCAAACTAAGTATGTGAAAGAGATCTTGAAGAGATTCAAGATGGATGATTGCAAGCCAGTAAGTACCCCTATGATAATAGGATGTAATCTTTCAAAAGAAGATGATTCATCTACAGTAGACATAACCTTGTATAAGTCTATGATTGGTAAACTTATATATCTTACTCAAAGTAGACCAGAAATTTCCAATGCAGTTGGTATTGTTGGAAGATTTGCAGCAGAACCTAAGCAAAGTCATCTCATGGCAGTAAAAAGAATATTTAGATACTTTAATGGAACCTTAGACTATAGTTTATGGTATCCTAATTCAGAGAATGTAAAGCTTCATGTATATATAGATGCATATTGGGTAGGATGCATGGATGATAGAAAAAGTACCTTTGGAGGATCTGTATTCCTTGTAGATAGACTTGTTACTTGGACAAGTAAAAAGCAGAATTGTATCTATTAGTCAACAGCAGAAGCAAAGTATGTAGCAACAGCATTAAATTGTTCTACAATTGTGTGGATCAAGTAGATGATAAAATATTTTGGTATTTAGATTGACTACCCTATTGTTATTCATTGTGATAACACTAGCATTATCAATATGTCAAAGAACCCTATGATGCATGCAAAGACAAAACATATTGAGATAAAATATCACTTTTTAAGAGAGAAGGTAGCAGAGAAAGAAGTAATGGTAGACTATGTGAGTACAAAAGATCAGCTAGAAGACATATTCACAAAGCTTTTACCTAAGGATACTTTTGAGTATCTCAGGGAGAAGTTGGGAGTAATTCCCTTCCCTAAATCTGATTAGAGATAGAAGGAGTGCATCAGTCCTCAGTAACTAATGAAAGGTTGACTACTCTACCTCAGGAGTAGTACCAGTGCTTAATGTTTTTGGTTCCCTTTTCCATTGATGTCAAAGGGGGAGTAGTATATAGTCATGAAAAACATAAAAAGAAGGAATATATAGCAATAAAAAACAAGTAGACAGGGGGAGTAAAAATACAATCATGGAAAGCAGTACAGTTGAGGAAATGGAGAATATTGAAGAATATTGCAACAGTTGGAGGATATTTCCTTGGGGGATTTTTGTTGAGGAAATGGAGAATATTATAAAAGAATTGGATGTTTGGATTGGTGGTGTTTTTCATTCCATATGTTGTCATCAATGCCAAAGGGGGAGATTGTTGGATATTTGCCAGCAAATCAGTGTTGACTGTATGTTTGTCATTGATGACAACATATGGTAAGTAGCATGTGTGGAAGGGTTATGGAGAGAGCCTTGAGAATATGTTGCATGGATATTTTATTAGCATAATATCATAGACGCAAAGGTTGATTATGAGTAAAGATAGTAGTACAGTTGTGTATATCAGTGAGTGTTTCTGACAAGTCCTAGGAACAGTTCTGTATATGATTTATAGTACAGTTGTAGTAGAGCCTTGTGCATTTATATTTATGTTGTAGACATATGTATGATGTTATGTTCATGGCTACAGAGTCATATATGTAGTACAGGTTGAGTTATGAAGTCTCTAGTTGACAGTCACAGTTTCCTAAGTCTACCTGGAAGAGCCGCCAGTGTTTATATGATTGTGGTAGTTGCACCTATCATCTCAGTATGCACACTTGGATGTATGTTAAGAAGAGAGTTAAGGATTTTTGGTTAAGAGCACATAACATAATTTGACATGAGGAGATAATATCCATTAATTTGGTGGAGCCGATAGTGTGAAGTAAAGTGTTCACTCATATTGAGTTGGACAGGTCCCAGCTCATGTTGCGTGCTTAGTAAAGCCGACAAAGATGTTATTAGAAAGTCTTATTATTTCTCTAATATGATTTCAATGTGGTTCTAACAGGCTGACTTGATTATATCATTTAGAGGAAAGATATTTATAGGCAGTCATTTGTGATTGCTAGGTATGGCTAATAGTTGAAAGAGTAGAGCAGAGAAGAGAGTGTGAGGTGTTGAGCCATCAACAGAAGGTCTATGTGACATAGTAGAGAGTTTATGTTATTCATTGGAACTGATCAAGATAGAAGGTCTACGTGTAGTTCACCAAGATCCAGATATAGTGTGTATCTGTTAAATAGAAGGTTGCAACCTTCACCCCTTTGATCAATGTGCTCTCGGATAGTGTGTCCTCACCCCTAACAGGGTTAATTGTAAAAGACTCCTAACAGGGTCCAACCCTTGACCAGGTCACTATACTTATTGCATTGTAAACATCAAATCCTAATAGGGTTTTAAGATCTTCTAACATGGATCATAATACACTAGTGCAGTTCTTAGTGGGTGTCAATTCCCACTGGGGTTTTTACCTATTTGGTTTTCCCCATAACCAAAATTGTGGCATTGTGTTAAGTGTTTTTTCTTTGTGTTTATGCTTAATGTTATTATATATGTAATTGGATAAAGCATTGAATCTTGTAGATAACTAATTCACCCCCCCCCCCCCTCTCAATTATCTCCTGGGACTATTCCTAACAGATAAGACATTAGAAAGGTCCTAGAAAAAAAGCATGGTGGAATAACAATGGTTACTGTAACTATCACAAAACTAAAGGACACAAAATAACCACATGCATGCAACTGAAATACCTTGTCCAAGATTTCATCGACCATGGTGAAATCAAAGTTGTCACTAATTCTAGCACCACCAACCAAGACAACAAGGTATTCCAAAACCCATTGATAAATCACAACAAAGGAAAGGCCTCTATATCATGAAACAATAAGTAGAAAAACCTTACCCACACCAAAACAAACCCCAACTTGACAATTAATACCATCACTATAAAAGGTCCAGACGATGATTGTGTTTTTACTATTACAAAATGTCCTAATAATTCACCTAATGAGGAGTTGGATATATATTAAGACACCAGCCCCAAAAATGATCAAAACCATATACTTATGTATAGTAATGTCCCATAAGAAATCTCCTTATCTCCCACCATTTCTTCCTCCAAATCATCTCCACCTAGAAATGCATCTAATAATGAAACATGTCCAAACTACCCACAAGGTCTATCCATGATACAAATCCCACCTAGTCCATCCTTTAGTACAAGTTCCTTCTATAATTCAATAGTCTTGGATCCAATTCCACCATATGCCCTATTCTCAAGTAAAGCTACTCCATTGAATCCTAGTCAAATTCTATCTCCATCATTCATGGACATTAATTCCTTTGAAGAACCCACCATACATATCCCAACTGATACCCCATGTCAAGAGGATAATCCAAAGTATAAAGAAATAATTCCTAAAATTGGTCAAGATCAAGATACCAAGAATGTCCAATAAGTTGACCAAGATCCCATATTCCCATAATCTTGTGATGATCCCCTTATCCATTTGTTTCTTGTCCAACGTGATCCCCTTCCATCCAAAGAGAAAATCATTCCTATGAGTCTCATTCATAATACACCTCCTAATAAAGATCATGATGTCCCTTTTACTCCATTCAATGACCCTCTTTTATGTCAAGATCAAAGTAATCCTCCCAGTCCACCACAAGATCCCATTGTCTATCCATCTCTATGTCATAATCCTCCCTATCCACCACAAGATCCCATCATCCCTCCATCTCCATGTCATAATTCTCCCTATCTACCAAAATATCCCATCATCCCTCCATCTCCATGTCATAATCTCCCGTGTCTACCAAAAGATCGCATCATCCTTCCATCTCCATATCATAATCCTCCCTATCCACCATAAGATCCCATCATCCCTCCATCTCCATGCCATAATCTCCCATGTCCACCTCAAGATTTCATCAACCCTATCCAAGTTAATAATGAGCCTATTACATATCAACTTGGCTCATCCACTTTCATTTAGTATGGTCTACTTCATAGTCCTACTATTCCATATGTGCCTCCTCCACCTCAAAATGGACTCGCATCTTGTTTAAAAAATAATCAATATCCAATTTCCAAGAAGAATTGTCAGAAAATGCATTATCAAGGAAAGGGGTTAGGCCTCAATGAACAAGGTATATTAGAACCCCTTGATATTAAAGAAAATCCATATTGTTAGGGCCTTGACTATATAGCTCACCATAAAGATGTTGATATCCCCTCTACATCCAAAATTCGCCCATACAAAATCAAGCATACAAATTCCCCATCACCTCCTAAATCCATTTTGGGTCCTCACATCCCAAAGTCAAAATATTTGTCCCTTCCATCCATCTTAGGTCCATATATTCCTCCATCTACTAGTTCACAATCTACTTACCCTTTCCAACATACAAGTCAACAAAGATGCACATTTTTGAGAACCATCTAACCATCCAAAAGGACTCCATACAATTCATATCTACCCATGAATATCAATCCCCTTCAAAGCAATTTGGATGCCAAGAATAAAATCCATAAGTCAAGCAATTCACATGCAATCAAGGATCAACATGTCTTGTCTATTCAACAACATCCATTATAACACATCCTTCCAGAATACTATCTAAAGAACAAGAAGCTTGAGTCCTTCCTTCATGTAATTTTCTATGTTCGTTGTCTTCCAAAAAGTCAAAGAAATACCAAAAAAAAACTAGTTATCTTGATGAAAACCTCGCAAATAGGCATCTTGTGAAACACAAAAAATAGAAATCAAAAGAAATAATTTGTCCTATGGTGAAAACCTCTTCTTGTGGCACCTTGGGCAAGTACCATGATGAAAAATCTGGCAAACATGTGTCATGTGTATTCTATTACCCTCTACACTTGGGGGAAAGTTTCATTCATGATAACCTACTTACACATGTCCTCCATGTCCCTTTTTCCATATTTGATCTTGGCAAGGCTTCATGCATTCTGTCCACTTCACTTTATCCACATCCTTCAATACATATCCTTTGTCTTATATGTCCCTTACTTCCATCATCCATTAACATATTTCATATTGCCTATCCCAAATCCCTTTTCTTGGTCTTGATCAAGATTAAGGACATAAAAATGAAGAACATATTTTTAGAAATCTCTTGACATGTCCATTCTCATAGATCCCATGTCATTCAATACATCATGTTATTGTCTAAATAGCCATATATCTGATCCCTTAGCTTGTTAAACATGTTATCCTTTTGTGAGATATTCCTTGCATCCAAATAAACTTTGATTCTTATATCTTTCACCTATCCATTGCAATCTCATCAGCTCATACATCCATTCATACTATTCCATGTCTTGCTAGAAACTAGGGCAAATAAATACAATCATGTTTGAGGATAAATCTTGACATATGCCTTTCACCTCAATCAGTGATTTAAAATGTCCTGAAAATTACCAAAAAAACAACAATAATTTTTGAAAAAAAGATGAAAAAACAATTTTTTATAAAAAAAAATACCAAGAACATCGAAAAAAGTCCTTCAAAACAACAAAAACATTACAAAAAACCTTCAAAATGTTAAAAAAACATCAGAAAACATAAAACAATCATCTAGGGAAACCATGTTTAGGGTGTCTTTGATAAGGGCCTTCACTTATGTGATATGTTGCACATACCTTGACTCCAAACATATGAATCCTACGATGGACCAAAAATATTGCAAAAAGTCCAAAGAAAACTGAAAAAGACAACCAAAAAAATTGAAAATTGAAAAAATCTTGCAATAAATATCCTTTGTACATAAAATAATTATTTTGCATAAAATATAGGCATTGAACGACAACAAGTCTGAGCTTCAGTGGAACCAAGTCAAAATAATCAAACTAGTCAACAAGTCCTCAACTATAATGACCAAGCTGTATTATCTATCAAACCAAGTCCTACAACAAAGTCTTTTGACAAAAATCATGTCATCTTAGACATGGGAAGGAACACATGAAACTAGAAAGGTCAATCTTATATAGGGTATCTTATTCTTGAAACCAGACAACATCAACAAAACATCAAAATTCAATGTCCAAACTACTACAAAAACACATACACATAATAAGTATGGTTGTAACTTGTTGAGTCAATTTTGTCTTATTATGTATTGATTTCCATAAGTCATGTTCTTATGCATCTCCAGGATATCCACAAGAGATTAGAGATGTCGTGATGGTTCATGAATTATCTTCTTTGTCTATTGTTTGTGGGATGTTTTCCATGAAGTCTTAAAAGAGCAATCTGGGTGTTTGCAATAAGAGCCTTCACGTCCATATACAATATCCAATTGCAAAATTATAATGGATACTTCGATTGTGATATGCCGCACATACCTCGATTCCAAATGCTCAACCTAGATGGATGGCACACATTCCTTTTCTATACAAAGTGCCTATTTTTAATGCAATAGGATAATCATACCTAGATCATTCATATCTTGGTAGGATGGTATCTATTTTTTCTATAATAAAGTGGCTCAATGATGAAAAATGTTTTGCTCAAATGAGTTAGAATTCAAATGTGGTTAATATAATTTGAAAAGGTTTCAACTAGGATTCATTCTCATTTTCTCTCCTCTCCTAACATTCTATCAATCAATTCTAACATTCTATCTATCAATCATTCCATCATATTTATCTTGTATAGGATGTATCTTTTTTGAAACCAAACGTTGTCACTTGTCTTATACAAGGTATGTCTTTTCTAAAACCATAAATTGTTGCTAGTCTTATATAAGATGGGTCCTTCCTAAAACTAGATGTGATTCTTATCAACAATCTCTATATCCAAGGTTAATAAAATAGTCATCATCTACTAACGTTCTTCACTTCTTACTAACTATTATTCTATTTCATCATTTCATCGTCTTATTTTAAGAGATCATTCATGCCTTTCTTGCATCGACAATTTCTCAAGGGGTTATCATTTACCTCTTCATCACATTGTTCCCATTGGGACATACCGGGGCATAATTTTTATTATTCTTCGAAACAATGTGTGAAAATGCATTGTGTCAAAGAGGGGCAAAATGTAGACACTTAAAAATGATCAATTTCTCTAAGACAATGAGTTTACTAAAATTCATCTTAAATTATTAAATAATCTTTATTATTTTCAATTTGTGTCTTTCTACTATATTCTAAGCTCAAAACCATCATTTCTCTTTAATTTCATAATTTAGTTATTTTTATTAATTACTTTAATTATTGTATGTCTAATCAATTATTCTTCTATAAAGTAGTCAAATAATTAAATATTATTTAATTATTCCTTATCTCATTATAATTATTTAATTAATCATATTTAATTAGTGTTCCTTCTTTCTTATTATTGCATTTATGTATTAATTAAATCAATTTCTCACTCATAATTAAATAAATGATATTTATTTAATTACAACTAATCATTCCTCCCATAAATAAATAAGTATTTATTTATAATATCTCCACATGTGCAAGTAAATGAATTGTTTTGTTTATTCAATCATATTTATCCCTCCAAAGATGACTAATACTAACCTTCTCTCCACTAATCAATCAAAAATCCTAGCTATCCAACCATCTCTCAAACTCCACAATTCCCTCTCCTAACTAATCAATCTATTCAGTCTTACATTCCACCTCATCAGTTAAGTCTCCAATCAATTCAGTCAACTCTTTAATCTATTTTGCTAACTGATCAATCAATTAAGTTGAACGCCCACTCAATATGAGTTCAAATCTTCAATCACAACCAATCAACCTACAAATCAAAGAATCCTGATTGAAACCTCTAGAAATCTATATAATGAGAGCCTTTTCTCATATTTGGGGAACCACTTTTATGATTTGAATTCTTATGATGACGTGATCTTGAGCTTATTATTGAGAGCCCAACATTGCATGAAGAAGGAGAACAACAAAGGAGGAATTATGGGTTTGCATATGCTTTTGTGTTATTTGATTTCAATATCTTGATTTGTGTATGCATTTCTCTTGTTTCCTTTCCTCTTTTGATATTGGGAATACTAACTACCTAACAATCTCTTTGTAGTTGATATTTTAGTGTTATTGCAGCTTTCTACAAATTCTTATTACCTAATTATAGGTCCAACCATAGGGGTTTTAAGTAACAGGGAAATAACATCTTATTTGTAGGTTAATCAAGTCTTATGGACTAAATAAAACTCCCAGATCTTGGCATTTGAATATTGACACTCATCATTCCATATTTCACAGAAGTCCTTTAGATTCTAATCTATATGTACAACTTTGTGGTGAGTACATTTTTATGCTCATTGTATATGTGGATGACCTGATCATCATAGGTAGTGGAGCCCAAATAAAAAGTTAAGAATGATCTTTTTTCCATATTTGAAATAACAAATCTTAGGCTCTATTATTTCCTAGGTGTAGGGTATTCACACAAAATTTGAATGGTTTTCATTTGTCAAGGTAAGTATGCCAAAACACTTTTGGAGAGGTTCTTGATTCTCGATTGTAATTCTATGCTACACCCATGGCAGTTGGGTTGAAGTTGTTAGCCCATTCAAATTGCTCTTTGGTCAATGAGATCATTTGAAGATCATTATTAGGTAGTTTGATCTATCTTGCTACTACCAAGATCTTCCTATGTTTTGTAGTTGACAATCTATCTCGATTCATGTCCAATCCAAAGACTAAACATTGGCTTGCAACAAAATGAGTTTTTAAATATATCAAAGGCACCCCCAACTCTGGTATATTGCATCAGTACATAGGTAAATTTCACTTGAGCAATTACACAAACGTAGATTGGGCAAGTTCCATTGATGATTGATGATCAACTATTGGATACATATTCTCACTTGGTTCTAGAGCTATTTAGATTAGCAAACTGAATTACAACACATTGTTTCACTATCATCTATAGAATAATATATAATGTGGCATGTATTATTTGTTGTAATTTGTTGGGTTATGTCTAGCTCTTTATGATATTTGCATAGATCAATATGGTCTAACACCCATTCTTTGTTACAATCAAAGTGTTAGCAAGATGGTTAAGAATCCAATTTATCATGTACACACAAAACATATTAAAATTCATCATCATTATGTCCTAAAACTTACGACTCATTATGTAGTTTGCCTTCATTATTCTCCAACCCATGAACAAGTTATTGGCACAATGACAAAATTGCTCATTTTATTCAAGTGTTTAGAGTTTAGGGATAAGTTAGGCATTCTTTCAAGTTTTTTCATCAAGGGAAGGATATTCTCACCATTTCTCTTATTTTTTGTTTATTTGTACCATGAGAGAGCTATGCCCATATGTTCATTAGAGAAGTGCTTATGTGTGTTCAAATTGTTGTACTGAGAAATCCTATTAGGTTTATCATTAAGGGAGAGAGTTGGTATATTTTTTAAAGTTCACATAGTTTTTTTATAGGTTTGTCGATATTATGTGGACTACTATAATATTTAAATTGTACGTATGTATGTTTGTTGAGTTGTTTAAAATAACTCGTATATTTAGAGGATTTGTTTATGTAAGATTTCATCCCAATATTTTGAACGAATGAAGGAACAAATGAGTGTTGCCATCAATGACAAAGGGGGAGATATTTCATAGTTGATTTTTTCATTGATGTCAACTCTTTTCCTATTGCATTTGTGAGGCCTCAAGAGTGATGGTTTCATTGGTTATTGTGATGGAGTCGAGATTGTTGGTTGTTTGTGTTGTCATTAATGTCAACCCTCACCTTTTTGCAATTGTAATACCTTGAGAAGTAGTGTGATCATTGGTGATTGTGAGAGAGCACCCAAGAACTTGATGAAATGTGTAATAATTATAGTTTTAATAATATGAAGGTAATATGTGTATTGATTACTATGTTGTGATCTCTCAGTTGACATAATTATGGAATAGTGAAAGATGTATACTAGATGTACTGTTTCTCTAGTACTGGTGTGTTGTGGATGACATAAATTTGTGCAAGTTATCTATATGTTTTGTTGTTTGTGAGATTGTTATTAGTTGGTTTCGTCATTGATGTCAACCCTCTACGTACTTCATGTTAAGAGCAAGCTAATGGCAATGATACATTTTCATGATGATATGTACTAGTGCTAGTTGGTGTTATACCTTTTGTCAACCCTCTTGTTGCAGTTGTGAATCCATGACATGTAAATTAATGATTGTGTTGTCAACCCTTTGATGACATGATTGTGGAATGTTGTATAATTTTTACCATATGTGTTGCTCTGGAATTGGTGTGTTGCAAAATACATATATTTGTGTTGATGTTAGATAGTTAATTGTCACTATTGGTTGAGTATTTGTATCCACCTGATGTGTGTTGATGTCTACTTCATTATGTTCTAAATGTTGCACTAAGATGTTTTGATGCTGGTGAGAAGTATTGTGGTAAGGAATGATGTATGTATTGTTGATATGAAGTAGTAATCTTGAATGTCAACCATCTTCTATGTTGACAATTAGTATTAGAGATAAGAGATGAGAAGATCCACGTTCTTGTAATATTGTAATGATGAGAATATTAATATAAGGATTAGAAACATTACATTGAGATAAGAGGAATAAAGATGAGGACTATAAGCATTAAGATGAGGATTAGATGCATTACACTAACATGGATGACAAAATGTTGTCGATGAACAATTGAGTTATTTTTTACCTTCGAATAATGTTGAAGCGTGTGTTTGTAGAAAAGTGCTCTAGAAGTTGTTGGGAAGAATGCTTTGCATTTCTCCATAGTTATTGGTATGAACTTATGGTTTGAAACATAGATTTTATGTTTGGAAGTTATGTTTTACTCCTATTTTTTCAAGTCCCTAGTAATGATATTGATGTTTCAAAAGAATGTAGTGTGTTGGCAGTTTTGGTTTTTGTTGGGACTGGTCTAGAAAATGCTTCACTTTTCTCTGCATTGATTTTTGAAGTGTTCTACAACTTAAAGAAAATTTTCATTACATCTATGCAATTAATAAAAATATTTTTTAGAAAAATATGAGTACCACAAGTATGTTTTTGGTGATTGGTTTCATGACCATGTTTTCCAAGCTCTCCAACTATGAAGAACTATATGTCAGTTTGGTTGTGACAACTTTAATCTTTAAAGATAAGTGATATATGTTATTGAGAATAGTTTTGGACGTTTAAGGAACACGTATATGTGATATTCATACTAGTAATTATGCACTTTCATGTTGCATTATGTCTGGAGTTGGTTACAAGGTTGTTTGTGGCTATGTGGCCGACATGGTTTGATCTTCTTGCTTATGTCATGTTCTTGATTGCAATAGATGATAATTTGTTTTGGTTTTGAGTCTCACCTTTCCATGCGGAGATCTGCATTAAGAGATTTTATGTTGTAGATATATTTTGGGTTGACAAAATATTGCTACACATTACCCTATTCCTGACTTTGGAGGATGTGTGTCAAGTGTGTGTGATTTTTAGGATCACATTGGATATTATGTCATGCTATTTTGGTCCTCTCTATATCTTAGATAGGACCACTTTCAACACAATTATGTTTTGGTGGATGACTTGTTGGGATTACCCCATGTCCCTTATTTTGGATGACCCAATCATTATTTATCATTGATCTAGATAGTATAAATAGAAGTTTGAATCAATTGCAAAGAGTGAGGAGTATGTATGAAGAGTTGAAGATGCAAATTTGAGGAAGTATAAGTAGGCAGTGGAGGTTGTCGAGTTAAATTGTGTATGTTTACTTGATACATCATGTCAAAAGCATCTACATTCTAAGGAAAACTCTATACTCCATTCCATGTATCCTAGGCTAAGGTTGTGAGCCTCCTTATTAGGTCATTTTGTATCTTTCCCTAAAGAAGTGATCTCTAGTCTAAAAGTCCTCTATATCTCACCTCAAGGCAATTGTCTTCGAAAAAAGTATGGAAATTCACCTTTGTAACATTTTATATGTATTATGAGTTGATCCTCACTGTAATTTTTCCCTCCTTTGATTTTCCATGTAAGTTTGGTCTTCTCTCTTGCATTTTTGTTGAATATTTAATCTTGCATTGATGTTGTTTAATGTTTCGTATTTTAAATCTAAGTAAAATTTTAAATTTGATAAGATAATGATTCACCCCTCTTAGTCTCTAGGTGTGTTCAACAATGTTGTTGTTGTGTTGTTGACCATAAGTGTTGCAGTAGAAATGATAGGTGTTTTGATTGATTAGAGTTAGAATTAAGATGAGGATTAGAAGCATGAATATGTCAAGATAAGGATCAAAAGCATGACACTATTAAGATGAGGATTAGAAGCATGACACTAGCATACATGGAAAAAATATGCTATTGGATAATCGAGGTATTTTGACCGTTGAAGAATCTTGAAGAGTGTGTTTGGAAATAAGTACTTTGGCAGTTGCCTATAAGAATTCTCTACATTCCTCCACATTTGACGATATGGAATTGAATTTTAGAACATACATTGTATGTTTTGTGTATGTTGCACTCCTATCTTTTTATGTCTCTAGTGTTTCCACTAATATTTTAGTTGTATGTAGTGCATTGGTAGGTTGGGTGTCTATCAAGGCTGGTCTAAGAAAAGCTCCACATTTCTCTACATTGATGTTTGAAGTGTTGTAGCTTGAAGGTAATTTTTGCAATGTCTTAGTTCAATTTTTTTGTTAGAGATGTGTATTGCAAGTATGTTTTTGGTGATTTACTTTACAATTGCATTTTCTTGGTTTTCGAGTTATAAAGAATTTTGTGCAAGAATGGATGTGGAAACTTGATTGTTGTAAAAATATGATATATTTTATTGGGAATAATGTTGGATTTTCAAGGAACATATCTCTATGTGATTCACATAGTAATAATTTACTTCTTTGGTGCTGCATTGTGTCTAGATTTGGCTTGTTAGATTTTATTTGGTCAACATGGTTTACTCTCTTTCTTATGTCATGTTCTTGATTCTAGTGATGTGTTGAATTAATTTTAGGTCTCACTGTGCCTTGTGGAAGTCCAAATTAAGTAGTTTCATGTTAAAGTTGTGTTTTTGAGTGCCGACTACTAATTATTGCTATAGTTTACCTTGTTCTTGACTTTGGAAGATATGCGCCAAGTGTGTACAAGTTAGAGATGACCACTTTCACAAAAAATATGTTTGATGGCCGGCCTTTTGGGATTACCCCATGATCCTTACTTTGGCCAACCTAGTTAATGATTGGGATTAATTTGAATGGTACAAAAAAAATTGAATCACTTGTAAAGTGTGTGGAGTATAAGTGAATGGTGGGAGATGTTATTTTAGGAGAGTTATACTGTATGGTGGAAGTCGTGGAACTAGATTGATAATGGTTTCTTGAGACATCATGTCAAAAGCATCGACTACATTCCAAGGAGAATGTTAGAAGTAGTTTGTTGAAGACCTATTTTATTATACTTCATTTCATATATCCTTTGTTGAGACTGTGAGTCTTTTCTTTAGGTCCTTTGTATCTTTCTCTAAGGAAGAGTATCTTGGCAGCAAGTTTGGCAGTGAGCCTCTTGTAATAATTTTCATATGTTGATTCTCACTGAGTTTTTTCCCTTGAGTTTTCCATGTAAATATGGTGTTTTCTTGTGCATTGGCATTTGAATGCTTTGTTTTTTATTATTATTGTTTAAAATCACATTTTTAGAGCTAAAATAAAAATTTAAGTTTGTTATAGACTAATTCAGCCCCCTCTTAATCTTTGGGTGTGTTCAATAGTGTGGATGTTCAAATGAGGAGGGGGAGGCATCCTTTTATACTAATCCTTAAGGAATGTCTGGAATCCCTAAAGCATACCAAAAAAGATAATATTATCCTACTCAACAAAATTTGACAATTAATAGTTTTTTTAAATGGGCCCTTTTTGGTTGGACAATGGTGCTTAGCCACATAGTCCATGAGGACTATGGTGCCTAGTTCCATAGTCCAATATGAATAGGGTGCTAGGTGTCCTAGTTTAGTCCTGGAGGTTTGGATTAGAGGTTGGAATAATAAAAAAGGTATTATGGAAGTAATGTTAGGCCCGAGGATGAGCAAGATCAATCAAATCAAGGGGCATAAAATAAGCACTAAAGTGAGGGTCATGAGAGAATGCAAATGTATGAGGATAAATTTTATGACACTACAAACATCAAAATTTAGGACAAATCAATATATCAACGCATCTCTTAAAAATTAGATTACTTTCTTCAGCTAAAATTTCACCATCCCCATCTCCTATATCTAATTCCATATTTTTAGGAAGAAGGGAATCACAAGTAGGAATATAGCAAGACAAGTGGGAGAGAGTATTTGAACAAAAATGATTATACTTGAAGGAGGGAAAATGAGTGATTAGATAAGTGGATTAAAAAACCATTGGTTACAATATAACATGAGGTTGTGACTTGGTTGAGGACAAACAAAATGATTAGTTGGGGGAATTGATGAGTCCTAGAATTATCCCCATTTCCTTGTTTTAGCTTTATATTTTCATGAGGTTTGTGATACTCTTAAGACATAATCTAAAATTGTTAAGCTATTTTAAGTATTAAAGCACTAAGAATAGTATATATTATATTGATAAATGAATGTGTAATTTTGTGAATGTTTATGGAATGTAGTAGAGTTTTATGTTAATAGTGATGATTAATATTGATGAGATGGTTTTTAAGTAAACTAACCTATAATAAAGAGAAATTATCAACCCACAACCAAAAGATGACCTACACTACCTTTAGACTTTTGTAGTTGATGAACGTAATGGTTGAGGAATGTGTGACAATTCATTTATGAATCTTTCTACTTTTTGTGATGTTGTTGTTAGGAACAAATGCAATTATAGCAATAAGGGAAATTTTTAAGAATGGTAGAACATGTATCATAATTATTATGCCTTGTTTCTACATGTTTCCAGTAATAAGTATTTCCTTAATGATGTAGAGTTCTAAGAAAATTGTGTCATACATACCTCTACATAATTAAATTCCTCTCATTATTTAGGACATAACAAGTCTTCTCCATGTGTTACTAGGAGGATTACATTTGTTTACAAGTTGTTTAGAGTTCACAAATATAGATTATTTCATAGTATGTAGTTAGTTACTAGTTAGTCATTAGATTTTCTTATCAATAGCTTTGTCAAATCAATAATTAGTTATCAATTTATGTACTCCTATTAAATTGTAATAAAGAATGGATTTAGTCAATGGAGCTTTGAGTTGAGATTTAAATATACATAATGTGAGATTATAGCTACTCAAACAAGAATAACTTGAGTTAACTACAAGACTCGTAGTAGCTCATTTTGTTGTTTTGATTATTGTTATCAAAATTTTATTTATCTTAGCAATTTTGCTATAAAGATATACTTGGGAATCAGTTCATCCCATTTATTGTTATTCAATCAGTTGATATGCAACAACAAAGTAAATACAGTGCGAAGTTCTGAAAAGGAAAATCATTTCATTTGTATTGAACAATGATAAAATACACTTTTGAATTCTTTCATTTGAAAATAAAAATGCATGTATTTAAAAGCATTATAGAAATGACTCACACAAGCCATGAGCATAGCATGTTCTTTCTTCTACAGATTTAAGATTTTAAACAACTTTTCAAAAGAAACAAAATAGGAGAAGAGAGGTGGTTTTAAAGTAACCATTCATTGCATGTTGCTTTGACTGGTTAGTGTGGTTGCTAGGCTTGAAGTAGTCCTTGGTCCATAAGTTCTATAGCATAATCCCGAGTCCTGCAAAAGATTGAGAACAATGATGTTAGATCTTGATACAGATCTAAGCAATGGTTGTTTACTTCAAATTCTCTCTATGCCTATGTGATGAAGGGTGCTCCCCTTAATACCACAAACAATAATAGAAATAGAGAAACAACAATATGCAAGAATAGAAAATTGGCTTCTTATTATCTCCACAAATGTGGAATTACAAACTTTCAGAATTACAATATGCAAAGCCACATGGGCATTCCCTTACAATATTCTATAGGAAAAAGCCTCGAATCAATACCCAGATCTACTACCCAGAACTGTCTTGAACTGCCTAAGACAACACTACAGACCTTTCTTATATAGGCAATTTCCACCGCCCAAGAAGGTTCCAAAAATTTAGCCCTTTAGGCCGACTAAACAAAGAATTATTTATTTTTCACAATTATTACAATAGGGTCGGCTCAAAAGAAATACAAAATATGATTTTAGGTAACCCAACTTCCGGAGGCCATAACTTTTTAACTGTAGCTCCGTTTTTCTATTGTAACCATTTTTCAGAAATGCCATGACGAGATCTACAACGCTTGACATGCGCTAGCACTAGTCAACTAGAGGTCAATCGCGATCCGGAGCCTCTAAGACCTTCAAAATTGACCTAAAAGATTTCATACCCAAAAACCTCAATAACTTCACCAATACTGATGATGTGGCAATGAAACTCAACTGGTAGGCTGAAATGACTGAGATGAACCTCCAACTGTGAAATCAAAACATTCTGAGATCATATGACCAACTTACTAAAAATAGTAAGTTTCCATAAATAGCAGCTCTGCACAAGATAGCCCTTATTGAAAAGCAAATAGAAATATTTTTGGGTGATGCAAGATTGCTCTTACACCCAGGATGCTCCTGCATCAGACACCCTGGGTAATTTGAGAAGTGACCCTGTCACGACTCAGGTGTGCAGAGGAAAACCAAGACAGTTAACCTCCCCCTTTGCTAGCCATGATGAATCTTCAACAAGTCATCATTTCCATTTGACCAAATACTCTTCATATGTCCTATTCCTTATGCTTCTGCCAACATGACTATCTAGTATGTCTTCAATCTCCTTGATATCAGAACTGGTTGCTGGAATACTCCACTATGTTGCTATAACCTCATCTTCAACACCTCCTTCATGATACTCTGTCAAATCTGAAACATTAAATACTGGTGATATTCAGCTCAGTAGGCAACTCAACCTCGTATGCATTTTCTGAATCATGCTTCTTCAGTATCTTACATGGCCCAAACTTCTTCATTTTCAACTTGTTATATGTATCAACTGAAAATCGCTCCTTCCGCAAATGAAACATGACTTCATCTCCAACTTGAAATTCCTTATGCCTCCTTTTCTCATCTACCTTAGTCTTATACTACACATTCATCTTGGTAATATGCTTCCTCACCTCCTCATGGATGTTCTTCAAATGTTTTGCAAAATCCTCAGCTTCAGCACTACTTATTTCTCCTTTATCTATCTTCCTCAACTCAGATGCATTTCTGGGACTACTTCCATATACAATCTGTGGATGATGTGATGAACTAAACTTCAAATCTATCTTCAACTCTTCACTTTCTACTAGTGTCATTTTGTGTGCTACTTTATTTGGCAAACTGGCTTCTGGAATCAAATCCATCTGATGACTGATCTTTCTTACTGGTGGTAATCCATCAGGCACATTATCGGATCCAATATCTTGAAACTCATTCAATAATTCTGCAACTTCTATAGGTACATCTTCTACTTCCTCTTTCCTAGCCTTTGGAATTAAGGTAAAACACATATGCTCATGCCGCATACCATCTAAAAAATTTCCTCTATCAACAAAAGTTATTCTTGCACTATCACATACCTTTTCTTCAATCTCCTTCAATGGTTTTAGTTTATGTCGCACTTCATCTTTTGTTAGGGAATAGGTATTCGCATGACCATCGTGTACCGCACATCTGTCAAACTACCACGGCCTACCCAACAACATGTGACATGCATCCATAGATATGATATCACATAGTACCTCATCTTGGTATCCGCCAATCTTGAACTTCACTAAGCACTGTTCACTGACCATGACCTTGTGGTCATCCTGCACCTAGGCAACCCGATATGGATGTGGATGTTTCTGCCTCTTGAGCTTCAACTTTGTCACCATCTCTTCTAACACCAAATTATCAGTATTTCCACTATCAATAATCACATCACAACACTTACCCTCACACTTGCACCTAGTGCGAAATAGGCTCCTTCTTTGCTCAGGTTCATTTTCACCACTCAATAGGACTCTTCTATTAATCGACGTTTCTCCTCTTTCAGCATTTTCAGAATGTGATGATCTGGCATCCTCATCTATATATGCAACTCTAGCCTGGCCTTCATTCCTCCTATCTGTCCTTCCTTGGTGTTGAGGACATTCAAATGCCCTATGACCTTCTTCTCCATAGTGAAAACATGTTCCACGGAAGCCTCCTCTTCCTGAACCTTGTCCTCTTCCTCTTCCTCTTTGATCTCTATTATTCTGATCATGGAAATGATTGGAATTATCTCCTCTCTGATTCTGACTGTTACTAGCCTCATCCTACTTTTTTGGATCTTCATTTTGATCTTCATATGACTGTCCACCAGATCTTCCATCACGACCTCTTCCACTTTGTCTGCTCTCAAACTTCTTGTTCAACTTTTCCTCTACTTTTAGGGCAAACTGGTATGCCTCTTCAATACTGTTCATTTGAACCAAATTCAACTCCTCTTGAATGCTCAGCCTCAACCCATTAAGGTAACAGACAACTTTCTCCTTATCAGCTTTCGCATGGCCTATTCTAATGAGGATTCGATAGAACTCCTTTGTATACTCTTGAATAGATCTTCCTACTTGCTTCAAACTTTGCATTTTCCTCAGTAGGTCAAGCTCATAATCAATAGGGATGAACTATCGATTCAATTTATCCACCATCCGATCTCATCTTGTGATTTTATCTTTCCCTCTTCTATTTCACTCCAATTGAATCTCTTGCCACCAGATCTTCGCATGACCTTTCAGTCTGGCCTTCGCAAATTTGACCCTATCAGGATCCTCAACATCTTCATACTTGAAATATTCTTCACATTCATTGATCTAGTCGATCAATTCTTTTGGGTTAAGATTCCTTTAAAATGTAGGAACCTCAATCTTAGGTCTTTTCTCAATCTTGGAAATGGCCCGAAAGAGTCTTTCTTCCTCCGGGTTCACAACTTTGACTTCTCCTTGATCTTCTTCTTCGGCTTCATCCTCACTTTCGTCTCTGACATTAAGATTCATTCATCTGTGAATCTCCTCTCACAATGCTCGCACTTGTCTCTACAGTGCCCTAACCTCAGGTGTTACAACACCAGCTCTTCCACCACGTTCCCTTCGTGGAGGTATTTTCACAATGCATGCTAAAACCTTAACCATGGTCCTGGTGCAAACTGCCTCATAGTCGGTGATCTGTTTACACAGAAACCCTAACCAACGATCCTGGTGCAAACTGCCTCATAGTTGGTGATTTGTTTACATAGAAACCCTAACCCATGGTCCTGGTGCAAACTGCCTCACAATCAGCGATCTGTTTACACACTCAGGAACTCCTACTCTGATACCACTTGATGAAGGGTGCTCCCCTTAATACCACAAACACATAATAGAAATATGCAAGAACATAAAATTGGCTTCTTATTATCTCCACAAATGTGGAATTACAAACTTTCAGAATTACAATATGCAAAGCCACATGGGCATTCCCTTACAATATTCTGTAGGACAAAACCTCGAATCAATACCCAAATCTACTACCCAGAATTGTCCCGAACTGCCTAAGACAACACTATAGACCTTTCTTATATAGGCAATTTCCACCGCCCAAGAAGGTTCTAGAAATTTAGCCCTTTAGGCCAACTAAACAAAGAATTATTTATTTTTCAGAATTATTACAATAGGGTCGGCTCAAAAGAAATACAAAATATGATTTTAGGTAACCCAACTTCCGGAGGCCATAACTTTTTAACCGTAGCTCCGTTTTTCTATTGTAACCACTTTTTAGAAATGCCATGATGAGATCTACAATGCTTGACACATGCTAGCGCTAGTCAGCTGGGGGTCGATCGCGATCCAGAGCCTCTAAGACCTTCAAAATTGACCTAAAAGATTTCATACCCAAAAACCTCAATAACTTCACCAATACTGATGATGTGGCAATGAAACTCAACTGGTAGGCTGAAATGACTAAGATGAACCTCCAACTATGAAATTAGAACATTCCGAGATCATACGACCAACTTACTAAAAATAGTAAGTTTCCATAAATAGCAGCTTTGCACAAGATAGCCCTTATTGAAAAGCAAATAGAAATATTTTTGGGTGATGCAAGATTGCTCTTACACCCAGGATGCTCCTGCATCACTATGCTAATTTGAATGTTGTCCTAAACATGTAGAAGAAAGAAAACCAAGATATCCTTAGTGCTGGTGTGAAAAGAATATTCATGCTAATGTGTTTGTTTCATGTGCAGGAAAATAATTACTCCAATGTGTATGTGCCCCTAACCGAGGCTCCCTTCAGGTATGAGCCCGACATACACATTGGAGTAATTATTTCAAACAGGTGTCAAGAATTAGGAAAGAGATATATATGTTAAAGGGACATTTTACTTCTGATATGAAACTTTTCATTGTAATCAAGTGGATCAGCTGAGCTTATTTAAGGGACAATATTTTTGAGTTGAAACCTTATAAGCTAAAAACACTAATAGAAAATGCACAGGTACAAGCATCAACAAATCAAAACAGTGGGATTGGGAACAGTGATAGTTTCATGTGCATTGTAGAAAAGAGTTATGATTGAAGGACAGAGTTATGAGACATAGAGATACCATCATTGCAAAAGTAAATTCTGGAGTTAACAAATATCATAGGAAGTAGTGAAACAACTCAATGACACCATGAAGTAAACAATAATGAGCAGTAGAACAATGATCACCAGTTATTGATTTTAATGATCTTCAATGGCATTTGTAAAAGGTCTCAATGATTTTGAGAAAGATACATGAAACTACACTGGTGCCACCAATTTTAGGGTGAGAGCTACATCTATGAAGAGGAATAAAGAAGTCATGACAATATGAAGACCAATACATATGGCAGTCTTTTAAAGAAGAGGATAGTCAAGCAACACAAAAGTGACAGTCTTAGAAAGTTGACCATTCATGAATACTATGAAGACAACGACATATTGTTAGAAGCATGCAAAAAAGTAAATGACAAGATATACTGAAAGAGAACAAAGAGATCTCCTTAAAACTATCCTACTCTACAAAAGGATTAGGCCAAGTTCCTAGTCAAGTAAAACAAGCTCCTAATTCACACAATCAGTAAAATCCTTAGAGTTGTTACAGACATAAGCACTAAATATAAGTGAGAGGAGATATTGAAATTTCATTTTTGTTTCAGCACGTTTTCTAGAAAACCCGAACTAGTCGAGTTTCAAATCTTTTGAAGTTAATATAACAGCAAAGAAAAATTGATACAGAGGTTTATGCTATTAAAGGTCAAGTCAAGCTCTCATAGTGGTGTAAATTAGTTTCAAAAAACTCAAGCAAAACTTGCAGGTCCTAAAGAAGAAGTCTTATTTTGCAATAGAAAGGATTTTATTTCAAATATTCACAAAAATAAGTAGCCTCACCTTCTTGGTTAGCAAGAGAAATGCATTAGCTTGTGCTCAGAATATTAAAGATAAAGATCTCTATAGTCGCAAATGAAGAGATACAGTAATATCAGAAATCAGAAAAGACAAAGAGAGGAGTAGTGGGAAACTGTTATCATATGCAGATTTTTGATAATGGAAACACCAGTCCAGATACCGTGACCTGTTTAAAATATAAAGGTTTACCAAAAACATGTGATGTGTATATTGACATCTATTGCAAGTCAAAACCCAGAAAAGTAGTAGTAACACAGAATATATGCTATGATTAGCATCAGATGCAACAAATGACTTAATTTTATGGTGAAAGCTTCAGATTCGGATCTCAGTTAGCAAAGAGAGCAGCAACGAAACCCTTTCAAGCAAATACAAAAAGATATATACAAAATGAAATGTTTTCTTCCAAAAATTACAGCATGTGTTCATAAAAGGTTTAAAAAATGCATAAAGTCCCAATTTCATTCACAGTTGCAAGAGGGAATGATGATGAAATACCAAATAAGTCATCCTCCAATCAGACCAAGAGTGAGTTCACAACCCGATAAATACTTCAATCACAGGCAGAGAATGGGTTAAAGCCAGAGTTCATGCTCAAGATGAAAGCAACAGAGATCAAAATGTATGTAGAGAGAGCTCTAGTTTGGAGTGCATCTAAAGAAAATCTGCCATATTCAGGGTTTGTTCATTATTTTTCAGTTCTAACTATGCAACTCAGAGACTTGAAGATCAAAGAATGGATAGAAGATCGAGGCAAATGCCACAATAGATAAAATTTTGAAGTCCGCAACAGAAGGAGTAAATGCTCTTCAAAATCAAAGTCACTTCAAAGATAGTACCTTGGGTTTCCAAATGACATATGATTTCATACTCGACAGATATTTTTGAAATGGCGGATTGTGTTATGTAAATAAGGTCTTTTGATCTTAGTTTACTAGTATTAATTTTTAGACTTAAGTGATTATTTAAGTATTAGAGGTTATGTTTATAGTCTTAAGTCTAAAATCTTTGCTAGGGGGCTATTTTTATTTTCAAATTCTTTGTTAAAATATTGGTGCTAATTATTTGGAGAAGTATTTAAAAAATGCCAATATTGAGGGATAGATAAGAGTCATTTTGGTTAATTATTGGCATGTATTGTAAAAGGATTTTATTCCTTATTTAAAGGCCAATAATTAGGGGGGGTTTAGGAGTTGGATAAAGTCTCCAAACATCTAGAGGGTATATAGGGCTTGTTAGAGCAAATTTAGGGGTGTTGGAGTTCTTCTAGGAGAGTGGAGAAGATTTAGCGGTCGGATTTTGACTTTCTCTAGCCTGTTTGGGGGGTCTTTATGGCTTTTTGAGCCTTTTGAGCCTTTTGAGGTCAGTTATAGATGAGTCATAGTGTTCTTTATGACTTAGTGGAGCTTTTTCAAAGGATAGACTTTATTTCATGGGCTTTTAGGTCCTATTTTTTAGGCTATTTTCTGGCATCCGACCCAAAGATTGGGTTTGTACTTAGTGAGTTTTTGGCTCATTATTCTGGCAGTTTTGATTATGCATAGGAGGCTTATGTGACATTTTTGTGTCCTTAGCATTTTTGTGCAAATATTTGTAACTCTTTTGGAAGAACAAATACAAGTGACAGCAGCTGAGTTTATGTTATCTGAATTTATTTTGGAGCCTTCTCTTCTTTCTACAATTCTGTGTGTATTTTTAGGTGATTTGATAAGGATAATTAGTGAATTGTCATTATTCCATGTTGTTTTGTCTCACCCAAACACCTAGTTGCATAAAAGTATGTTTGTTTGCAGGTTGTAGTTCATGTCTTAAGGGGTGAAGCTAATAAGAGAGGCATTTGTTTTCCTCCTTATTCTGGTTCATTTTTTAGACTTTATTACAAAATACTTATGCAAGCCTATACAGAAAGGAAGTGTTTTGTATTCGCTCAGATAATTTAGTAATTCTTCTTAGATACCTATATTTGAACTCTCATATCATATTTGGTGTATCACTTGGTTCTCTAGTTTAGATTTTAAGATCTTAGGTTCATTTCAGTAACTTCTATCTCTTTTCCCATAAGTTCAAGTTAGTTTTGTGCAGTTATCAATGATTATCCAATAGGAACCAGCCTAGAATCTAGAGGTTTCATTTCTAGTTATGCATTTCCCACATGCATAAATGAATCCCATGTTAGGCAAGGTTGTTAAACTTGTATAGTTTAATAGGGTGCAAATTTTAGCCTTAACAATGATAGAATAAAATATTGATTTATATTCCTTAATTTAAAATTAATGTAATTATTATTGATAAGTGTTTAGCATAAGTTGTGTTTAGTTAAGCTACAACATTTTAAAATTTGTTAGGAACAATTACCTATAGAAATTGTTGTACTGGTAGGTTTGCTTCCAAAACCATTACACTTTCAGTTAAGTTGTTGCTTCAACTTAATTTCCTATACACAATTGATAGTATAACTTAGATTCCTTAATTGCACATATTATTATACCAATATCATCCAAGAAGATATGCTTCTCTAATTGATAATTAAGTGTAACATGTGTAGTTAATAAGTTTCTTGATAGAGGATATGTTGGTCCATTGAGCTGAATGTATGTTTTTGTTGCATCAATTTATTATAATATATGTAGGTAGGCACCACATATAAATTATTTTGTTAAAAATTCTTGAATCTTAATTCATTCTTACACATGTATGATAATTTTTAAAAAAATCAAGGGGTATCTATTGAATTTATGATTAGCGCACCATGGTATGGACCCTTGGAAAACACTCTTGATGATAGAACAATTATTGACATAATTATAAAATTTAATATTCAATGGTGGGCATTCAAAATGATGCCTCTAATTCATTTTGGGATTCTCATCTATTAGTTAGATGTTGTATGTAATAGTTTTTATTTAGATCAAACTTATATGGGTTCCATGAAGAAATCGTGGTACTATTTCCATTTGGTACCCATGGAAAGATCTTAAATTAATTGTAAGTTATTGGATACAGTTGTTCTTGGGGATTATCCAAGTGAAATGCATGAATGAACGTGGTTAAGCCTCAATTATTAATTCAGAAATATTTGGGAAGCTTGTAGGATCATTTAATTTTATCAACATAAAGTTAGACCTATAAGTGGTGAGGTATCTCTTGAGCTCTCCTTGTTTTGTATTCAATATTCTTCATTCGTATTGGAGGTATTATCATAAAGGAATCCTATTTTTCATATCACTTCATTTAGCATCACCAATAATAGTTCCATATCCCTATTTAAAAGTATGAAAATAGTTCATATTTCTCATAATAGTTTCTCTTGAAACAACCTTTCTTGGAAAAATATTGTTGAAGTGTCATGATATTAGGTAATCCTAATAGTTGTACTAGGGGGAATGTTTATCAAACCAAATGCAGTTGAATTTTTTTCATTATGATGGTAGATCTAGCGATTTATTTCTCTTCCTTTAAACATAAAGTATAAGTATTGAATCTAGAAAATACTCCACTACCTTCATATCCCAATCCAATTTCTCCAACTTTTCATAAATATCACGTATCTTTGGATGCAATCTATTCACTATACAAAAATTAATGCATCAATTTACAAGCTTCAATCTAGCTACATCTAGGGAAATTTTTAATTCCTCCATCCTTCATCATTATCCTCACCATTTGAATGTCTCCCCATGACCTACTTTTGCATAGATGTTTGATAAAAGAACAAAGTTTGAGCATTTTAAGGATCCAAATCAAAGTAATGTTGTTGTAAACACTCTAAAAACTACATTCAAATGACCTACATGCACCCAAAAAACTCACCCACACAACTATCATATGTTTAATTGACATTTTGATGATAAATTTTAGGGTGTCCTCAAGATAGCTAGCACGGGAAAGAAGGTCAACCGTGCTTACATAATGAAAAATTGAATGTTTAATGCAATGAGCATTACTAATTTGATTGATATATGTACAACCCTAATGCACTAAAATTGCATGATTGCATGAACATATAACACAAGGAAATATTACAAAATTAAGATGTGTTCCAGAGTGCTTCATCAATTCAAAATTCTTGAGAGAATCCTTGCAAAATCTATTTTGTGCATCCTTTAGTGATTGCATTCTATGATATGTCATCTCTTAAAGAGGCATTCTATTAAATAGTTCATGTGCCTTGTCTACTATTCCACATTTTCCATACATGTCTACCAAAGCATATTTGACAAAAACCCCTCTTTAATTATGCTTCAATGGATGTCCATACCCTATCCCAAAGCTCACATTCTGGCATATGAAGAGAGGATGTTGGCAAAGGTTGTGGAAATTGGCTTTATACTTGCTAATTGCATTTGGTTGATAGTTTCTAAAGCATTTTGAACAAATCCATTCATTATAGATTAGATAAATACATTCTTTTTTATATGTTAATCTAAATACATAGCAAATAAAATTTATATAAATTTGAATTTAATGTCAAAGAGTGTAACTCTGCATAGCAAGTTCCATTGAGAAAAATATCCCTTGTAAACTTGAATGTCAATCTATTAGAAACATAGATTGGAATTATATTTTCCCCCGAGCTAAGTGACATTTTCACATGAATTATTAGCATTAATTATCAATATTTTTAAAAGAGAGAACCAAATGTTGCCTAATCATCCATGTAGGTTAAGCTACATTCAACTAGATTATGTTAATCTTCAACAATTATCTTTAAATTGATATCTCTCGATACACTTTACAAGAAATTTTAAAATATAGGTATGCTAGTTATATTGCATTAATAGATCACAATTTCATTACATATTGCAAGCCTCTTTGAGGGCAACCTCCTTTGAACAAGCACTATATAGTAAAATTTGTGGTGCCTTTATAGAAGTCTATGCATCACACTTATATCTACTCTACTAAAGCTAACTACCATTTCCTAAGTATGTTAGAATATTCTTGATAGTTCAAGGTACAACTTAGAAAGCACATGCATCCAAAGCCTTTAAATTATACTAAAGAACAAAAGGAAAGAGACAGGCTAGTTGAAGGTGAACATCCAAATATTATAGAGATTGTGCGATCAATTTTGATGTTGTATCTAGATAACCCATAATAATAGATGATAATTTTATAGATCCTTAAACATTTATTTGTATTAATGAATCACTTTAAATCATCAAGAACCCATCTTTAAGTATCCAAAAATCATTGAAAATTTTAATCCTCTATACAAATATAAAATGAGGAGGCAAATAAAAGTGGAAATAAAATAAATAACAGTGGTGAGGTGATGGATAATAGTGTTGAGGATAGGAATTAATGACTTAAAGGAGGACTTGTTAGATACATATCACACAAAGATTGTATCTATCTACAAACTAGACAAGTTGGAGGAATTGTAGGATATAATTTTGGGTTGTCACAAGGTAAGGATAACTTGACCAATATGTATGAACCGATAAAATTATATCAACACAAGCTTGTAAAAATGGAAAAAAGCTATGAATGAGCTGGTAAAAATCACATCGATGAGAAGGTCAGTTATCGAGGTCCTTACAAACCAATTGAAACTTCACAAGCGCAAGCCACAAAAGATCAAGGATGATGAAGTGCAAGTCTCCAAGAAGAAGAAGAAGAAGAAGAAGAAGAAGGAAGATGATCTAATTTTAAATGGAGCAACAAAATGAGATGAACCACTTACGAGTATCTAGTTTAGTTTGGGTCCCTTGTGCTTAGTTTTAGTTTATTTTTTTGGTGGTTGTTTCTTGTTTCCCTCTTTTTGTGCCATTTTTGTTGTCTGATTTGGTCTAATAGCTAACCAATGAACTATAATTATATTGTTCTATCTTTTTATTTTGTTTCATGATAAACTTTGCTAAATGTAAGGAACTTAATCATTTCCCTAGGTTCCTACTTAATAAAAAAAACATTAATTTTTCTAATTAAACATCCTTATTTTATTTATTTAATTTCTACTTTTTATTCCCCTAATTTTCTCCAAATAATTTATTTTTCAACTATTAATCCTAAAATAATTTGAAATTATATCTATTTACCTTAATGTTTTATCTATTTTTAAAAGGGATTTCAATGATAAATCATTTTCCTCTTTCCCGCCTTTGGGAGCCGTGGCAGCATACGTCCTTTACCCTCCCTCCATCTTGCTTCGCACGCTTCATCTTTTTTCTTTAAAAACCAGAAGCGTTTTGGTGAATTTTTTTAAATTAAGTTTTCTCCCGTACCCCCACTCGCATAAAACAACGCTTAAAACAAGATATATGACACAAATATATATAAAAAAAAATCCAATTTCAAATTCGCAATCACATCAGTGATCTTCCCTCAGTTCAATATTTGTGTTGCTGAGGTGAACATCTTCTGTATCAATTGAGGGCTTTGCCTTAGCTCATTATAATCATCTGAATCTGTTTAAATTAAAATGCTGGTTTAGGAATGGGTAAAAAGATTACAGCAGATCGCAATAACCACAGCCTGAGCCAAAGGCTGAGTCAGGTGTCCCTGCTTTCTCTATCACAAGAAGAGGGCAATTCGCTATCACTTTCTGATGCAGAAGACATTATAATGAAAGATTCAGACACAGATGCAGGCGCAGACATATGCACGGATGAAGTCACTTCGACTAACATGTTATCAGATTATGATAGCAGCGGTCTTCTCAGCCAAGAAGTTTTCGAGTATGCATTTTTTCTTCCACTTTTATCCATTTCTTTTCTGTCTGAAAAAAATTGCGTTTTTATCTTGGTTTCTGGCCTGTGTAGTGTATAGATAAGTTAGAGTTTCTTTTGGGTTCTCTTTAAGACGATCATCCAAATGGGCTCTAGCTCGAAGTTCTGATGGGTATCTATTTTTCCAGAGTTCGACTTACAAGGGATGTTGAACCTATGAGAATGGAACTCCGGTGACTTTCTTAGGAATCAAATGCAGTTGGTCTACTGGATAGGAAGGCTTGATTGCTGACTGAGTAGGGCATAGGTTCTTTTGTATTCTTTTATCTGGAGCTTGAGCCTGAACCTGTCTAATATTTTCAGATTCTGATTTTGTCTTAGGTGGGTAAGTATTTAATTTTGAATTCACCTTAATTTAATTTGGCAATGAACCATCAAGTTCAGGTAGAAGCGAGTGTATGAGGGGTTTCTATTATTGAATCTATGTTGAGATATAAGTGCGAATACGAGGTGTATGCGTTCTGCGAAACTTGCTTCATGAGGTTGAAAGCAAAAGGGTACAGAATTTGCCTTGTTTATAGAAGAGGATTTCCATATACTATGTTGGCTCGCGGGCCTGGGCATGACCTAAAAATGCATCTCTTTCTTTACCTTTTCCAACATTATTTACTTGTGGCACACATTATCACAACCATTTCAACGCAGAATACATAGCCAGCTATCTGGGTATTCTGATTACCTATCAGATTACAGTTTGATCGACAATTTTAGTGGAGTTAATTTTATGGGAGTATTAAATGGTCGATGAATCTTTATTTTGATGACTTGAGCAGCGAACAAAGTTATGGAATATAAATTTGCTTAATGCTTTTGCCCATAGGAACAAACTGGGTTAAGGTTAGAGTTAAGGGGAAAAATCAGAAATTTTTTTTGCTGCAGTGATCGAAGCAAACCCAGAATTTTTCTTTGACTCAAATCCCTCTATTCTTTTGCTGGTGAACTGCGATTTTTGGGTCAAAAAATTGATTTTACTGCTTGATAAGATAAACTGACAATTACAATATGGCACCTGGGTAAGGCTGATCACAATAAATTGCAATTTTTTGCTGTTGGTTTCTGGATTGATGATTAGTAGTTACTAGTTAGTACAAGTAGGTTCTGGAGAAAGAATGAAAAACCATATTGATGACTACTGCACTTGGCATTGATAGGCATTGTAAGTAAAATAATGCAACTTAAAATTGCACTTGGCAATGATACGAGGGATCTCCTAAAGCATATTTGCCAATAAAGCATCTGAGTAACCACATTGCAAAAGCACCTAGTCAAAAGTAAACCACAACATCCTAAGCTTTTATATTAATCAAATTAAATAACATAGCTTTAAAGCTAAAACCTCAACAAAATGATGAAAATGAATTTCCTTAACCTTTTTCAGCAGAAGGGTGGTGTGTAGACATATCAGTTGCATTTATACTGATAAGGAACATAATAATGTCTTACGGTGACAAGAGCTGAGAGGAGTGAGATGAGCTATCTATAGGGGATATGAAAGTAAATTGTGATCTGTTATGGACAGAGGGTATGTAGGCAAGCACAATACAGACATTTTGATTCCTGTTATGACTTACGAGTAGAGTAAGTTTAAATAGATATATATGATATTCAGTACTCTTTTGTTGTGTATATTCAGAGTCAAGGATGTAATAATGTATCTGTCTCTAATGAACTTTAATGTTACAATTGTCCTATTTGTTTCCATGCTTTAGCAACACCTGAAGTTGTTTTGACTGTTGCCTCCTAGTTACAACTCAGTTAGGTTGGTCCTAGCATAGGAACGGTAGACTGGCATAGTTTGTCTTCTGCTAAGTCATAGAATTTTTTGGAGCTTTCCACAATCCATTGCAGGTTGAGGCCATTGGAAAAGTATTTGCTTGCATTGGTGATCACCAGGGCCACCACCATGTCTGGCAATAGTTCCATTTTGAGGGCATCTCAACTGTTTGTTTGAAATGTAAAGAGGCAGGGTGGTGGGTCCATTGCTGTGATTGATATAAAGAGAGTTTGAAGCAGCTGTAGTGAATAGAGAGGATTGACATGCATCCGCTAACTGTTGTTGGCAGTCAATGCCAAGCCGCTTTCCAAAAGCTTGCTATTTTAGTAACTTAAGGTTAAAGTTTATTAACTTAAGGTTAAAGTTTATTAGTAAAGTATTTCAGGCTAGGATAAAAAAGGAAATGCTTATTAATGTTTTATAATTCTATCAACTAAAATTAATATTTAATATATATTATAACTAGGCTATATTGAAACTAAAAGATTTACTTAAATTTTATCATTTTAAATTTCTTTACCTTTTGATATATTAAATTTTTAAATTTAATATGATATCTTAAAACAAAATAAAATTGCAGATTCATATTAATTGAATTTAATCATTTATTCTTCAGAGTTATATTAGTTGAAGAATTTGTTCTGATTTTTTTTTTAAAACTTGAACATGGACCCCGTGACATAGGCTTTTGTGATTTTGGTAGTTATGCCTTTGTTTTGTTTTGATTTTGGGGTTAAAGTGTGCATTTTAATCTTATATATTTTTGCAGATATGAAAAATGAACTGTGTAATGGAATACAAGTCAAAACGTTTTCTTCTGCTGAAGGAAAGCACCGCCAAAACAGTTGAATGGAAATAGAAAATTATGCATCAGATTAAACATCATGATTATAAATACTATCCTTGTTCTTACATCATAGTAATACTAATATTTTTATTTGAAATGACATCTTTGATGATGCCTTCCTGAGCAGACACATGTTTTTTGCAAATGTCCAGCAATAATTGCATACAACTAATAGAATATCCTTCACAATATTTAAGATTATTCTAAGCTCTAGTTTTCTGTGTTGGAGTCACACATGACTTATTGCCTCAAGTAGAAGGTCATAGGTCAAATCGAGTTTTTGTTAATCTTGTAGGTAAGTTGTTGAAATCTTTAATTACATAGGTATAATAAACTGATTTGAATTCAAAAGTCTATTGTATTGTATCTTTTACTACATAGTGTCAATTTACATCTGTCTAGCTAGTAAATGCATTGACTATATGTTTGTTTTCTGTACTTTCAAGTATTCTTATAGGAAATTATTAGTCTATCTTAAAGTTGGAGATTGTCCTTATGCTCCTAATAAGAAAAGCGGGTCTACCAAAACCTGTACTATGTTTCTGAATTGTTTTAGCTTACAGCCTACAGGTCATTATAACTGCCAGTAGCCCTAGCCTCAGTTGCTTGATTTTCAGCTCTAGGTTTTAAATGCATATGTGTGCTTTAGAATTACATATTTTTTTCTTCTTAAACTGTACATTTGACCTTTAGTAATCTGAGATAGTCAGTTAGTGACAATTACTGGTCAGGATGATGGATTTAGTGGCTAAGCTTCATGAACATGTCTATGTTTGATGTATTGTCCAACTGTTGCTGGCAGCACATTTCCTGTGATAATTGCCTTGTATGGATTATTGTCATGTCTTTCTTTAATGGTTGTGAATAGTTGAGTTCAATCAGAGGAACCATACGTTGTACCTTTTTAGAGGAAGTATTGCAAGGAAAAATGTATGAGATTTGCATGGTGGTATTTCTATAGATGCTTTCATATAGACTGCTCAAGTTGCTATGACTTGCTTTAAATTGTCTAACAGAATTTGCTCTTGCTCTAGTTCCCAGGACTATGTTACACCAGTTGAAAAGGCAGTTGTGATGGATTTTGATAGCAAAAAGGTAGGCCCATGACGTGGTTCTAGCAATGTGTTATTTTCATTCATTTTATTTTTTACTTAGAAATTGTCTTCTGGATTACCTTTCAAGCTATTTTTAGACAGATCTCTTTGAAT
Organism: Chamaecyparis obtusa; assembly: GCA_027943335.1. Taxonomy (NCBI): domain Eukaryota; kingdom Viridiplantae; phylum Streptophyta; class Pinopsida; order Cupressales; family Cupressaceae; genus Chamaecyparis; species Chamaecyparis obtusa. Next base: position 103,795 of record BSBK01006694.1, read on the forward strand.
TTCTATTTTTATCTCAATCCATGCAGGAAAATGTTGCTTGTCCAACACCTCCCATCAAATCAACAACTGGTCGAAGCAAAAGGCATAGGCCAGGTTGGATCATCGAATTCCCAAATAAGACATTTCCCTATTTGTCTGAATGTAATTTTTCAATTGCATTATTAAGAACTCTTTAGGTTGTGATGGGATCAAATATTTATGACATGTTTTTCTGTTTTTTAATCATGCTTTTCTTTAATAATAGGTTATGTCTTTATCATGAGTTACTAAATATTTTTTTGTTGTCTTTTGTTTGCATAGTTGAAAAACTCGGATGTAGCAATTACTGGGTAAGCCCATTTAAAAAAAAAATCTCAGGGCTCAACAAGTTCATTGAATATTGAAAATACCAAAGTTGCATGGGCACGAATATGGATACAGATACAGATACAACCATTTTTGAAGACCCTCAACATGGATACAACTGGATATGACATTCATAAAAAACACATACACATGTTTAATACAATTTAAGTTATTAGAGGATATTTTCATTACTTTAAAGGTAATATAGACACATAATTGCTACATAAACAATCTAAGTTGCTGGTTCCAGTTCTAGTTTGGGTTTGAGGATCCTATTTGCTGGTTGGGCTAAATTATTTTGTGGTTTGGGTTTGATAGTACAAAGTCCATGTAAAAATCACAAATATATTATATATGCAGCCTAGAACCATAATTTAAGATTAGAATATCACATAGCATCATACAGACAGCAAAACCACCATGAGCTTGAATATCATTTAAATTTCAAAACATGCATGATAATCGTTATTTTTTTGTACAAACTTCAAGTTCAATATCAAAATAGTAATATCAAGTTCAAGTTTCAACAATTGGAACTTTTAACTTTAACTTTTAATCATCAAATGGATTTTCTAAATCATCATCATCATCATCATCATCATCATTATTGACATTTGATAGATAGATAGATAGAAGGAAGGAAGGTATGTAGGTAGACAGATGGATAGACAAATAGATAGATAGATGGACAGACAGACTGATAGATAGATAGATAAATAGACTGACCAACAAATAGACAGACAGGCATATAGATAGACAAATAGACAAATAGACAAATAGATAGATGGATAGATAGATAGACATTGGAAACAGCTGTCTCAATCCATTAATTCCTTTATGGGCTTCAATGCATCTTCAACCTCCTTTACCTCTCTTTCCAACAAGATGCCACACACCTCTTATAACACGAGCCCTTGTACCCTTTTGAAGCTTCATTAACATTTTTCAGCATCTCTAACAACTTTGAAAGACAACCCATTTGCATAAATACAATCCTGCTACACATTGGTTGGCAATGTCTTGACTCTCATTTTGAAATGCAGTTTTGAAAAGTCCCTTTGATCTTTTGTGTACAGTGGCTGTGGTAAAAAATGGGTGGTTTTCTATGACAATATAGGGACTAGATGGGGGCTGCATTTCCTTTGTTATTTTTGAATGGGCTGATTTAGTCTGTGTGCTTCTTGTTCATCTACATCTTGCTTCATAATATATTTTAACAGTCTTGTGTGGTATAATTACCCTGTCATTTCCAGGGTAAGGTTTGATGCCTCTTTTAGGTGTTCCACACGAATGGGCTTTCACTTGATAATATGAACTAGAATAATGTACATCACATTGGCCGCATTTCCAAATGTATCCTCCACCTCCTCGATGCATTTCCATAGAGAAGAATTTGGATCTGTTTTGAATTTTGGTTGTTGACTTGTGGAGGTAGAACTAGTTGCCATTCTAATTCCTATGGCATTAATAAATTTTGTGAACACATTCAAAACAAAAATAAAAGAATGGAAAAAATAGTAAATCAAAACAAATAGTTTGTTTCATGTTTGTAAAACAAAAATGGAGGGAAAAAAATGAACAAAATCTTACCTCTTACAGCCAATGGAAGGTTGCAAATATATAGGAATGAGGGGCAGTTCTTGATGAAGCTTCAATGTTTTTTCAACTCCCTATGTTGATGCAACAAATGTTTACATGCTTACCCTGTAGGAATGAAATTTGTTGTTTGCAAAAGATGAGAGCAAAACCTAAGTTGTTTTGGTATTTTAAGTCGTTTGGAGGTCACTTTTAGGGTTAGGGAAGGTGCCAAGCCAAATCAGAACCCCAAATTAAAAAAAAAATGCAATTTATTTTGTTTTTACCACCGCTGGGCATTTGGTTTCACCTGGGACGAATGGAACCTGGTTTGGTAGGCTTGAGAGTGAACCCGATTACTTAGTAAATAATTATAAGTTGATTTAAAAATTTACAATATCCAAAAAAGAGTAGAGTTGCTTTGGAAGATAATGCTAAAAATGGGTTGCTGATATAGAAAAACATTTCATTTGTCTTCCTCATTTGGTGTAGGTTTAGTTTATAGATTTTTTTTAAAAAATTGCACGATTGAAGTTTTTGTTAAATTAAGTTCAGGAAGATTTTATGTCGAAGTTATTAAAAAATATCAACTTACAGTATCTGGTTTGGTTGGAAAATCAAGTTTTTTTTGACACGTGTGGGTGTGGTATCCAATGTGTATCCATGCTGTGTCATACTTGTATCCGTATTGGATACGGGGATACGTTTGTGGGGATGGGCATAGGCGCAGCTGGCTACTCTGGAAACGAAAACACATAAAATTTTAAAAATATTTAAAAAAAACACACATCACTGAATTTGTAGGGCAAATTACTGATTTTCACCATATATAAATCAAAACTACAGTTTAATACATATCATGGACCAAAAATTGAGTTCAACCTCTAAATGAATTACAATGACACTTCCACTAACTATGTGATATGTAGAAGTTGCCTCATCTAAAGAGATTTTTGGCAAGTCGCTCGATAATAAGTTAAGTCAGCACACTCTAGAGTTATTAAAGATGCATCTTCCAATCATCATTTCATTGGCAGAAAAAAATTGAATTTCGGTGTGCTTTAATCACATTCGCAGTGTTCTTTGAGCATCCTTTCTTGAGAATCTTGCCCATGCCATGCAAACATGACTTATTTCTTTATGAATTGCCCAACCAAATTTGTAATTCTATTTAGTATATTTATTTATTTATTTATTTAGATAAATCGCTGCAAGGGGCAGCACCCATTATATTATTCTAGAAAATCTGGTACATCAAAGGTATACACTTGACTACAAAACACAGTAGCTTCTCAAGAATCCCAACCTCCCCCATACAAAGTAAATCCTAGCTATTCTAATAAACAATATACAGAAGGATAAATCCACATATACCCCATACAGCCTACCCCTTCATTTACAAACAAGACAACAGAAAAAGTACAACCATCCTACAATCAGAAGTGTAAGATGCAATCCCGGAAAAGATTCAAGCCTTCATCCATTGCCATCATACCACCATACAATCAGTCCCATCTGTAACTCCCCCATGAGCGCAAGCAACAACTGGAAACCTCTGCCTGAACTGGAACTGTAATCATAAAGCCTCTATCTAATGACATCATCAGTTTATCTCCACCATAAGATATGAACATCCTCCATTTTCCTTTATTTATGTTAATTCTGACACTTTTTTTGCTAGTTCATCAGCACACCCATTTCCTGCCCTGTATATATGACTGATTTTGAATTCACAGAATTTATCAATTAATTGTTTGATTGGCTCTAGCCACCTGTTCAACTTCCAATTGGGGGCATAATTCCTTCTAATTGCATTGATAGCAATTAGCGAGTCACCTTTTAGATGAATCCGCTCCACTCCCAATTCTCTACCCAACTCGAGCCCTCTCAAGGCCACCCTGAGTTCTGCAGTATTGTTAGTTGAATTGCCAATGTGTTCCGAAACCTCCGCAATAACCATACCAGCCTCATCTCGCGCAATGCATCCAATCCCACATGGTCCCGGGTTGCCTTTTGCAGCCCCATCGAAATTTACTTTAACCCATCCCACCTCCGGAGGGTGCCATTTAATTTCCTTCTGAAGAACTGTGGCTGTAGTCTCGTTACTGTAGCCCACCAAAGAAGGGACAATCAGTCCCCTGAAGTTTTTGAGCAATTCTTCATCTTTATTAGAGTATACGTTTTTTGTAAGGTTCTTATTTCTGGCTGCAGTATTTACCAATTCAATAACAAGCCTTTCAATCTTAATAGTTAGATCCTTCCTATCCATAGGTTGATCTTTGAAAATCCTCCTATTACGCTCATTCCACAGTTCCCATACAATGGAGGATGGGGCAGCCTGCGAGATACTACCAAAAACTCCATGTATCTTCCACTTTGGCCACACGATAAACCAGTCAAGCAGCCTTTGTGGCCTTGGTCCTTGAAGATTTAACTTGGTTGTAAAATGTTTCCCAACTCTATTTTGTATATTATAACCATTTTAACGTCACAATAGGCAGGTCTATTTCTTTTCCATTGATTAAATACTTTATTACTGGGTTTGCCAGTAGCCCTTGACAAATCTGGACCAGTCTAGGCTAGGTCTGGCCTGGGTTTGGCCCTGCCCTGATCATTTGGTCTGGGTATATTTCAGATGTACCTGGGCCAAATCTTGTGTGAACCTTCATGGTTCTAAAAGGAAGGTGTGTTTGAAAAACCCAAAGAAACTAACCCACCTTGAAAGTGTATTTTTTTGGAATTTGGAGCTTGGTCAAAAGTGAATTACAAAACAATATTTGGTGGCAGGGGTTTTGCTGTTGACACTGGCCTGGACCTTTGCTCTGGATTTACAAAAGCTATATTATGAAAATTATTTTGCATTGTGCAAAATGGAAAATCAGCACTTTTTCCTATATTTGTCTTGAAATTGAAAAAAAAACAGTTTTTTTCTTTTAGTTTATTTTTATAAAATTTCCAGAATTTTGAAGTTTCCTGACTAAATCCCAAGCAATTGAATTCCATTTATTTTTTTGGCTTGCAGAGTCAATATTAATTCCAAGTAACGCAACTGTGGTGTACTGTACAAACCATTCTGATTTTACAATTGACACTTAATTATCAATTATCAGCTATGTTCTCATTTTAGTATTTAATTTTGAAATATCAATTAGTGAGGCAAGCTTATCTTGATTATTTCTATTGAAAATAATATCAACCTTTTTCTGTTTGGGAACAATAATAATGTATTGAGCTTCTTATTATTTACAGTCAATGATCCTTGCTGAAATGAGCCTGTAATAATTTCATTTCTCTGTTTCATAAATTTGATAATAGTGTTTTGTTTTACCCTTCACTTACATTTCAAACTTGCATTTGGAGCTATACGTACAATATCCACCCACTGGAGTCTGGGCAACAGATTGGGTTCTGTTTAGACAGACAGAAGCAGTGCAAAAGCATACGTGTTAGAAATTTGAACTCATTGTTGATTATAAAATTAACAACATAATCAAATCTTGGGCCAAGCTTTGTCATCAGATCCTCTATATATAGCAGATGCCCTTGAGGTTAGTATGTTCCTAAATTCCTAGTGTAGAATGTTCTTATGTAATTGTTCAAGGCCGTGATGTTTCTTATATTTATCCAACTTGCCACTCTTTCTTTACCCTGTTTGGATGAAGCAGTGGTAGCCACAAATGCCACGTTGAAGTAGACGTTAGTTTGGTGCCTTGTTCAGTACTTGAGTTCAAGAAGCATCGCATATCAAAGTAATTTCAGTCCTGCAAACATATATGCTACTTTTGATTCTTGAATTATGTGTGGATGAGGATGAATATTTGAGGCACAAATGAGTTCTGATATTTTTCTCCAAATCTAACTCCGAACTTTATTGAAATGCCATTTTTTTGACATACATCAGTGTTTGGATTCAAAAATCATAAAGCTCTTATATCAATATGTATTTATCTTCTCTTTTTGACCAGACTTTATCTATCAGTTGCCGAAATCTGTTAATTTGTAAATCATGGTATAAATATTAATTGTTTATGATTGCATCCTCTCCTGTACCTATACCTATATACTGAATTATGGATTGATGATGCCTGTCTGTTAGCAGTCATCAGTGAGGATTATGATATCTTATCTATGTAACTAGAATTCAGCCACCGTGGAGCCCTTGATATGCTAATAATCAAGAAAAGTCAACATTATGATTCCAAAAGTTTTTTACCCCGGAAAATGACTACCTTGCATTTGGTGATGGTATTTCAGAAGTTATCTTGTGTTATATTCAAAATATCTTGCAACCACTTGTTGCCATATAATCGTATTTTTTCCACAGCTTAAACATTTTGTTTGTCGTGAGATTGTCTATGGTTGTTTGATTAGTGGTTGTTCTGTAAAACAATGCAATTTTCTTTTAGGGCAAGAGTTATTCTGGTTTTACCTCAGGTTTATGACATTATCCAGATTTCATTGCACAAGTCCTTCAATCCCTTGCCTGCCACCCCTCCTAAAAGCATCTGCTGCCTATCCATCACCACCATCCGAGGGAAAATACCCCCATGATGTCCTGCAGAAGTAGGGATTGGGATGGCTGTGGGATGTCTGATGTCTGCAAAGTGGCCATTAAAATTTAAGAAAAGACATTTTACACATGCAAAAACAAGACTGAATGTGATTTGTAGAAGTTTAAGATAATTTTTTCAGAGTTAACAGTTGCGAGGACACACGATGGGATTAGGGACATTTTTTTTGGTTGCAGTTGTGTTTTTTCCAGTTCAGAGAAAAGACTGGAAGAGTCATTTATTTGTGATTTGCAGTCACAATCATCTGTGTGCAGTCAGATGAGTCATATGAGTTGTCACATCAGTCATGGTAATAGCCAGAAATAAGAATCGACTAAAGTCGCATAAATTTCCTGTCAAAATTTTTAATGGAATGGTTTATGTGCACCTTAAAAATTGTCTATGGTTGTTTGATTAGCAGTTGTTCTGTAATAGTAAATACAATGCAATTTCCTGTTAGTGCAAGAGCCTTTCTGGTTTTACTTTAGGTGTATGTCATTTTTCAAGGTTCCACAGGCACAAGTAACTCACACCCTGCCCACCGCCCCTCGCAATGTTCCTATGGTGTTCTACAGAAGCAAGGGAGGTATTCCCTTGTTGGGGATGGCGGATGGATGCCCTGATGTCCCCAAGATGGCCATTAAAGTTTAACAAAAAATAGATCATTTTATACCTGCAAAAATGAAGCCAAATGCAATTTCCAGTTACTGTTGTGAGGGCACACTTTTTTCTGCTAAATTGCATTCATTCTAGGTCTGAGAAATGGCGGCTAAAGGCTTATCTTGTTGCAATTTGCTGTCAGAAACATCTGTGTGTGGGCAGATCGGTCACTGGTCACACAAGCTGTTGCATCAGTTATGGGAAAAGACAGAAACAAGAATTGCCTAACGTTGCTCAAATTTCATATCAAAATATTGTATAAGATGGTTTACATGCACCCTGAGCTCTAATGCACTGTAAGTTTTCTGGATTGAATGTGCCTTATACACTTGTAAATTTGCTCAACCTTAATGAATGTTGAGGAAATAAGAATAAATTATAAATATTAATTATATTATATTATAAATATTAACATTTATTATTATTATATTATATTATAAATTATACCTATATTAATAGGTTTTAAATATTAATATAAATATTCTATGAATCAATTTTTTAATTTATTTTAATTAACAATAATGAAAAATATTTATTATTATTATATTATGTGTGCAGCCATCCCACCATTGTCCCGGTGCTGTCCCCTGTCCTCTGTTCCAAAGCTCTGTGGAACTATGATTTTTCAGAAATTTTATATGATTTTTTATTTTAATTATTATAAAAGCAAAGGGTATATAATTTTTGATGTGTACCTGTATATAAGATGTGCATATGACTCTATATGAAAGTTGCATTCCATTGTGATGAATACGTAAGTGTATTGCCTTGCAAACTTTATATTTTAGGTAATAGTGTATTTATTCCTTATCTTCTATAATAGCATATAGGCTTGCAATATTTCTGTTTCCAATACTTATCCACAAGCATTATGTACAGGCAGTATGGAGTATATAAGAATTGGAATATTTATATATTTTAGGTGTCCACTGCAATCTGTTAATTCATGTTTCTCCATTGCTTCAGTGAGCCTTTCAAATGGTACATCTGATAACATTCCAGCTTTCGTTGATCAACTAGCAACACTGAGGGAAGGCTCTGGTTCAGATTGTTTTAAAACTCCAACAGAAACTGCAATTGGTCGGAAAAACTATGTTTCAAAATCAGCATTGACACTACGGGACCGTGCTAGGTCACCAACTTGTGTCAAAAATCCATATATGCCTGAAAATGAAGAGTTAAATGAAAGGCTTCAAAGAAGTTATCGCCGATCTCCAGGTATGAAATGCCCCCTAAATTTTAGCTTTTAGAATGTTGTTTTGTCCTGCTATTCTTTTTCATATACATTGTTTTCAATTTCAGCAATCAGATTGTTTATCTATGCAGCATGTGGAGTTCGTGTTGATAACCAAAGCTTTTTGTCCCGGTACCATGCAGATTTTCATGAGCTGAAGGTAACTCTGATCTTACTATCTTTCATATATTAGTCTTTAGATCTACCAGTGTTTCATGGCCCATGATCGATAATATTTTTCCACTCAGGAAATTGGTCGAGGAAATTTTAGCCGTGTTTACAAAGCATTGAATAGAATTGATGGCTGCTGCTATGCAGTAAAACGTTCAGTACGCAAGTTGCAACTTGAAAGTGCACGGTATTTTTTTTGCTTGTATCTCTATTTTTCACAATTTGATTGTATTTATTGTTGTAGATGTTGTTTAATGTGATAAGTTTTGTATTGCCTTTCAGAGAGGAGGCACTCCTGGAAGTTCAAGTCCTAGCAGCACTAGGTACATGAAGTGCACTTATTTCTTCATCAAATTGTTGTTTATGAACATAAAACACGCCATGGTCTAAATATGGCCTGTTTCTGCTAACAGGTCCTCACAAAAATATTGTGGGATATCGCACTGCCTGGTTTGAGAATGATATGCTTTACATTCAAATGGAGCTCTGTGACTATAGTCTGGCAAATGCTTTTGAGAAAGGGCTTCTAAAATCAGATGTGGACTTTCTTGATGCAATGTATCAGGTATAGAAAAGGCTTATCTTTTACTCCCAAACTCATTATTTTGAACCCGGACAATCTTGAAGCATGGTTGTCATATTCTTACAGATTACTCAAGCACTGGAATTTATTCATGACCGCGGAGTGGTACATCTGGATCTTAAGCCCGAAAACATTTATGTCTGTGGTAGTACTTACAAGCTTGGAGATTTTGGTCGTGCGAGACGTCTTGATGGGACCCTTCAGATTGAAGAAGGTGATGCACGGTATATTGCCCACGAAATCATGAACGGTAATTATGAACATCTTGACAAGGCGGACATGTTCTCACTGGGTGTAACTTTTTATGAACTTGTAAAGAGAAAGCAGACTTCTGATTCTGAAAGAGCATTAGACAGGAGCAAAGAAATCAAGATTCCACTCCTTCCTGGTTTTTCAGTTTATTTTCAAAAACTGCTACAGGTAATCTAGTTTTTCAAGATTTATTGTTGGCTGTTGCATCTCTTTTTCATTTCTGTAAATAGTTTTCTATTGAATTCTGATTTGAGTTATTTTACAGGCTTTAGTAGATAACAATCCAGTAAAACGACCTTCTGCAAAAGATTTGCTAAAAAATCCAGTTTTTGACAAGCTTCAAAGATTGAAAGAAATGTAACTCCAGATTTGCTGAAAAATCCAGTTTTTGACAAGCTTCGAAGATTGAAGGAAATGTAACTCCAGATTAAGGAATGAATTCTCAACCTCCGGAAATATCAGGCGATCCTGCTGCATTCACTTTTTGTGTCAATATTCAGTATGAGATAATTGTGGAAAATTAGCTCATTTTATGGGAGCAAGCTGACTACAATCCTGTGCGGAAATAGGGTGCATTCGAAGGATTTCTTTGCTGCGAAATTTTTCTCTGAACATTTATCAATTTAAAGCAGACTGCATAGGCTTTGCTGACTGCAGGTTCTCTTTGCCATCTAACAAATGAAAAGCATCCTTTATTTATTACAAGCGGACCTGAAGACATCTCAATTATCTTGTAATATTTGATTTTGGAAACCGTTTCATCCCTTTGGGTATATGTCAAAAGTCTATTTTGGCACTGTAAATCATCTTTTTGCAAGCTGTAAAGCCGAGTCAAATCAATAGAAATTCTTATTCACCGCAGTCCACTTCAGTGGACTAAAATGGGCGTCTACTTTATTATAAGGTAACAGAATGGATATGGATAGATGAGATATTCTCAGTTATTTTTTCTTTGTTCCAGTGTCATGCAAGTGATGGGTTTAACATAATGACATGAGTTAAGTGAATACCATTATTGTAACAATCTGGCATACTGAATTTGCTGTGTTTTTATTCAACCTGAAACTTTTGTGCAACAGCAGAGGATGAACTCTCTGTGTTGGTAAATGCCTCCCAGTAGAGAAGCCCAATATGTCTTCTATCTACAAAAAAAACCAGACTTGGATTTATATTGATTTCAACACAGTTAAAATATAACAAGCCTGTAGGAGCTACATCATCTTCTAGTATAACGAGCAAACTATAATCCTTGTAGTATATCATGAAAGCTAGTTGTACTTTAAGGGCTTTCATGCATCCTGGATGAATCTGCAGGCCAGAGAGACTCGACCAATAAATTTATACATTTGTATTAGCAACAAGCTATTGTAAGGGATACGGGAGATTTCAATCCATCAGCAACAGGCTTAAGATGTGTCTTAGTTCTGATAAAATGGCTTCAAAACATCAATGCGTTGTCAATAGGTGTATCAAAGGTAAGGCTTCAACTTTATTTAGTTTGGAGTGTCTGATCGTTAATTTAGATGGCCATTGCACTTGATGTATAGTATGCAGCCAAGGACGCCCACTGGTTAGTTTGAGGTTGAACAGGGATAGAAATGGCAGTTTGTTGATTTTTGAATAAGCTCCATTAATCATGACCACGGTTTTGGTTGGCAAGGTAGACAGACCATCAATAGAATAGGAAAGTCAGTGATTTTACAAGAAATAAATAAAAAAATTTCAATGCAGAGTTTCCAGGTTAATGAGAAACATTAGGACTGAAGAAAAAAAGTGCTTTCACTACAATTCACTAGATCAAACAACTAAGCCAATATTGAGTTAATGAGAAACATTAGGAGTAAAGAAAAAAAGTGATTTCACTACAACTCACTAGATCAAACAACTAAGCCAATATTGAGTTGAGATTGATATTATATATTTTTATTAATATAAAAATTTGATAAATTACATGGTTTTAGATTCTATGAAGATATCACACTAACAAGTATTCGAGGTTTCATTTCTTCTTTTGTATTTGAGGTCAACTACCTCTAAAATTGGTTGGCTAAAGTTGGGTCAAAGATGAAACTTAGAAAGAGGTATGTTTTCTAAAAATGATAGATTCTTATTGGACATTAAGGAAATCTTGAACAATGATAATTTTTTAAAGTGGAAGAGGGATATGAAATCACTCATATTTGACAATAATATTTGATAATGTATTGAGGAGACACATAACAAGAAACCAAGTATTGATACAATGAGACCACATGACATACTACCATAAGTATGAGTATAATATAGATGTATATATTTATTTTGTTTATGTTTTGTATCGTTATTATTAATGGTCTTTATTTAACCCTTGTATGCCATAATCAATGACCAACACTTATTTAGTAACATATACATGAATTATTCCTTGGTTGAGGTGAACTACATGTCACCCACCAATTTTTTGTAGGCATGTTCTTTTATTACTACTATCCAAGTGTGTACTTCGACATTTCATAATTTTTTTTCATATTTGTAGGATTGCACAAACCTACATGAGCCAAATCATCAATGCTTAGTCATCTATTGTGAGGATTCAAATTGTTTTGAACTTTTTTTTGGACAAAGAAAACTTCTAATTTAAAGATTCATACATATCTTTTAAGCTATTGTAATTTTTTTTAGTGGTCTATCAAGATTGTGACTTTAATAAGGGATCTACACTCAAAATTTTAAACTTTTATTGTCATTTCAAGCTTTTCCATAATTCCTCTCTTTAACACAATTTTCAAGATTTTTTTAATTTATTTTATTATTTGAAAATGGATTGTAAAAATTTAGGTTCCATTTCTTCTTTTATATTTGAGGTCAACTACGTCTAGATTTGGTTGGCTAAAGTTGGGTCAAAGGTGAAACTTAGAAAGAGAGATGTTTTCTCAAAATGATAGATTCTTGTTGGACATTGAAGGAAACCTTGAACAATGATAATTTATTAAAGTGAAAGAGGGATATGAAATTGCTCATATTTTACAATAATATTTGATAATGCATTAAGGAGACACATAACAAGAAACCAAGTATTGAATAGAATGAGACTACATGACATACTGCCATGAATACAAGTATAAATACCAAATATTTGGTGGAAGAGAATATGTTTGAATTACAATACTTGTGGTTCAAATTGGATGAGTTGCACGGAAAGATATCAAAGAAAACTGGGAAGTTTCACAAGGGGTTGGATTTAATGAGATTGCATGATTTTGGATTTGTGAATGAAATCTTCAATTAGGTATTCCACTTAGGGATATAAATGGAAGACAAACCTAGAGAATATGTTTAGAGTATCCTTGATAATTTCTGTACTAGATATTAGCATTTTACATCCAATTTGAAAATTTCTTTGAAGATGAAGTCTATCAAAGAGATTCCAACCCTAAAGAGACCTCAAGAGCTTCTTGAAGATGACATGGATAGATGTTTTGTTACAATTGGTTAGAGAAAGGTTCTTACATCGAAAGAAGGAAAGTCTCTAGAAAATCATAGTAGTACAAGGCAAGTTTGACAAAGGGAATAATTTAAAAAATGAAGACATGAAAAAAGTGCCTAAAGATTAGTTGAAATATGGTTATTAAGAGGAAGATAAGCATATAGAAGTCATGTTCTTCATGAATTTAAAGGGCTTGGAAAAAAAACTAGAGACCTTTAAATACATGAAAGAGGAATCATTAAGTACTTTCTTGTCTTGATAAGAGTTCTTTACATGATTAGTATGGAGATTTGGGTGTTTCTCACAATATGTATGGAGGAGGCATTTTTTGATTACTAGCATTGAAATAATGATGATGTGGTCATTTAAATAGTTAATGCTGAAGCTATTCATTTTAGGGGTTTGGAGATGTATAACATAAATGATGGCATGTTTGATTTGATTTTTAAGTTACAAAAATAGGTGCATTTTTCTCATTATATACTATTTACTTGTTAGAGGGGTATGGAGGTTGAATTTCATGGTGAAAAGTATTTTAGTAATTTTTCACAAGACACATGAGCTACAACTTCATTTGTTATCTAGATTTTTATTACACTAGTGATGAGGATGATTATAAATCTACCTTTGATTATATTTTTATCTATGGTGGTGCTATAGTTGCATGGGTGCATACAAAACAAAATATTGTTTTCAAGTGTTATGCGGAGGTAAATTATTAGGGTTTAGCTTGGTAAAACAATTATAATGGTTACAAATCGTTTACTTGAGGAGCTGAGCTTCAAATAATTTGGGTAGATAATTAGAGCGCTATCCATACTGCCAAAAATTTGGAGTTGCATCAAAAGTTAAAATTTGACCCCTTCATCAGCTAAGGACATGAAATAACAATTAGTGTGACACTTCACCATTGTCATGAGAAGTTTGACATAGCCAGAGTTATTGTAAGCATTTTCTAGTTCCTTAAAGGGTATCACATCAATTTCAGATGTATGGTCCGCATCCCTTGTGGGATTGTTTTCAACATGAAAGTGTCCCATTTCTCTTCTTATTTGGGCTCTAGTTTTCAAAGACATACAAAAGTTCTAACTCTGGGAAGGAAGAAGGTGATAAATCAAATGGTATGAAGATGGGTAGGTTTGGGATTGATGCAAGACAATAAGATAGGTAAGAGGAGACTCTAGATCTTTTGACAATGTGATAGGCAAAAGATGATTTAGACTATGATGGATAGTATCACTTGCCAATGATCAAGAGGGAGTCCACTGATAAGGAGATGATACAATCCAAGCCGAGATACTCCACTTTAAGATACTGAGCTAATCCTATACTCAAATATGATGGATCTCAAGTTATAAGGACCAACTAGCAATAGTCAAAGGATGATTAAGATCAAGAGTAACACAAGATTGGATATGGTAAATGATATGAAGTGTATGTGAAAGCTATGATAGAAAAGAAATGTGGTTAAGGATTGAGTGGTGAATAGGATGAAAGTAGGTCAGAAATGAAGTGATAAACCCAATTTTTCCAAGCCCTAAAATTTTTAACAATTTGGAGCAGATGAGGAGGAACAACAATCAAATGCACAAGAACAACTCAAATGTGTAGCACTAGTGAATCAAAAGCACAATAACACAACTCAAAAGTGTAGGTATGGGGAATCTAATGTGTAAGTTAATAGGTCAAATGTGTAGGAAAAAGTGTCAAATACATAGGTCTAGTGTTGGTTTCATGAAATTGTATAAATCTAGATATGTTTGTCAAAAATATGAGTTGTTTGTGTGATAGATATTGCAAGAAAACACATCAAACATTAGAAAACACTTTTCTTAGCTATTTTGACTGTCTACTCTAAAATGGTAATTAAAAAGGGATCCTAGAATGAGGCCCAATATTGATTGGATAAACTAGTCTCACAACACATAACGATACTTGTAAGCAAACACAACCTAGAAGTCAAAAAGGTTAGTTACTGGATTAGGATGAAGAAATAAAATACCCATCCACAATTGATGGCTAGAGGTCTATTGGCATAGGTTCAATGGTAGCCGGTTCACCTTTCCTCTTACTCTGAAGGTTTCAAAGAAACCTTATAATTGAGGAATTTCCAACTTATTGAGAGGGGTACATGTTCCATATCTTAAGGGTATGATCCATATCCCTTGAATGGTTGAACCAATCTAATAATGTTAAAAAATAGCCTCTAAATAAAAAAAAGGTGTCTAGTAAGGGCTTCAAGAACATCGTAACGTGTGTAGGGGTGGGGACCCAAGTGACCAACTTAATGATCAAGCTCTTGGGGGTACCTAACCTTAAGTCTTGAATCATCAGGGACCTCAAAGCCACACGCCACATGAATAAATTGGATTGAGCTATTTTTTTCACCCTTGCCCTATTATATGGCTTGTTGGAGTTGAGTGCTCAAGGTCCAACCCTAGGATGATGAAATCCCCAGATAGGTCTCCTACCAAAAAGAAAAGAAGAATGTTGCAATTTCTCTTGCACCCAAGATTTGTTAAGGGTAGGGGAAAGGATACATTAACAACACCCTTGGGTAACAAAAAGTGTGTAAGTGCACCTATCAAGCAAGACAATCATTCATTAATCTTTTGAAATCCAAATGTTATTAATCTTGGAATAAATCCACATAAAAAATCTCCAAAATCATGCACTGAAGAATGTATTAGGAGTTTGAATTTCAGCCTTGGACACATGATAGACAAGTTGCACCACATGGTTAGGCCAAAGGGTTAGCTCAAAATAATGAATTTTTGAAACGAAACCACTTTATCAAAAGCACAATAACATAAATCAAAAGTGCATGTATACTTGTTAGATGTGTAGCACTAGTGAATCAAATGCAGAGGATTTGAAATTAGATGCGCACCAATAATGATCAATTGGGAAAGATAGAATCTACAAAAAAATCCTACAAAACTAATAGAAGTAAAAACACCAAAATACGATGCAAATGCACAAATACAAAAATGACCTTAAAATGCAAAAAATAAAAAACTAAAACCCTAACCCAAAAACCAAATGCATAGGCTTGGGTGGAAAATGCACATCTCTGATAATCACATGCATAAATTTGACTTGTAATTGCTAAAAATACTAAAAAATCACACAACTGACTAGAAAATGGTACAATTGTCCCATCGGGCGTGCTAAAATGATGAATGCTAAATTTGAAATCCTATTTATAAATCCTAATTAATCCAACCACAAACCTAGATCTAAAAATGAATCTAATAAATAACCAATAAAGCTCTAAGTCAAATTCATTCAAACAAATCAATCAATTATATCTCATACACATGATAAACTTTACTCCATTGTTTTCCTATCCTCCAAGATATTGTGCATATGATGATTGCTCTCAACTATGTAGCACGTGCACAAGATGACATAAAGGCATGGAGTGTGGTTGATAGATGCAAGTATGATAGTAATATGATAACAAGGTAGCAAAATGATAGAATGTAAGTATGATTACAATTGTTGTTGGCCAATGTGAAGGAATAAGTTTCTTTTATAAAAACCTCTAGGAGAATCAACAGTAGAGTTCTGATAAAAGATCTACAAGATCAACAATTGAGAATTGATAAGAGGAATTACTAAAGAGTTAACTGTTTGGATGACTTAGATAACTAGAATTGATTGATCGATTAGATGGATTGATTAAGAGTTGAGTGAATTTGATTGATTAGTTGAACTAGAAGTGAGTGAAAGTTTAAGAGGTGGAAGTAAAAGAATAAAATAATTAACAATTATTCAATCATGTGCATGAGAGAGAATAAGAAGAATAATTACATAAACAATTTTTAATTAATTCAGAAGGGGGAAAAAATATCTAAGTTGCAGAAGGGGGAAAAAATCTAGTTGTAGTGTTTTGGGCCTTTTGTTTCAAGCTTTGGTTGCTTATTTGTTTGCTAGCTATCTGTGGGTCCCATAGGTTGTTTGGCCTTGTGGATGTTATTAAAAATATTCATTCATTCAAAGGGTAGATGAATTACTTGATTTTGGATTAAAGATTTGTTTATGTTTCCTTGGAGGTCGTGTTTAAACCTGACATCTATTTTTCAGAGGTGTTTATATCTTTTGCTTTCATTTTTGAAATGATAAGGTTGGCATATGTATAACAATGAGTATTAAATGCTTGTGTTAACTTGGAGATTCAAATTTACTTTCCTTTTACTTTTGTGTTTTATAGAATAGGAGTTGAGATCTCTAATAATGGAGAAATAAAGATAAGTGTTTAAACATTTATAGAATTTTTTTGGAGGTATAAAGATAGTTTTTTGAACTTATTATAAATGGGTACATTGTTGGTTGAATAAAACACCCTAGTTTATGCATATGGATGCATATACGTGTGATAGTCATTGAGGACATCTATGCTATTCCTCAAAGGGCGTCCACAAAGCCACATGATAGATCTAGGGGATGAAGTGTAACAAGACAAGATTAGAGGTTGGGTACGCTAATAGTTTGAGGATGTCTCTCAAGCCAAGTTGATTCAAAGATGATGTTTTGTATTTCTTTTCTATAGAAGTTAACAATAGTGAAGAATACATATGTTGTGAGATTTATCTTATAAGACAAAAAGGATTTTGATGTAAACTCAATATAAATTATTGCTCAAATAGCTTAGGAGTTTGTGAATATTTAGAAATACCCTTTTAAGGGCCATGAGATAACTTGAATGAGCATTATGTGTAGTTGGATATGGATTATTGTTTAATACTTCAAAAGATCTATGATTTGAGAGTTTAAGTAGTAAGATAACTTGATTGAGCATTGTGGATGTAGTTTGATATGGATTGTTGTCTAATACTTCAAAAGATCTATCATTTGAGAGTTTAAGTAGTATTTTGAAAATTCAAAAATTAGCGTAAGAGCTACATCCTTTTTTATAATATAATAAAGTTCTACCTAATCTATGAGTTTTTTTCAAATAAAAGCTTCTAAAGAATATGCATTTGTATTTTTTCAAAAACATGTTTGTTAATGTGCAATATAAAATTTAAAAGGATTATTAGAAAAATTAAAACTTATATTTCAACAAAATTGTTTTTTTTGAAATTAATAAAAGGCTAGAGCCAAAATATATTATATAAAAAATATAAGATTTTAAAATAAACATAAACATTAATAGAGTATAAAATCTTATATAAAAGTCTATGGATAATTTTTGTTCCATGAAAATCTAACAAAATAAGACTATGAAGTTTGAATGGAGAGCCATAGCTAAAACTTATACTTAACTTCAAATTTGAATTCAAAAAGACCAAAAAAACCCAAACATTAGAGTTGAGAAGGAGAGACTAGCCTCCCCTTAGTCGTTTTCTTCCTCTTCCACGTCCTCTTTTGCTTCCCTCTCTTGCATCTGCATCGGAATCAACTGTCCTCTACAAATGGGAAGTCGACTTACTTCGTATGGCTTGTATTAGCACATGCTCTTGTGAGGTTCACATTACTACTTGCTCTGCACACCAATCCACATCCCATGGTTCAATGTCCTACGGAGGGGGGGCCTTGAGCATCAAAGATTGTCATCAACCTAGCTTCCATATTTCTCATCCTCTGAGCTCCTTCATTCTCTACGACTAGATTATGGAATGTGAGGAAGTCCTTGACCCAAGTAGGCCCTTTGTTATGTCGGAGCTTATATAATTTCATCAAAAAATCAATCCCATATCTAATATCTAGCCTCTTGTATCTGAATATCTTCTGGTCCTCAATTTCCAAGATTAGATATCTCACTGGAGGGTGACCATTAATCCTTGTAAAACCATAGTCCTTGGGTCTTGGTATGGTAAGAGCATCATCTATGTTTCGCAAAACTACAGTCAAGTCTACGAGAGAGTCTCCAAGAAAGACCTTCCTAAATATCCTCTTTGCTACCCTCTTGCTCATGCCTGCATGTAGCAGCAAGGCCAAAAATGCCACCACTATATCTTTATTAACTCTATACCTGTGATTGGCCCTAATGAAATCATCACCTAAAATTCCCAAACCACCTTGACTACCATTATATGTGGCCCATGTAATATTTCTTGCATTCTCTGGTCTATGACAACCCCTAAAAAGGAAACTTGTCTCTTTAGACTCGCAATTTTAAGTAGGATAAGAGAATCCATACCACCCTCTAGCTACTGGTTTTGTTCTTCTCCCCACAACTCTCTACTACCACTGCAACCTTTCGTTCTCCGTTGAAGAATGGAGAAAAGAATGCTTTGATAAAGATGACATCATTCAAAATATTAAGATGTCATTGATGTCTTTAAACCTAACAACTCCCTTGTTGCCAGCCATCAAATCATCTCTATAGTTGTTCTTCTCTAAAATACTAACACCCTTATGTATAAATTGGTGGAAAAAATTATCTACTTTGTAAGTGATTTTGCTTTTCCCAACTAAGTTTAGCAACCCACTCATTAATTGGACATTGTCTCGTACTTTCTTGCCACCCACTCTCTCCATCTCTTGTACTGATTCCACTTTTCAAGGATCCTCACAGTAGAGATATCTTGCCTTGCCATAAATGCATAAGCTTCCCACAATCTTTTCGTCATTGATTTACTTTCTTCAAAAACTTAGCACATCTATTCAAAATGAAAGATCATGTCCTGCAATAAATGCTACACCTTTACACCTTCCTTGCCTTTTCATGTCCTCAACTTATCAATTGAAATCAATCATCAAATTGACAAGACATCTAATAAACTGGTTACTCTTAGATAGGCACAATGTTCTTATTTAAATGGCTAAAAGATTGAAATTTTATACATTAATTGCCAACTAGTTTGTTGTGTCTTCTACAGATGGTTTCAAGTACTACTGGACCGTTCCCCACATTCTTATTAAAATAGCTAAGAAATTGAAATTGTATTCATTAATTATAAACCAATTTGTAGCATCTTCTATAGATGATTGTAGATAGTATTGATCCGTTTTCTTTGAATTGGTTGGAGCCATAGATTAACTAAACAATCATTTAGAGTCAATCTTCTCTTGATAAATAAACTCAACTCATGTCACCTACTCTTGGTAAAATAAATTGAATCTGCTATTTATATATGTATTCTCCTAATCAACTGACCATCGACTCCTATGCTGGATAATCTATTTGCTATCATATTGCCCTCTCTATAAATGTGGTTAAAAGTAGTGTTGCTGAAAGATTCTAAGAGCTCCAGAGTTTGTGAAAGTAGTGACTTAAAGCCTCCAATTAATGGATAGTCTGGTTCTGAGAAATGACTATAGATGAGTCCCCTTTTATCTCTACTTTCGTGAATCCTACTTCCTTATATAAGATTAGTCCCTTGACCAAGGCCTTAAATTCTACAACATTATCAGTGTCTATTTCCGAAGGCTTGGTCATCTCTGCAATAATTACCCCTCTTCCAAAATGAATGACACATCCAACACCTGAAATTCATGGGTTGCCTCTTGAGGCTCCATCAAAATTCAAGTTGACCTAGTCATGTCCGGGCGGGTTCTAGCAACATTCAATTCTACTCTTATTGTTGTTTAACATTTTACCAACAAGAGTTGGGATCTTCAATCCAAACCAACATCTTGTCATCAAATCATCCCACCTCGGGTGTTTCAAATTATTAGCTTTAACATTTTTAACTTTGTAATTCACCACTTCTACTATATTTGCTTCCAACTTATTGATCTACTGATTCCATTCGAGTTTTTTCCCTTGAAAAATTATGTGATTTCTTTCTTTCCATAATTCCCAAATCAATAAAGAAGGTGACACTACCCATAAGCTGACAAATGTACTATTAGAAAAAAAAATGTGGTCATCCTTCAAATAATGACATTATATCTTTTGGTATAGCAAAATACCACCCTAACCTAACACAAAGCCAATACCATCCTTTCAATGCAAAAGGACAATGGACAA
The DNA here is from genome assembly GCA_027943335.1 of Chamaecyparis obtusa. NCBI lineage: Eukaryota > Viridiplantae > Streptophyta > Pinopsida > Cupressales > Cupressaceae > Chamaecyparis > Chamaecyparis obtusa. Next base: position 124,555 of record BSBK01006694.1, read on the forward strand.
GAATATGATTTATTGGTTCTTCGTCATTTGCACATAATACACACATTGAAAGGCCTTGGAATCCTATTTTCCTAAACCATTTAGCTTTTAAAACTTTACCTTGAAGAGTTGCCCAAGTGAAAATTCCTGCTTTGGGTAAGCATAACTTGTTCCAACACAAGTGAGTGGGAATCTCGATTTTCAAACCATTTTGCTTGACCAATGAATTATACCCATCCTTTGCATTATAATTGTTTGACTTGGACCATTCTAAATTACCTCATCTTCTTCTTTTCTAAAAGATAACAATGTATTTTCCAGGATTCTTTTCAATTGCTCTATATCCTCATGTGGTAGATGCAATTCTTCCTAGGGTCTCCACTACCATTTAGAAGGAATTCCATGACTTAAAATTAAATAAACCTTAAGAAATTATCCCCGAGGCCTCACAGATATCCATAATTCTCCTTGTGTCCATTAGGTTTTGAATGGTTGGATAACCTCCCCAAGAGTCCTTCCAAAAAAGACCTCGATTCCTGTTAGTAACATCCCATGTTATCCAATCTATGTTTACTGATCTACAAGATGGGATAAAATTCCAAATATGAGAACCCCTTGGAAAAGAACCATGTCTAAAGATTTCTGAAGAGTCTACCTGAGGAAAGTACTTGCCTTTGATTATTCTTACCCATAGAAGGTTTGGCTGCTTGAAAAACTTCCAGAAGAACTTTGCCCCCAACATTTTGTTTTGCTACAATTGGTCTTTGACCCTCACTCCACCTGCTTCTACTAATTTGTAATTTTTGTTCCAAGCAATCATCATATATTTCTTTTCAGTATTAGTCCCTTGCCAAAAGAAAGATCTCAATTTTTTGAGCATCTTGTTATAGGCCTAAATAATAGCCTTCTGGGCTAAGTTTTTTAATCCTTGGCTAAATGACTTCCTTCACCAACTGAATGTGTGGTTGTTCTTATAGGTGAGATATCAACTTGTTGCTGCTATCCCACCTATAGATCATTACATCCATCCCCATCCACTTCCATCAACCATCAAACCTTTATATCTCCTCTTTGTTCGTTTGAGTTGCATTCCAAGGGTTGTATTATTTAACATGTGATTTGTCCCTGACTTAACTGATCCATTTTTGCTTGAGAACCACATTTCTCTAGAAATCCCTTTTGTTGTAACTTTCCTCTCTTCCATTATGTTTTAACCAGACTCTCCTTTCACGAATCAGACTCCCATCCTTCATACACTCCCACTTCCTATACTTGGTTTCATAAAATCCTGTCTTAAATTGTCTCCACAATTGATTTCTTCTAGCATTGATGTCCCAGTAGTGTTGCGACCACACTGTCCTATGAAGTTGTGGGTTAATAGGAGCACCCCTCTTTGAAGTTAGAAAGATGGTAATATTGTTGGGAAGGATACACAATGTAAATAACTCTGGTTAACTTTTCTTTTGTCCCTTGCTTTTCTCTCCATCCATCCCCTTTGCCCTTTAGTTGCAAAATTTGTAGGAGGGAACTTCCCCTATTTATATGTATTGGTAAATTGAAATCATGATGAGTTAAATCACCCCTCATCTACTCTTCTGCCATTGTGAAATTCCAAACAAAAAAATCTACCTATTTTGTTGCCACTAGGAAAATCTGAACAAGAGAAACCGTTGTCCTTTGTTTTATGAATAAGAGATTTTTCCCCCAAGAACCACATCTGCTCCATTTCGATAAATGTATAAATCTCCCTTGGTATGGACTTGTCCTTAAGCTCCATGGGTTATTGCAACCATCTCTCCAATTTGGTTTAAATCTCCTTTCTTTAAATGGTCTTTTTCAAATTGTATTGAATCTCCATATATGATACCTAGAATTTACTGTAGTATGGATGATCCACCCCTAAGCAAAACTGTCTAGCATACATCGGCTTCTCTCAACATTTCTCAAATTTTTTTAACAAAATCAATAAGATTAATATAGCCAATTTAATATACTACATCTTTCAACATGTTTATCATATTGCTTTTAGATACTCTTCCTAATCAGCTTTTAAGTATGCCCATTGGTCTGAATTTATGTGTTTGTAAACAAAATTTGCCTTATTTCAAGTTGTCGCTTGCAAATTACTTTGCAACATATACACAAAACAAAAACTTCGATCGTGTTTGTGTTTTCTTGTAGCATTCGTAATTTAACTTCTTTTACAAAAAATTACTCCAACTCACTTATTTTTCAATTACAATAAGCAGCTTACAATGCCTTAAGATGGTCTGCCTATTAGTTTACTTTTTCTTAAGCGGCTTTCTATATGGAAACTTACAAGAAAAAAGAGGGCGTTAACTAGAGAATATAATTGATCAGTAAAACATATAGCATTCATTAAAACAAGAGTCAATATCAAATGTTCAACTATATATTACAAGGTAATCTATAATATGAAAATAGAAGCAATTATAGGAGTACAAGATTATCTTCAAGCTGAGATATCTAATGATACGCACCATCTTTCTACCCAGCCACCCTCAAGCAACAATGCAGAATCAACCATTATATCTTCGACACATTAGCAGACAATGCTCCTCCATGAAAGTTGTATTATGCCACTCACTCCTCCTTGAAGATCACGAAGAGAAAAAGTGCTCCACGATTGATGATCACTGGTGGAAGGCTCTGGTTGCTTTTGCTTTTACACATTTGTAAGTCCATAATTTTTTTGGTGCGAGTCCAATGTTTGGATCATGTTAACTTCAGGTCTACTTAAATTTTTGAGCCCTACCCACATAGCCTAATCATCATGTAAAAACATTAGGCCTTAGCCACATAACCTAATTATTTAAGATTATCGGGCCTTAGATGCAGCCTAATTATCAAAAAATTTCAAAGGAAAACCTTAACACAAGTAATCAGTGCATCCCTAACTAAGATGACTAACCAATGCATCCGTGAAATGCATAAACAAGCACCACTTATGGTAGATATCACACTCAATCCCCTTGAGAGGTAATCATAATATTGTGACTCACAGTTTTTACTCACCACATCTACACCATAGAAATTAAAACTATTTCATGTTAAGGTTTTGACATGCCCACCTGCACAACTCGTTACTATTACAGTACTGCCTGTACAATAGGCATCATATTTTTCCACATCACTATCATATCTTTGTATTTTTATTATTTATATATGGCACAAAGAAGTAAGTATTTCTTTCATAAGGATATAACCTCCTCAGCTAGTTTAGTCTTCAATGTATTGCTATAAACCAAGGACTGTGTCTGTGTCATTGCAGCCTTCCACCTTCTTTGTCTGCAATATCAACACAATATAACCTCCTCAGCCTGTTTAATCTTCAATGTATAGCTATAAACCAAGTTAAGGACAGTGCCTCTACCATTGCAACCTTCCACCCTCTTTGTCTGCAATAACAACATCAAGATGAAGATTGTCTGCATGATAATTAAATCTCCCAAACACTTCTGTGCTCAAATATCATACACACACAGTGTATTTGTCTCGGTAAGAAAACCTTGCACTCATTTGTTATCAAGTATCTTATCAGCACTAGGTCTATTGCATTTATTGCAAATTGTAAAAGTAGGCTTATTTTGAATCTAAAAAGTGTTGTGAAACAGATTCCCATTTATTGTTTTAATCCCAATTACACAAACACGATAGTACATGCTTAGAAAAAGTAAAACACGCTGATTTTTATAACATTATACATACAAACAGTCTTTCTACTCTGGTATATTCAGCTCCGAAGCACGATGTAGGAATCACCAGATGTATATCTGCCAATCCTATCTGTACATCATATTATTCAATAATTACCACATAGAATCAATCTGGCCTGTTACAGATTATAACTAACTGCTACCACACATGGGGAATATGTCAGTTTCCAGGCTTTATGGTGCATTGTTTCATTTACTTGTGTGGAGCTTTGAGAGGAGGAAAAGACAAGCAGATGATAAAAACACCGAGCCTGAGAAGAATAGCAAGTCCAGACCAGTGGTAATAGGAACTTTTTTACTCTTTTCAAACATACCCACCAGAAGGACCATTACTATCACATGGCCCAGCTTTGTTTTAAGCTCATCAAGAGATTGTATCTCCAACCACTTAGGTCGTTCCTGCACAATTCAAAATAGTAAAGGGAAAAAAAAATCAGAGCTGAAAACTCCGGTAAACAGATCGACGCTTGGTAAGGATGACCATCCCAAAAGATCCAAAACACCTGCCCTTTTTTACATGTTTGGAAATCAAGTACAAGTTGCTGACGTGGATGACACAAGCTATTAAAAGTCGAGGTGAAACTTATACAATATGAATACCTGAAGTGCAAAGAGGCCAAAAAGGTTTGAGCCCCACATATTGGCTTTTGAAGCATGTGGAGTAGAATTCTGATCTGGGACTTCAAGGCTACTTACAAAAAGCTCATATAGACCCATTCCAAAGATAAGCATAACAGTACCCATCAGATATATATCTGAGAAGACAAAACCCTAGTTAGAAGCGGGAATGTACATTCAATTTTGTTGGCATGCATGAAATTAATTACATATGCAAATCAAATTTCCCTAGTGATGTAATATTTCATAAAGAGATCAGAAAATACTGGAGGCCCTTCTCCTGGTGTGAATAAGTTCTTTTTTGTAGCTCAAGATAAGATTTTTTTTTTATGCAGGTCATGCCCAATATCCAAAGACTGATATCTATAAAGGACTGCTTGAAAGATATAATATAATTTTAGGAAAGCCCAGTTGATTTGTCAGTGTTCCTTACTTCCAAATAACCACCACTAGAAAAGGTTTCACTTATATTGAAGGTAAGATCATTTGTGATATTGCAGGCGCTGACTGGAACTAACATTGATTTTAAATATAACCTAGTGACATCTATCACTTTGGAAAGAATAAAATTTTATAATTGGAGCTCAGGTTCAGGCATTATCTCTCTTTGCTCTTATGGGGAGAGATCTCTCTTGTAGTCCTGTTCTCCAGCTACTGAAATTATCGTGCTCTTTAATGTAAGTCTTCTTTGTTAAAAAAACATTGACTTTATACGCAAGCATTATTCATAACCTGCACCTGCCAAAAGGAGACATTGGTACTCACCAATTGCTTCCACAAGCAGCAAAATTACTTTTCCAGATCCATGAAACGATCGAAAATACTCCCTGAAGGAATCAAAAACAAAAGTGCATCCCTGCATAAGGAGCACTTGTCATCATCCAAAAAGTTTGTATGCAAATTGTTTTGCTGTTAAATATTATCCGGGCATATTGCTTGAAAACACAATCCCATCTAAAGTAAATAAAAAATGAGTACAACACAGATTTAAGAAACTTCAAATCTGAAGAAAATGCAACTATGTGCCAGGAAGAAAAGGCATCTCAAACTCTTCTACGAATGCAGTTACTATTTTATTAACACGCTAACTGACCTTAAGGAAGCATAAAGCTGAACCTGCCAGTGAACCTGCAACAGCCAATAATGTCAAAAACCGGCAGTTGAAAATTGCCTGCAAATGAAATGAAGAAATATTTGTGAGAAAAAACTCTCCCTAATATTCTGGGATGAAGAACAGTTAAATCACTGGGGCCATTACCAAGTCAGCTAATCCTGATTTAAAATAGTGGTTCTAAAAATTCCCAGAAACATCCAGATTGGATTATTGCTCATACAAAAAAGTACTAATAACTTCTTTCAATGGTGGTGTTAAGTTCCTGCAATCAATTATTAGTACACAGGTCTGTCCATCTTCAACTAATTTCCAAAAATAATTGTTAAATTTTCACTTCCCCCAAAGATATAGCATACATTCTTTACACGAATTACAATATGAAATGGAATTATTATTAAATGCCATGGTTAGGAAAGTTATATGAAGAAAGGATCATTAGGCATGAAATTTTGTGCAGGTGAAAGTGGCAGCGAACTTGTGTACAGTTCACTTGAAGGTTAGACAAGCACATCCAGAATTTATGAGCATTTTCAAGATAGGCCCACAAGATTGTAAGGTTCACACAAGACACTTTGGTAAATCTAGAAAACTCTACAAAATAGACGAGATCCTAAGACATGCTGTGTAAAAGAATAATAAATAGCCATTATCCTTCAAGTGTTCTTGAAGTATAAAATAAGATAGTTTCCACTCAAGGAAATGTAATGCACTTGTGTAAATAGTGACACTATCAAACTGGTTAGCCTTTAGCCTACCTAAGAGAGTCCTATTCACACCATTTAAGCCTCCACTTAGGGACTTTTACTATTTTGTCTCATCTCATGTGGTTGAGACATATGTACTCACATTTTGAGACACCTATCTCATGGACATATGACCTTTACCACACTTGTCCCATGCACATGACACATCATGGACACATCCTACACTCATTGCAGGAGGTCAAAGTCCACATCTACCCTCTCATTTCACCCCTTTTCTATATATTCAAGGGTATCATATGTAACAACAAACTTTTTCTCATATTACTGCATATTTTTAGCTCATTTGAAATCTCTTGTATAAGGTTTATCATTGTTTTGCAGGACCAATTGGGCTGTGAGGGTCAAATATCCAACTCCAGAAAGGTATCAGAGTAAAAAATCCTCTCCAACAGAATAAAATGTGTAAATAAAGAAAGGGACTTATCATGACCCACAAAGGACTACATGCATAACAATGTTCAATAAATTCTCCTCCCCCCCATACCATAGAAGAGAAAGAGAGGTCTATGTGACCCCCTTGAAAAATGAGAAGAAAACAAGAGGAAATGCTCCCTTTCAAAACTAAGATGAGAAGAGAAACCATGCAACCTCCTCTCAAATTAACTCCAGTACTGTTAGTAGATGCTCGACACTGGATGCTGAAGATGATGCACAAATGTTGAACAAACTTTCAACCCTTGGAAGGAAAAACACCACAATTACATGCAAGATGACTTTCCATTCTAGATAGGAATACGTAAGAAGTAAGATGAATGTCTCTGAATTTTGCACATGATCCAATGACCTAGATGTTGCCTGTGATGATATCTTTAGATACTACTCAATGCTCCATGTGAAAGATGTTAAAGATTTGTAGCTTCGGTCATATTAATCTAACCGATGTAATCAAATGTATAAATGGACTATCGGCCTTGAACATTTGATTCCTATCCTTCACTGATCTGATTATCTGTAACACCATAAGATGATTATGTTTATCATAATAATCTCTGCTATCTATGATTAATAATCAGTATGATCACCGATTATATATATATATAATCGATAATCATATAGATTATAATCATATCGATAATAATGTATGGTTGCAGCGAATATAATCGATCATGATTAATTGATATCGCTGGGACATGTTATATCGAACGGTTGTTATTGTTAGTTAAACAGATGACATATCGATAACATGTCTCTACGGGAGACATGGCCCTTTGATAGTATATTATTGGAGGCTGTTCTTATTCTTGGCAATGTACAGAAATCGATAAGTGCAAAGCAAAGATACAGCAGTATAACATATCTCAGTGACATTATATTATCACAGATCAATATTGACTCAAAGTCATATCTCAGCAACATCATATTATAGCAGATGGATATCAATTCATAGCAAATTGATCTTGATACACATCTCAGTGTTAATATTGTGAGATTGTGTTCAGCAAAGGTCATCGAACAGTGTAGAGTTTGATCTGTATTGAATAAGCATATACATCTGCATAACAGTGAATAAAATAAAAAAAACCCTATAACAGATAAATCTGATCAAAATTAACATGGTATCAGAGCCAAGGAAGATCCAATCAGATTTATAAGGAGAGATAAACTAACTACCATTAAATTCTCTAAAATTTCATATTCAGCAAAATGGTGAATGGTGTTAGATTTGAGGACCGACTTGAAGAGGCTTCAAATTTTGTATCTTGGAAATTCAGAATCATGCTTGCTCTAAGAGAACATGATTTAAATACATTTTGGTGGAGAAGGCAATACCTGTACCTGATGAAGACAATGAAAAACTTCTATGGACGAAAAAAAACAACAAAACCATGAAGATGTTAGTGGATGTAGTGAAGGATCACATAGTTCCAGTCATCTCCAAATTAGATACAGCATATCTAATGTTCACAACCTTAGAAAACATGTATGAAATAAATAACACAAGCAGGGCTCTTGCTCTAAAACAACTCCGCCATGTCAAAATGAACAAGGGAGAAACTATCACATCTTACTTCATGAGGATAACAAAGTTAAGAGACCAACTTTCCACCATTGGTCACACTATTAATAGCAAGGAGTTAACCATGCTAGCTCTCAATGGACTCCCGACATCTTGGGAAGCATTCATTCAAGGGATAAGTGCTCGATCTAAACTTCCTAAGTTTGATCGTTTAAAAGTTGATTGCATTCAAGAAGAGTCAAGGTTGATCACAAGTGGGATTGGTCAAAACTCCACTAATGAAGAGGCTGAAAATTATGCAGCACCAAAAGGAACCTTCAAGGAAAGCAAAAGACCTCATAGATACTCCAGCTATGTTGCCTTAATGAGTGAAATTGTCAAATCAGAACCTTCTAGTGTTGAGGAAGCTTTCAAACTTCAAGTTTGGAAAGATGCAATGACAGAAGAATATCAATCTATTCTTAAGAACGATGTTTGGGACATTGTACTTAGACCAAAAGATAAATCAGTGGTTTCATCTAAATGGCTCTTCAAAATCAAACATGCTAAAGATGATAGTATTGAAAAATATAAAGAAAGGTTTGTTGCCAAAGGCTTTTCTCAAAAGGAGGGAATTGATTATGAAGAAACATTTTCTCCAATTGCTTGATATACCTCTGTCAGGGCTGTGATTGCTATTTTGCCGCACCAAAAAGATGGAAAATTCACCAAATGGATGTTAAGACTTCTTTTCTTAATGGCATAATAAAAGCATACCTAGAGCAACCTGAAAGATTTGTAGTACATGATAATGGTTCTCATGTTTGCAAATTAAAGAAGGCTCTATATGGTTTTAAACAGGCTCCTCGAGCCTGGTATGAGAGGATAGATCACTGTCTTTTAGGCTTGGGCTTCTCCAAGAATGATGCAGATTCGAATCTATACTTCAAGGTAATTAATGGTGAAATGTTGATTCTCATTCTTTATGTTGATGACTTATTGATTATAGGAGAAGACCATCTCATTACTAAATGTAAACAAGATCTAAGATCTGAATTTGACATGAAGGATTTGGGTCCTCTACACTATTTCCTTGGTTTAGAAGTATGGCAACAGGCTGATGGTATTACTCTAAATCAAGGAATATTCACTATTGACAATCTGAAAAGGTTTGGAATGATGGATTGTAAACCCATGGCTACTCCCATGGAAACAAATTTACATAAGTTTAAAGAAGCTGCGGCAAACTCAGAATTGACAAATTCCACTCTATACCGGCAGATGATTGTGTCCTTGATATATTTGGTCAACACTAGACCAGACATTTGTTATGCAGTATATGCACTTAGTCGGTTCATGTGTGAACAAAGACACTTACATCTAGTTGCAAAAAAACACATTTTGAGATACATGTGTGGCACAATTGGATATGGTTTAAAATATATGTGATGAGCCCAACTGGTTCTCTATTGCAAATTGGTTTTTTCCTCAAATTTAAATGCAATTTAATTTTGTTTTTCAGAACACATAGGAAATTTCAATAAATATTCCAGATTTTCCAATAAATACAACAGCAAATTATCTTTAACATTTACTACATTTCTTTGCTACATTAGCCAATATGATAGTATCAAATATCATCAAATAATTACAAATTAATAACAATATGATTTTTGCACCTTAAATTCAAATGGGCTGCAGAATATTCCTAACGCAGCCTATATGGGAATTGACGCCAGCAATAACATTCAGCAAAGTCTTCAATCACATTCTTGAACCCTTGACGCCACCCATAAATTCTGCCTTCACACACTAACGCTGCCCTCTCAACACCACTATCCAAACTCCACGCCAATAGAACTCAACACTAGCAAGAATACAGTGCTGCAGGTCCATACAGTACAGTCAATGCCGTACGGCTATCTTCCTTATCACAGCTCGCCACATAAATAAACACCATACAATGTCAATGACATTCTGTCTCAAAAAATCTTAGAACAGCAACAATTCGATTCCAAATAACAATCAGCAACTTGGAAAAACTCGATGCTCTCTCCAATAAATGATGACCAAACACAAATTCTCCTTGTCAATTTCGAATCCTAACTTCAGTACTAGATTCCACAATAATCAACAAATGGCAATGAATTCCAAACCCATGAAATCTCTGCAAATCTGAAGAAGCTCAACGTTTTCTCCAATGAAGAAGACCAAACCCTAGCTTCCTTGTGAATTTCGAAAATCCTCCTCAAGCACACTTTTCAATAATTCAATCAAATGACGTAAGGTATGTAAAACATGTTTTTTCATGTTGGTATACTTTTAAAAACTTTTGGGCTAGAAAAATCCAAACCGGTTGGTACACCTATGATAACTAACCTCAAGTTATCAAAGGAAGATGATGCAAAAGAAGTAAATGAGACACTGTATCGATCTATGATAGGCAAATTACAGTATGCAGTACACAGTAGATCAGACATAGCACATGCAGTAGGCATAGTAGAAAGATTCTCTGCTAATCCAGAAGAGACACACCTAATAGCAATAAAGAGAATTTTCAAATACCTGAAGGGCACTGAAGAGTATGGCCTATGGTTTCCTCACAAGGGACGCTTCCAAATAAAGGTATTCACTAATGCAGATTGGGCTGGTAATATTGATGACAGAAAGAGCACAAGTGGTCGTGCATTCTTTCTTGGAGAAAGGATTGTGTCTTGGACAAGTAAGAAGCATAATTGCATTTCACAATCCACAGTAGAAGCTGAATATGTAGCTGCAACAATCAATTGCACTCAGGTGATCTGGATCAAACAGATATTGGAAGGGATCCAAGAACAGATACCTGAACCGATTGCAATTTACTGTGACAGTACAAGTGCAATAAACATATCTAAGAATCCTGTCATGCACTCCAAAACAAAGCACATTGCTAAAAAATATCACTATTTGAGAGAGCAGGTGCAAAATAAAGAAGTAAGATTGGAATATGTTCCCACAAAATAACAGGTTGCTAACATATTCACAAAGCCATTATCGAAGAGTACATTTGAGTATCTCAGAGGCAAATTAGGGGTGATACCCTTTCCTGATCATAAGTAAATAGGCAAAGGTGTTCATCAATTCATTAAGCTTCAACAGAGGAATCAACCTCATCTTAACTAGATTGATGAATAAGTTTGCTGCTTATAGGGGAAGCAGATCCCATTAAGGTAGTCTTTCTAACTAGCCTTTGGCATTATTGTCAAAGGGGGAGAGTATGACCGGTAGAGGTAGAAATCCGGTAATGTCATGATTTGTTATGGTTTTGCCATCAATGCCAAAGGGGGAGATTGTTGGCATTTGTTGATTAACCGGTAAGATTGCAACCTGTATATGGCAAAAAAGGTATTGTCATTGATTGGCAAAAAGGTGTTGTCATTTATGACTAAGGATACCAATGTCCGATATGTGAAGCTAAGACAGACACAGCCGACAACAATAAGTGCAAGGAGAGACTGGTTTGGCAACTGGTGACACTGTGCAAATAAGAAGAGACTATATCTGTTACCAACAATGATCTAATTGATCATCAGAGCAACCAGTCACCAAGGAAGATGCAACCGGTAACCGGTAATAGAAACCGAGGAAAGGATGCAACCAGTACAACCAGTGAAAGGGATGGTGACAGTTTAAAGTTCTTACTTGTGCACAACCTAAGGATCTTAACCGATCAAGTGAAGATTTCATCACAACTGAACCGGGGAAAGTCATAGTCGACAAACAGTTGTCTGACTCTTTGATTGGGATTTGTTGCACAAAATCCAGTAGAATTTGAGTTATCAAGACGATCGGTACAAGGCGCGATTGAAAGTTTTAATGCCGGAGTTTGAGGCATTAAAACATGTAGATATCTCTTGTGAAGGAAAGCTTTTGACACGCATTTGTCGTTTCTTTCATAAAGAAGATAAAGCATAGCATGCATCAGATGTTTCCTCAGTGAACTAATACTCCATTGGGTGATGGATCCGAAGGTGATCTTTAAACAGATCATGCATGTAAAAAGCAAATAGGGCAAGAAGTCTATATATTCCTCTGCCTATGAAGGATACAGTTTGCCTTCATTCTGCCAAAAGAAAAAGAGTGAACCTGTACACTGAGAAGAAGCTACAAAGGTGAACAAAAGAAGCAAAGAAGAGTGTGCAAAGAAGCACATCAGTCAAAGAGAACATACCTGCGAAGACCGGTGATGATTCTCAATTGAGTATAACAGTGATCTTATCAAGCTCTGCAAAGCCATCTTCAAAAGATCAAACCCTCTATTGCTCTCTAACCACTGCAATAGTAAAATCTCAGTATTTTGGGTGGACATTAACAGGTCCCTTGTATCAAATCCCTTAACCGGGTGACATCTATTTAGGTGTTCTAAGTCCTCTAACCAGGTAGGTTCTAACAGGCCTTATTGTATCAAATCTCTTAACCGGGTCGCATCTAACAGTGTGTTTGTAATCCTTTAACAGGGAAGGCTCCTTACAGGGCGCACTTCAGAAGAGTGCAAAATTTGTGAGGTTTGCTCACACCGTGGTTTTCTCCCAATTTGGGTTTCCAGGTGATAAATCTGGTGTTGCTTATTGTTGATTGTGTGATAGCTATTTCTGTTCTAAAATCTGTTCTGCTTACAATTATAGATACATTATATCAAATTTATTGTGAAGTTTTAGTAAGTGTTGATTCACCCCTCCCCTCTCAGCACCGGTTGGGACCATCAAATACTGGTGATTAGAGGGCCCTGATGTGGGTTTTGGCCTGTCTTGAGGGACTTACTATTTATAGTAAGTCAACAGTTGGTTTCGATGAGCTCAGGTGAATTAGAAGAATTAAATGATGTTCTCAATTTTAATTTTTGGCTTTCGATTTGGGCTCCAAGATTCTTGGAGGGAGCGTCTATTTTTAGAAAGTCACTCCATCAGGTTCATTCATTGCCTTTCATCATCAGGATCACGCTTGTGCTGTCAAATTTTGATTTTAATACTTCTTCAGTCATTTTCGCAAGACGAGTGAATTTTGATTATTATTTAATTAACTTGGCTAAGGTTGCTATTTTTATTGGGATTGTATATTAAGCACCTTGGTGTTATAGCTTGTTGAAACTGGGTTGAGAAGTTTTAAATCTTGAGCACATAAAACAAAGACCCTATGTGTCAAAATAGCATTATTTTAATGAAAGGGTCATTTACATCATTAAAGTGGAGGGAAATATAATGGTTTATTATATTTCAAATATGCAACCATAAAGCAAGTGGCTTTTAAGTGAAAAGTGTCATTGAGAAGCTACTGAATTAAATATTATATATACAGCCTTATGAGAATTCGAATGACATTCTTGGCTTTGCTTTTTAATTATTTGGAGAAATTGTTGAAGAATTCCAACCAGGGTTTGTGAGGACTGATTCCTCTTCCATTTGCACTTTGAATCATTGAAATAAGTGGTGAATTGTGCTCTGAGTATCTGAGAAGTAATTCTGATTATTCTGGTTACAATTTGGTGTTGTTGTATACCAAATTCGTTTGATCTTTGCTGAGAGTTCTTCAAGGGTTTCGATTTTCTCTGAATTGTATATTGGCTTAGTGCTGCATTGAGGATTCCTATGAGCTAGGCGTCCTATATCTTAAGGGCGAACAGATTTGTATGTGTCGTGTGCAACATCAAGAGGGCTGCGATTAATGTATGTGAGCTGCGATTTAAGGAAGAAGGTCGCCTTGTGTCTGTGGCAGCGTTTCAACTTCCCAAGATTGCGAATGAAGTTCATTTAGTGTTGTGTCTATCATCCCAAGGGCAGTGATTCACCATTAGAAGCTGCGTTCAAGCCAATAGCAACTGCGGTTTCATCTTAATAAGGTGCATTAATACTGTAATTGATCTGCAATTATCCTAAATATAGTTAATTATATCTTGCATATGAATGCATCATTGAAAATAAATAGTTTGGAATTGCATTAACTTTATGCATTGTAACTGTTGTCTATTGTTGATGTATTGTAGCTTCAGTCGGATAAACACTGAGTCAATACTAGTGAAGATATGTATATATATATTTAGTATATATGAGATGTATATATATATATATATATATATATATATATATATATATATATATATTATTATTATTATGTAAATATTAGAGAAATTAATATAATAATAACTCAAGAGATATTATATATATAATCATAATTGTCATTATATTAATTACATAATAATAAATAGACATGTCCCATAAAGGGACATGTCTCTTCTTGGCTCATTCTCAATATAAATGCAAGAGATTGTTGCATTTGGAAAACACATACTATACAGGCAATGCTATTACATTTGCAACGATCCTAAAAACTTTAACATGGTATCAGAGTCAGGCTGCAAATGTAAGAGAGTAGTTTGTTGATGGTGAATGTGTGACTGTCTCAAAAAATACAATCTCAGTATGGGAACCATATCTCACAAATACACCATTGGATTTTGTTGCATTTTGGATATGTTGGTGATAAACAAATTTCGAAGAATCTCATCGGAGCAATTGGAGAGAAAGTGTCAAGTTCAAAAGTTATGATCGACTGTGTACGGGTCTATGTTAAATCTAGTGAGTGAAGTTGTGTTGCAGATTTTTGTCCACACCAAGTGCAAAGAATAAGGTCAAGTGAATTGTAGCAGATTTGTTAAGAAGCAAACATCAGCAATTATATATTGGCAACTATGTCATTCCTGAACACGGCGATTCATTAAAGACGTAATTTACACACATCGATATTTTGAATAAAGTGACTTGATTTAAAATTTTAAAAAAAGTTGGTTAGTACGAGGTTGAGGATGATGAATTTGCAAAGTATACACAGCGATTTCCATAATGATTAGTTAGACCTTGTAGCGGCTTTCATTAAAGAGACATTAATTTGTTATGATCGTGGTCAAGCATTAACAAAGCACGTATTCAAAGAAGGGTGTCTCTTTCTAGAAAGCAAGCATTAATTATAGAGTGTCACCTCTCTTGGAGCAATCAAGTCATTTCACAAGAAGACATAAGCATTGTTCAACAATAGAAGAGTGGGAATTTTATATTGTGGGTGGAAAAATAGCCAATGTTACATTCCCACTTGAACCATCCTTAGTGGGGAGATGATTCAAAGGGGAGATGTCTTTCAAATAATCTGAGGTGTTTTTTGATTTGATGTATATGGACCTTCATTGAAGCAACTTGTATCAAGGATGTTGATGTGTAGATAAGTATCTATTATCCTTGACTGTACGTACTCTAAAAGCTATTTGCCTTGATCTTTTATGGGGATGCTCTTGCAGGAAAAAGAAGATAGATATCAGATTCAGAGGGAGTCTGACTCTTCCGAGGTAACTTTGGATGAGGAGCTCAAAAGATTGATATCAGATTCAGAAGGAGTCTGATAGTTCATCTTAAGCAATCTTGGATGAAAAGATCAACAGATTGATATCTACTCAATGAGTTCTTCTCTATGAGAGAAGTTCAAGGTGAAATCCCTTGTTTCCACCCTTTGCGTTGAGGCATGATGGATGTCATGTGTGTGACTCCATGTTTTTTTTAATGGGCCTACCTCCTATGTACATCATGAGGAAGCGACGACTTCCAAATGATTATCACTTGTATTTGCAGAAGTTATTGAAAGGTGACGATCTTACAATAACTTAATCTTCTATTATGATGGACATCCTATGATGTCTAAGTAGATCATGATAGATGATAACTTGCATGGTGGATTAAGTTCCTTAAACAGACCATGGCCTTCTATTGTGATAGACATCTTATGATGGTTGAAACAGATCATGATAGATGATATCTTGAATGGTGGATTAAGTTCCTTAAACAGACCATGGCCTTCTATTGTGATAGACATCTTATGATGGCTGAAATGGATCATGATAGATGATGAATGTCCCTATGGTAAGTATTATTGAGGATACATGTGCACATTACCTATGGACATTTCTTGAGTAATTGGTGAACATCACGAGGCTTGATGTTGGTAGGCCATTACTCTGAGTACTTGGTGAATATCATGCAACTTAATATTCTGCAGGCCAATGCTCCCGATATCATGAGATGATATCTTTATAAACTTTTGAGTACTTGGACATCACGAGACTTGATGTTGGTAGGCCATTACTCTGAGTACTTGGTGAATATCATACAACTTGATATTTTGCAGGCCAATGCTCCTAATACCATGAGATGATATCTTTATAAACTTTTGAGTACTTGGTGGACATCATGAGACTTGACGTTCGTAGGCCATTACTTTGATTACTTGGTGAATATCATGCGACTTGATATTCTGTGGACAATGTCTCAATATCATGAGATGATATCTTTATAAATTTGAGTACTTGGTGAATATCATGCGACTTGATATTTTGTGGCCAATGCTCTCAATATCATGAGATGATATTCTTATAAATCTACGAGTTATGGTGAATATCATGCAACTTGATATTCCTAGTCAGACCATATTTCTGATATCACAGTAAATGATATCTTCTGATCCTAATCATGTGTTTAATCTTCCCTGGCTAAGAGGGAGTGTTGATGTTTTGTAGCTTTAGTTGGATAAACACTGAGTCAATACTAGTGAAGATATGTATATATATATATTTAGTATATATGAGACACATATATATATATATATATAAATATTATTATTATGTAAATATTAGAGAAATTAATATAATAATAACTCAAGAATGATTATATATATAATCATAATTGTCATTATATTAATTACATAATAATGAATAGACATGTCCCATGAAGGGACATGTCTCTTCTTGGCTCATTCTCAATACAAATGCAAGAGATTGTTGCATTTGGAAAACACATACTATACAGGCGGTGCTATTACATTTGCAACGATCCTAAAAACCTTAACATCTATATTCTAGACAAACAAATAAAAAACATATATTTGAAAATTACAAAAAATTGCAAAAACAATTCAAACAAAAAAAACCATCATTCAACATTGATAGAGCAAGAGCCAGCAGGGCTCTTTACATATTCTCATGAATTCACTAGGACTCATTTTGTTGACATCAATAGGTCCTTGAATGACTTCAACATCCTCATCTCCAAGCTCATCTTCAATTTCTTCCTCACGAATATCCATAGCCTTACTTTTCTTCTTGTAACTTAGACTTTCACTAAGATCCAATTTCTGCTTTACTGATTGTGTTGCAACATCAACTTCATGAACTTCATCTTTCTTTCCAACATCATCTGTCTGTCCAACTACATGAGTTGCAACAAGTATCACCACCTCTTCAGTCTTATCCTTATGTGCATCCTCTGCTCTTTGCACATCTTCAACTTCAACAACAAGAACTGGTTATGGAGTATCAAAAGGTATATCACTGATAATTCCTTCAATCACTTGCTCAGTAGTGACAAATTCATCTACTGTTACCTCTTCAATGGTAGTCTCATGTGTTTGTTGCTCCTCTTGAGTATAATCCACTGGTTCATCTTCTTCCTCCAATTTCTTCTTCATGACATCAAGAGTCTCATCATGAACTACATGTGATTCACTAATGAGTATTTTGCATACTCTACTTCTTGTCCTGAAAACTGGTCTTATAGCCTCAATTGTGAGCTTCACTTCTTCCATAGACAATTTAGGCTTAAGTTGAATCAATGCTTGTTCCATCATTTCTCTATCTAGTTTTAGAGCATATCTCCACGTAGCATCAATCTTCTTGTAAAGTGGTTCAGGAATCATTTTATGCAGTTCACTAGGTCCTCTGCACAACTTACGTAAACTATATACAATAGCATCTTCTATCTTTTTCTTACCTTCATCACCACATCTTTCATAGCATTGGTTGGCATCAACCACACTTCCATATTCCCTTATTTTCTCAGCTATGCTAT
Source organism: Chamaecyparis obtusa (assembly GCA_027943335.1). Taxonomy (NCBI): domain Eukaryota; kingdom Viridiplantae; phylum Streptophyta; class Pinopsida; order Cupressales; family Cupressaceae; genus Chamaecyparis; species Chamaecyparis obtusa. The sequence goes on from BSBK01006694.1 coordinate 142,623, forward strand.
CAACAATAAAAGTTCTCCATCATTTTATGCAATTCACTAGGTCCTCTGCAAAACTTATGTAAACTATATACAATAGCATCTTCTATCTTTTGCTTACCTTCATCATCACATCTTTCATAGTATCGGTTGGCATCAACCACACTTCCATATTCCCTTATTTTCTCAGCTATGTTATAACAATAAAAGTTCTCCTAGTCTTGGGTTAACTAATTTCTCAGTTGTCATGACAACAATCTTTGATCTTCTGCCATTGGCCCTCAATTCGGCTTACTCTTTGTCAGATCCTGTTTGAGGTTCTACTTCCTTAGTTGTATCCTTCTTATTGCTCTTGCCTTTTGACTCTTTGTAGCCATGTGTCATTCCCTTCTTTCTCTTATAAGTTTTCTGTTCAGTCACAAGTGTCTTCTCTTTTTCCTTTTCCTTTTCCTTTTCCTTAACCACTGCAGGTTCAGGCTTTGATGTGATTTTATTTTTTTGATGCGCTCTAGCAGCAGGGGAAGGAACCTCCATTTGCACTGAGGAACTCCTAGTTGCTCTTCATGTTTCCTTACCGGTTGTGGAAGATACAACCTCTAACTCTTCTACATCTAAAGCAGCAACAAAGGTCCTTGCCTCCTCAGTTACAAACTTCTTGATTTTATCCATCATTTCCTTTGTTATACCACTCTTCTTGGCTAAATCATCAACTTGTTTCCTCACTCTTTTCTCTATCACTGGTGCCATTAGCTGTGAATGAATTTTCAGATAGGTTTCATCATAAGTACCAAACCTGGGAGTATCGGCATCAATCGGCTTAGATAGTAACTCATCAGCATGAAGTGATACAATATCACCATCTACCTCATAACCCATCGGTAGAGCCCAAGAAGTTCTTGGTTGTATTGTCTGCATTATACATGTATCGATATCTACAATAAAACATATATCTTCTTTGTACTTCTCCACTGTGCATTTTTTTTTGGAAATCTTTGAAATAACCCTACATTGCACTATTAAAGTCATTTCCTAACATTCGTATGCATTCCTTAATCTGCACTACTAGCATTTATCGGTTGACCACTGAACATTACCTATACCAGGGAAATGATTTTGCAAGTAGAAGAATGCAACGAACCATATTTGAAAGTTTGTTTCTTGTCCTTGTTGATTCTCTCCATGTTCACAAAGAATGGACTTCTCATGACCTCACATAGGTTGTACTATGCATTCTCCTTCACCATCCGATATGCAACATAAATACCACCACCAGGCACACTGTTCAATTGACTTGATTGATATACTTTATAACCGATCACCATAGATGCAAACTTGACCTCAATATCTACAATGTCGTTAATTGTCATAGCACGTTGGTCTTGTTAAGACTTTGTTAGACGAGTGACCTCATCAACAGGAATCGTTCTTAGAACAGGGACATCACTGGTCACACACAAACATGTTACTGCATGAATAATGTCCTTGGTCATCTTATGTGGACTATCCAACCATAGGAACTAATCATGAACACGGCTTAGCACATATCTGATCCACTCGGATTCGAAATCATCAGGTATGTCAACTATATAAGTAAAAATCTTGTCTACCAAATGCTTATGTTCATTCTTCAATCTAGAGTCATTACACATTTCGATATATGCATTGAAGATAACATTTGAGCCAAGATCCTCAATCTTACAATGGACAAACAATCTTATATCTTCAGTCAACAACACACGTGGGGTATCGAAGACAAAGCTCTTGGGGGATCATTCTCTACCGCCTTCAAAGGATGTAACTTAAATACTGGCCTTGGTTCCTCTGTAATCTCAACTATTATAGGAGTGTCCATAATGCCAACAATAATTCGCTTCACAAAACAAAGTATAGAACCTTCGCAACACAAAGAAATACCGCTTTTGTTTGTCGATGAGAGTTCTTCAAACACCGCTTCAATTCTAGGACAAGATCACAACTATCAATCCACAATCACTTCAAATCGCCTTAGAGTCACTCGCAAGTGCACTGCTTAGCTCATAGAATGCATTGTGACAAATGAGCTTTGCTTTTTCCCTTTTAACGTTTCATTTCCATGTAATAAATGCAACAATCAAATAGTACTTTTAACCGGTTGCAACGGTTAGAACATAATGTCATTATGCCATATAAATCATTATGTGGTCGCATAGAATCATATGAAATACAAGATTCTTCATCAAATTATTTCATAACATCAATAGGCATTTGAATATGCTGATAAATCTTACCGCGCACACAACTTAGGGGATACAATAGAGATCTAACTTGATTTGCTCCCCCTAAGCCAATAGTGACTTAGTTTGATGAAGAACTATCCACACCCGATGGTGATGTGGATCCTTCCGATGTCTTACTCTTTTCCTTAGCATCTGCTCTCTTCTTTCGGATCTTGTTCATCTCTTTCCTAGTCTCTTCCACATTAACAATTTGTTTTCTCTTTTGATCCTCTGACCGGTTTACCGGTAGGTTTCTCATTCTATAATTCTACTAGATGGCCAATCTTGTGACAATGAAAGCATGCCATACCAGTCGTCCTCCATGGTCTAGCATTGCCTCTATTTGTCCTCATTTTGCAATTCGCAACCATGTGTCTATAGTTCCCACAAAATGAGCATGTGACACTGAATTGCCTCTCCCTTTGGTAAGGGCTTTCTCAGTTCATAGGTACCTTGGATTATTCACTCTTGACTTGCATTTATCAACTTTGTGGCCATATTTGTTGCATGTATAACAATATCCATCAAAGCTACTATTATTGGATCTACTGCTAGGCCTAGATCTACAATCATCTGTAGTGTGTCCATACTTATTGTAATTATAGCAATACCCTATTGGCATTATGCTTAGTTGTTATCATTGGCAAACATCAAACGCACTGGTCTTTAAGTTAGAGCATCAGTGGTGAACTGGTAGCAACTTACTAGGTAACCAGTGTATCCACACCGGTCACATTAATACCGGTCTTGTCCAACCAGTCCAGTAGAACACCGCAAGAGGCAGATGACTCAACCAGTATCACACCGGTTTTGCTTCAAAGTAGCAAATCTAACAATCTGTGCTTTATAATCCAATCCGGTTTTTGTGGAGCGTTTTGAGAAGAGCTGGAGTTTTTCTGCGAGCGTTTCGAGATGAATTGAAGATCAATATGTGAGCTTTTTGGCTTGATTAAGAGTTTTGCATGCGAGACTTTCGGATCGCTTTCCAGAGCAGCAATGTTTTGGAGGAGTTACAGCTTGGCGCCACTGTTTGGTGTGGTAATGAGAAAATTATTATTTATACGGGTCATCATGCATTAGAAGAGTTGTTGAAAATCAAGAGTGCAGAAAGAGAGCAGAGCAAAAGAGTCGAGTCTTCTGAGAGGATACAGTCACCAAAGGTGAAAGAAAGAGATTAAACAACCAAGTAGAGCAAGAAAAGAATAGGTATGATCTGTTTGACAGATTGAGTGTCTAAAGATCATTTCTTTTATTGTGTGAAGCTCATAAAATCCCTTTATCAGGGTGAACCCTACTAGGTTCCATTAAATAAATCCCTTCACCGGGTAACATCTTGATTGATGTTGTTAAGTCCTCTGGCGAGGCGACTCCTTACAGGGTCAAGATCTTAACCGATCTATACCAAATCCCTTGACAGGGTAGCATTCTAACAAGTGCTTTTGTAAGCTTTTAACAGGGCAGCTTTATTATTGCAGTAGTGAAGTTCGTGGGTTCTGTCCCACTGTAGTTTTCTCCTTCTAACCAAGGGTTTCCACGTATATATCTTGTGTTAGCTTGTGTATGTGATTTTTGTTCATGTTATTTATGTATGCATTATATTTTCAGTGTCACACAGTAGTTGTATTCAGTTTAACAGGCTAAGAAAGAGTAAAAAGTTAAATAAGTTGATTTGACTGATTCAACCCCACCCCCCCTCTCTCAGTCACCGGTTAGGATTAACAATTGGTATCAGAGCCAAGTTCTCAAATAAAGAAGCTTAACTGCTTGAATAAATATCATGGAGGGTTACCGGTATCAGAAGCCATTAGAGGAAGCAAATGAAAGGATTGCTTCTCTTGAAAACAGATTGAGAAGATCTCTTGCCAAGAGAAAAGAACTGGCTTTACAACTAAGTGAAAGTCAGGACACAATAGATGAACTATCTGGACAGTAATGTCCCCGTTTTTCAGACTCTTGGGATTAGCTTAGTTTGATGATCCTCATAAGCTAATCAGGTGATCAGAGGGGGTCAGTTGGCAGAGACAGTGGTTGGATTTCATTCTGGAGGTTCTGGTTGCCAGGTCTGCTCTTCGTTTGGGTCAGATCGGATGACTTACTATTTATAGTAAGTAGTATTTTAGGTATGGCTTGGTTTAGCAGGGTGTCTGCATAGGGTTATTAAATTGGATCATTTATCAAAGATCTCCAGTTTGAGAGACTTACTATTTATAGTAAGTCTATTTTTGGCAGATGGCTATTTCTAGCAAGGTAGTTTGAGCTCGGAGCTCTATTGCGGGGACGATAGCTCACGTATGAGCGATCTTGTGGTGAGCAGTTTTGATTCAGCCTCCTATCACAGTGCAGTTAGTGGGACAAAGAGCTTGCATAGGAGACAAAGAGCTTGCATAGGAGGCAAGGCTTACATAGGCATCATGTGTCTAGTCAGTTGAAGGTGAATGACAAAGACATCTCTTCAACTATTGAGCATTATGATGCTATTCGTCAGATGTTGGTCGTATCTGGTTGGGGTGCTCCAATGTCAGATGAGCACGATGATAGTACTCTTTCCCTAGCAGAGGTTCATGTGCTTCGAGAGGCTGTCAGGGTCTTAAAGCATAATTATTCACAGTTAGCCACTAACAGGGATTACCTTATGGAGTGGGGGAATACCTGTTATGACACATTGTTAGGGAAAGAGGAGGAGGTAGTTGATCTCACCCATGAGTTAGAGGTGACTGTGGACTCACTGCAGTGTACCCAGTTGGCTTTCCAGGAGTCACAATCACAATTAGAGGAGGTGACCATGGAGTTGGAGCATGTTCAGTCCACACCAGCCCCAAACCCAGTTCGGTTGCACATTGAGGTGGTTAGTGGTGAGTTTGCTTCTATGGTTGGGAATGAGGGACGTGATGATATGGCAGACACATCCGTCTTGGATATGGGTGAAGCAGGTACAAAGGAGGTGAGAGCATCAGTGGGGACGAGCTCTCATGGTGATTTTCTTCCTTCTGCTGGAAGCGAATCTATTTCTACATTTCTTACAGCTGATAGCATTAGGCAATTGGTAATGCCACATTTTCAGAGGGATCAGCTGTGGTTTGCAGGGGAGCAAGTTGGCACTTCCACGTATAATTTCTACTGCACTGAGTCATTCATGGAGTATTTACTTGAGAGTGCAGATTTACAGGAGGATTCATACAGAGTATCTAAGGGTACTCTCGTTTGAGGCTCTCGCGCTATACAATGTTTGGTGGGGAAGATTGTAGAGATTTTGTCTACAATGCTTTTGAATAGGGATTTTGCAGTTGGATTTGCTGAGAGGGTTGCCCAGGATCCTACCTAGCCTACAGTTATGTGGAGTCAGAGATTGGAGCCATCTCCTGATTCCTAGTTTGCTAATGATGAGCCATTGATAGAGATTGGGGCTTTCTACCGGCATTATACGGTGGGGTATGCTCATCATTTTTCTTTTGACCCACGGGTAGAGGATTTGGTCTCACGTAGGTGTGGATTGGCTCCAGTTTCTTACCATCCATTATGGGATGGGTTAGTACCATCTTTTAAAGATGGAATTGGCAGTTGCAAGTTAGACCACTTGCAGTATCGACACACTCAGGACAGTTTATCAGAGGTTGGATTTGGTGGTAGTGATTCGCGTACCTATGGTTGTTATCATATCCACAGTGCAGTTGGGTGTGACTGTTAGTTAAACAGGGACTCAAGTATTGACAGAGTTGTTGGTTCAGTTGGGTTGAGTTCCACTAAGTTGTTTCCTCCATCAACACCTAAAGTTTGGTCTTCAAATGATGTTGTCAGTGATGTCAGTTGTTTGGGTGTTGAGTGCAGTTTCTTAGTTGCTGATGTTTGTACTGTCGATGCTGATGATTTCTTCACAGGAGTATGGTGAGGATCGGGACATTACTCATGACCATCCTTGGGATCCAGGTGGACTGTGATTGTTGCTTGTTTTTCCTAATTGCTTGAGGATAAGCAATCTTGGGAAGGGAGGACTGTAATGTCTCCATTTTTCAGACTCTTGGGATTAGCTTAGTTTGATGATCCTCGTAAGCTAATCAGGTGATCAGAGGGGGTCAGTTGGCAGAGCTAGTGGTTGGATTCCATTCTAGAGGTTCTGGTTGCCAAGTTTGCTTTTCGTTTGGGTCAGATCGGATGACTTACTATTTATAGTAAGTGGTATTTTGGGTGTGGCTTGGTTTAGCAAGGTGTCTGCACAGAGTTATTAAATTGGATTGTTTATCAGGGATCTCTAGTTTGAGAGACTTACTATTTATAGTAAGTCTATTTTTGGCAAATGACTATTTCTGGCAAGGCAGTTTGAGCTCGGAGCTCTATTGTCAAAAGTTAGTTTTATTCAGTGGCTTCATGGTTTTAAAGTGGTTATTAAATTAACTTATTTTAATTTAATAACTTTATAGCTTTAATGTTATAAATTGATGTTGTGTTGAAGAAGCTTCTTTAGTGAAAAATGTAAAGTTGAAGCTTTTTCAAAAAGCTTATATATTCAACTCGAAAAAACACTTTACTCATCTATTGATCATTTGATAAAAAATTGTGTTTTGAGAGAGGAGAAATACTACTAGGGTTTGAGGACTGATTCCTCATTCAGCAATTTGAATCATCACTGATTGATGATGAATTTTGCCACTGAAATTCTGAATATTTAGTTCTGCTTCTGTGAATTCAAATTTGATGTTGAAGTATATCAAATTCAAGAGGATTGGACAATTACTGGATTTAAGAGGTTTAATCCATTTGCTAGTTCGATTTTATTTGTGTCTATCAATTATTCGGAAGGCTGTTGTATCTTCCTCTGCTGCGAATAAATCTGGAGGCCACGAATTCTCATCTGGAGGCTGCGAATTCATTATGTGAAGTTGTGTTTCATCTTGGCAGCTTGCGACTTCTATCTGGAAGGTTGCGTTCCATCTTCCATAGCCTACACTCCACTCTAAGGAGGCTGTGTACATTTACAAGGGGCTGCGTATCAAAGTAAGGAGGCAGCGTAATTTATACTGAGGCTGTGTTTTCCTTCCTTGGGCTGTGTGGACATCTTCAAGTGTCTAGCCGCCTATTTCTTGAGGCTTGCGTAGCAATTGTCAAGGCTGCGCCTATACATGTTGAAGGGAGCTCATTGCAATTAAATCTACACTAATTTGCTAGGTGCCGGCCGTATTTGATTTATTAAGATGTTATATTTGAATAAAGATATTTGTTAAATTTCATGAATTTAAACTCATCTAGAGATAGGAAATTTGATGGATTTTGTAATAATTAAATTCTAAAAAATATTTTATAAAATTCATATTTGTTCAAATTTCAAACAAATTGCAAGCAAATTCAGAAATAAAATTACTTTCAGCAAAGAGTCAGGCAAGACTCTTTACAGAGTAGTTCAGATGAAGCAGAAGAAGTAGTCTCTAAACTCATGGAGAGAAACATGAACTTGACTAATCAAATCTCCAATTTGAAAAGAGAATAGGAAGGTCATGCACTGAGAATGATTGAACTCATCGAAGCAAGTAGAAAAGACGAGGATGAGAAAAATAGTGTTAAAGAAGCACTACAAACTACTGAGAGAGCAAGAAACCTAGTTGAAGATGCTCTAAGAGAGAGTGATGCTCTCATACTGCAACTACATGCAAACATGCAAGACATAACTCAGAAAAATGTCATCATGCACGAACACTTGCATAATAAAGATAAAGCAAGTAAAGCAATGGTTGCTGAAGTGGAAAAACTTAAAACACGGCTGAAAACTCTTGAGGAAAGAAATGAAAAGCTCAGAAAATACAATGAGAGTTTTAAGAAGTTAGACGAGCAACTAAAACCTCAAAGAAGCTGGATGAGCAACTGAAAGCTCAGAGAAGGCACAAGGACCCCATAGGACTGGGGTACAACGGCCAAGGCACCAAGGAAACTGGTGAGTCCTCAAAACACAAGGGAAACAAGGAGGACAAGAAGAAACCAACTGGAGACAAAGGTAAAAGAATCTCCAAACCTTCTTGCAGACATTGTGGCAAACCAGGTCACAAGTCTAATGATTGCAGGAATGCATCGGTGAAACCCTTCACTACTAACAGTTACTGCAATAACTGTTATAAGTATGGACACAAGACCTCTAAATGCAGGTCACGATCAAACAGTGTGTCTAGTGGAAGCAGAGGAAGCTTCAAAGAGTATTGCTATGCTTGCAATAAATTTGGGCATAAGGTTGAAGAATGTAGGTCTACAACAATGGCATTCAAATCTCCATCGAGACCGGTATTCCATTATAGGAATGCAAACCGGGGCACATCTTTGTGTGCTACGTGTGGACAATCAAGGCATAGAGTTGTTGAATGCCACTCACCCATGGACAAAGGAAAGAGAGTGAATCCATGGAAAGGAACTGCGATGACAGGTTACAATTGTAACAAGATTGGGCATCTGGCCAAAGATTGCAGGAATCGGTCAATGAACAAAAGAAAGGGACAAGTTAAATTGGTCAAGAGGAACGTGACTCCCAATCATAAGGGAAACACAACTGAAGAGACCAAGAAACAAATGAAGAAGATATGGTCCAAAAAGGGGACAAAGAGCTTTGAAGGAGAGAAGTCAGAGACAAAGTCATCATCTACTGATGATGATATCTCTTCATCAAATTAAGCCAACGGGGCTTAAGGAGGTACAAGTAGAAATGCTACTGTCCCCGGAGTAACTGGTGAGATTTACTCTCACTAAGTGGAGGTTGATACTGAGAAGCACTTACCGGTCTAAGACCAAGGAACCGATCAAAGGGGTAAGTTGTGTGGTCTGGTCAATTACCTTCTCGGTGATAAGCTAAAGTTACACGGTTGATGTTTCAACCGAGGATGTTGTGGTAAACAGGTAAAGCATTGATGAACTGGTCGATAAAGGTAAAGATAGGTAAAAACCGGTAAGGCTCATTACATGCGGTCACCGTTAACAAAAGTTATCATTTGCTAATTACCGTTGGGGCCCGAGGATATAAAAGGGAAAGGGTATTACTCATTTCACTTTACTTTGCGTTTTGTGCTAGTTCTCTTCAAGCTTGAGTAATCTTTCTATCTGTGATTCGCAATCGATGCTTTTCATATTCTGCAAACTTTACAGAGTTTTCTGTGTATTCTCTTTCTAACGAAATGGCGTCGTCATCATCTGTTGCAACCCTTATCAACAACAACCAACATGAGCAACTAGAATATGATATAATGTCAGTCCAAAACAGGTCTAATGATATGGCTGGAGCCCTATCATCCATTCCAAACGGTGTGCTAATGACTGAAGACATAACTGCCTTCATTCACTATAAGCAAGAGGAGTTGGGCTAATGACTGAAGACAAAACACACAACATTTCATCCCACAAAACACTACACGTGTCACCTTCATCCATATCCCAAGAACTCTCCCACTCATTCCAATAGAAGCTCTTCCACCCACCATTCACATAGTACTTTCCCTAGAAAAGGGGAATCCAATTAGCACAACCCCACTAACTACTGCCATGTCTGCAACAGTGAGGTGACTAACATGAATTAGCATGTATGTTGTAATTTAGTAAATAGATATGTTGGTGAACCCGACATGAACTGAATGTGCATCCTTTTGATCATGCATGCACCACAGAGACCAAAAGAGATCCACCTTTGGTGTAGGTAATGCAAGCAAATGTAGAGCATGGTGAAGCTAGTGGTAATGTCCTAAGATGAAATCAAACCTTCCTTAATCCTTCTAGTTTCCAATTTGTTGATCTCCAAAATAGAATACCAAGAACTTGTACAATTCGAAAGAAGTGATCCAAAAAGCTTAATAAAATTGTGGCTTGAAATGATGGAATCTTCTAAGCTGTAAAAATGGCGGTCACAAGAATTCTCGGTTGCACATGCTTAATTGGAGGAAATTTTCTTGGACCCAATGCCAAACTCAAAGAGGGATATTTATTACAAGTGCAAGCAAAGGAGAGTAATTGAGGGTTAGAGGTGAAGTTTCCTTAAAAGAACTGGGCAAAACACAATAAAAAATTGAAGACAAATGTGCAGATTTGAAAAAAATCACGTCTACTAACAGAAAGAAAGAATTTCCCAATACAAAATGCATTTGTTGTTTTGATAGAAAAACATTCCCCGCTGAAGAACCAATGTTTGTTGTTGAAAAGTGTTGGTGTAATTAAATATTCCTAATTGCACTTTACTTAAGTTTACTTAGGATAATGCATTTACATATTAGTTGTCATGTAGACAAATAGGAATTTGCATCTCATTTTAGCTCATGGTGTAGGAGAATTCCACATTAGGTGGTGATAGTTGTTATCTCTTTCCACTTTATGTGTGAGATCCACCTTTAGTGCTCTTATCACATTATCATCCTCTCATTGTTGCACATGTTTGCACATACTTTGTTGTACAATGAAGGATGATCCACCTTTGGTGGACATGTGATTCCACCTTGTGTGATTGATAGGTTATCACTTGCATCACTCCTAGTTATCATACAATGCCTATATATTCAGGCAAATCTACATTGTAATCAATTGGGCATCCATTATTTTCGTGATCATTATTGAATCAATCAATTGATCATATTATTTTACCTACCTCTCTTGTGCTATCAATTGAGCTTCTAGATCTTGGCATTTTCATTCTTTGCCTTAGGTAAATTCTCACAAAAAGAAAGTGGCAAACTTATCACTTTGTAGGAAAAACTAGTTTTTGCATTAAACAAAGACATGGACACTTGACAAATGGCAAAATACTAACATAAAAACAACATGGAGATTCCTAAGAGGCTATACAAACATTTTTCCTTAGAGATGTGAACATAGGACTAAATTTTCATGAATCATGCCATGTAGGCTCATACATTGGATTACAATCATCATCAAACAAGCTATGTAGGCCCTAGGCCTAGTTAGAAGTTTTCCCTCAAGCCTCTTGAAGGTTTTGATTTCAAAGTTTCCCCTAAGAACTCTCCTTTTATGGACACAAGTTCTACCCTAGTAGAGTAGAGATTGCTTCTCACAATTCCATGGTAGGACTTTATCGATTTCCTTATACCCCTAAGAAAGTGAAGTATTTCCCTTGGGAGAAGACAATGTTGGCTAGTGAGATTCTTCTTGAAGATCCATTAGTAAGTAGTACAAAGCTTTGAACAACAATCGAAAAGAAAAAACTCTTCCTCCAAGAAAATTGTGAACCAAAGTAAGATGACTCTTAAACCTCAATTTAAGGAGAGTCAGTGGGGTTTTCTCTCAATTTTGTGGTTCTACCAGTTTTAGTTTCTTGTTTGGTTTGTTAAGGGGTTTCAACATTTATATTGTTTCAAATTGCAGTCATCTAATCCAAACTTGAGCAGCATTCTTCTTCTATGTCTGAACAAGAAGCTTGGTTTTAGCAAGCTATTAAATTTTTTGGTTGTAATATTTTTTGAAGCTAATTTAAAAGGAGATGGACCCACTTCTTCACTAACAGATTAAAGAAAAACAGGTTTATGTTATAAGTACTAGGGAATTATGAGACGTATAAGTGATGAGAAGGAAGGCATAAAAAATGGGGGCCATGCAAAGGAGGAAAGAAATTGAAAGCTACAAATGAAATGATGGTGACCAAAGATTCAATGTGTCAAGTATCAGGAGAAAGTACTGAGTAATTAAATAAGGTACTTACTAATACTAGATTATGACAAAGAAGAGGTACTAAAGTAGGTGATAGAAAATCCAAAATTATGTGTGAGAATGGCAAGAAGGATAAGAACATTAGATGTAGAAGATGAGAGGAAACCTAGAAGGTAAGTGAGAAAGGGCAAGAAGAAAAAGGTGGATGAGAGATTGAGATGAATCAGAATGGCCTAATAGTATAAGAGGAAGGAGAGAAGGACAACAATCTCAAGTCATGGGAGAGAGAAGACTCGAAAGAAAAGAGGAAGAAAGAGTAAAATAAATGAATTGTAGGATTCACAAAAAGAAAAAAATAACTAGCCTAAAAATGGGGGTTCAACACAAACTGGTAGGTTAGGACAAGGGTTTCTAAAGGGAGTTCATTATGGGATGCGATCAGTGGCTAAGTCCACAATCCTCGCCTTTACTGAGATTGTTATCCAAATGTTTTCTGATCCTAATGGTTTCTTACTACTGTCTTTTGTAGTAGTTGTCTTCAGCTACTAGAACTCCAGTACATTCAATACCAATGTGTGCTTTGTCTTGGTAAAATGCCTACAAGGCCAGATTTGTTTAAGCAGTCATGTTTAATGTCAACTCCATGCCCTCTAATCCTTGTTCCTATAGAGCAACCAGTTTCTTCTATTCAAGAAATTTCATTGGAGCATACCATTTTATATATGACTGTTTAAGTAAAGAGTCTTTACGATCTTTGAAGGATTTGGCCAATCAACTTAGTTTACCACGTGGTCTGAAATCTGAATGATGTGAGGATACCCTTCCTTTTGAGAATTTTTAAAATCTTATTAGACAAGCCTTCTATGTAAAAAAGGCAATACCTTAAGTGTCTTCATCATTAAGATGATTATAAAGATGCGCCTTTGGCATCTTGAACAACTCTAGAGATCTCTTTATGATTGTACCATTCTTCTTGAACATCTTCGGTAAGTGGTCCATTTCTTAGTCAATATGATCCTCGTTGCAGATTTGAAAAGCTCTAATCAAAGGAGTTTTGAGGATGTCCCACTTTCTGGGCTGGGTGATGATAAGACGCAAGAAGGTAAAACTCAATGTGAGTGTGTTACCTACAAACATGGCGAGATAGGGATCCAACCTGCTTTCTAAAAATAAGAATATCAAGGAACAGTAAATTGTCATCTGCTTATGGTTCCTCGGTAAATCTGCTTCAGTCAGAGATATTTATTTGAATGAAATCGAAATTCTTCCAGTTTATCAAGCGCACATTCTTCAAAGGACTGTGTGAAGAGGTTGGCCACCACGGCTGACAGTGTTAATCCCGTGGCTGCACCTTCAATTTGTTCAAAGGTTTTAATGATACCATTATGCCTTAACCCACCTCACGTTGAGCTCCGTCCGGCATAACCTAAGGTGACCCGCCTTCTTGACACCTTGAGCATTACTTAAGTGACTAGAATCTCTAATCTCCGCAATCTACTGCTCCCTAAGTCGTCCTAATGATGTATCATTTACACCAAAAGCTTTACAAATTCATTGATATGGACCGTGAAAATATATTACTCCTAAAGTCTTATGAATGGTTACAATTCAAGCCTGAAGTATATTTACAAATCATAGAATGTGGTCCAAGCTTACCCTACACTGCATTAAAGATGTCAACAATCTCGCCCAAGATTTATAAAGCAAACAAAAAGAAAGTGAGAAGAAAAAAAGGGAAAAGCTAACCTTCTCGATTACTTCTTCAGCCCAAGGTACTTCAGGCAGAAGCGGGAATGATTCAGCTCCGTCGCCAGACTCCAATTCAGTTGATGAAGTGGGCAATGAAGTGCTGCTGTTAGTGTTGGGGTTTATATCAGCTTTCAAACAATCATACCTAGAACTGGTTTTTACAATACCCAACTGACCCCTTTTGTTCACAACTCCGTGCAACTCACCAATCCACAATTTTCCCTCTAATTTTTTTGATGTAACATTGGATGCATTGCCTCCGCCCACTGAGATCGATTGAATGGATGTTTTTATATGGCGCTGTAAAGAACTGTACTGATTTTTCAGGTGGGCTTTACTGTGTATGGCCGCTCTTGTCGCCTCCATGAGCTCATTCAGTGCTTGTACAAGTATGCAGGAGTTTCGAGCCCAAATTTATTGATTTGAGTATCTTTGAGATCCGAGAAAGACGATCGAGAAGGTTTGAGTTTTAGTACAATCTATATTTATTTGATTGCAGCTTTCAAAGGTCCGAATTCGGATCTAAAAGTAATGCATCGAGCTTAAACAGTAAAACAGTATATCCCATGGCAAATGCGTGTCAAATGGAGATCTTAGTTATTGGATTGTAGCAGTTGTTTTGACAGAATTAGGACGACACATTTGGCGTGGAGTGAATAGTTCAATCGCCTTAAATGGCGAATCGAAACAGGTTTTATAAAGGGCCGTACAGACATATATTGTTTTGTGTTCCAATAGAAAATGTCAACAAAAATCTGGCAGCTCTCTTGAAAAAGTCCCTCTCCCCTCATAAATGAGGTGAAACAAAAGGAAAGATTTTAGGGAAGTCCACACGATTAATTTTGATTTTGTATTTTTTTAAAGGATATTTGAGCTTTCTATCATTTAGAGGAAGCTTACCAATAATAGTTATAGCTAACCTCATATATTTGTAGTGTAAATTATACATTGAATTTGGACTATTTTTTTTTTTAAAAAAAATCTTTTATACATTTTAGCTACTTAAAGATTATTTTTTAGCTTCTAGGTATTAATGAAGTTTCATATAGAATTTGTTGAAGGGTCAACAAGTAGTCATTTCAAAGTGTCGTGTGATATCAGTTTAAAGATGTTCCAATACTTGTGTCTTCAAAATTGGCAGTATTTATGGACAAGTATCTTGGTAGTCATGCAAAAATGTCCCAATAGTCATACACAAATGTCCCAATAATTGTTCACAAATGAGCTAATTATGAACCAAAAAAGCTAAAAAAGATAGGCTATTGGTACATGTGAAACTTATTAATGGACTTTTAGTTATCATTTTTTGACTTCTATAAAATTAGTAAGGTTGGATGCACAAGGAGTGCACGACTATTCAAACATACTCGACTATTGGTGCTCTTCGCCTTGGTATCTTCAATATGATTGTGTCATTATACGATTAAGACTTGCAATTCAAGGCTCTATAGATCAGTAGAAGTAAGTTGCAAATTATTAGAAAAACAACTATTTTTTAATTTTGATGGAGGTTCACAAGGGAATTTCGGTGTGTAAAGCATAGATTATATTATTAGAAAAGAGTCAAATTTTGTAGTTGGTGATGCTTCCAAAAACTTCAAGAAGGTATTAATAATGAAGTAGAAGTTGGTGCCCTTATTATTGGCCTTCAAACATGTTAAATTTCAAAATTGTCTTAATGTGGAAATAGGATACTTAATGATAATAGCTAATGCACTTGAAAAAGACAAATTCTCTAATTAAAAACTCAACTACTTATCACATGTGAGGTTTGGCCTCTTTTAAATATACTAATAAATTATACTGTGAATCACATAAAGTTGATTTTGGCTAATGAAGCAATTAGCATGGTTGAAGAAAGGATTACAAGCCCAATTTTGATTCCTTCTCCTAAGATGCAATCTTTCAAAACACTAAGGGTTGGTTGAAAGATAGCTAACCACAATGTTTTTCGGATAATGATTTCAAATCATTTGGCAATAAAATAAAACTAACAAGTGTAAGTCCAATGGTTTGTTGATATTAATTTGTTTGTTCCAAGTGATGGTTTGTTATGGTAATGTTATGATCATCCCTCAAGGACCTCCAAATAATAATGGGCTTTCTCTTTTATTTACCCTGACTTCCAATGTGTTTAATTACATCGACTTTGAGCAATGGATTCTCTTATCTATATGATTTACAAAGGTAAAAAGGCTTTCTTAGTGTTGTAAGAAAAAAAAGGATGAGAAGCATTTTCAAGTAAAATAATAGATATGTATTATTTGCTCGCATGGGTTCTCTTGGTGAAAAATTATTGTCCACATATCATAGATGCAGGTTTAAATTTTATGTCCAGTGTATATGTTTGAAGTTGTTCTCATGGACCTCGGGGACAATAAAAATATCATAAAAAAGCTAATGTAATTGTTAATTAAAGAGAAATTTTTAGGTGGCCTAGATAATATCCTAAATGAGGTTATCATTGATGTTGGTCTTCATCCAAACAACTAAATTTTATATGATAGTGATGGTGTCATGTGGGCAATGTGGAAGTCCTTTATCAATGCAAATAAGCCTCTAAAAGAAACTAGTCATAAGTCAAAGGTTGGTAACTTTCTTGAAATGGTTGTTAAGGTTACGCCCATCTAATATTTATGTAGTTTATTGGTTGGTCAAGTCTCAATTCAATGTGGAATATAGGTATGTTAATAGGTTTCTTTTGGTGAGAAAGGGAAGCCTGTCAAATGTCAAGTAATGTAGTTTGTATTATAATGTATTAGGATATTTTGGTTTAAGTTCCTCATATATTTGAAAACTTTAGAAATGAATATATGTTATTATTAGAATGTATAAAGAGGGTAGTCCCCAAAGCTACAATCAATAAGAAAAAAGGTTTAGAACTCTAAGGTAGTTTCATTTTTTCCCACCTCAATTCTTGTTATGGAGTTCCATAAAAAAATTATAACTTTTTTGTTAAGTCTTATTTCAGGTAATTAGGTTGTTTACTTTCAAGTTGTTTTCACATTGAATACACAAATCCATATAAGTCATGCACTCAATGATAAATTGTTATTAAGTCTCCACCACCCCTTCGTTGCATAATAGACATGTTGTAATTTCTCAAATTTTTTTAGATATAGTCCTTCAACCAATATCACACCTAAAATAATGTGATCTAGACCTCAACTATGCAATTAACAACTTCATTTTCCACTTAATTGTTAGTTTAAAAAAAAATCATCACATGTTATCATTTGAGGTTAAACTCTTTGACATAATAAGCTTCTTTCAACCAACTTACTCTACTTATGTGGCAAACTTGAATTTGTCTATCACTTATTTTTTATTTTCTCATTAAATTTTAAGACACTCTTGCAATGAATGTCTCATTTATTCATCTAACTATTATTTTGTTTCATCTATGTTTTCTTCTATGAATAAATTCCTTCTCCACAACCATTTTGGATTAGTGATAGTTATGCGTATTTTGAACATTTTAAGATAACAACCAAGTTACATAGATGCCTTAAGTTCATATTCCTTGCTACTAATTCATCCATTGGATGAAATTTTATGCAACTTTTTTATTTGCTAAAAATATAGAATTAAACAATATTGATCAGTAAAGATGTGAGACATTTATTTTATTATTCATTATAATTGTGAGCAATCAATGGAGAATTATTATTTTCATGCATGTTGAGGTGGAAATTATACTTTATTAATATTTTTGTCATTTTTCCAATTTGATTAATAAACTGTATAAGTGTTTGTACCTTGACCTGCCAATAATAATTAAATCTAACACTTTAATCTACAAATCTCCAATAGATCATGATAGCCAAAATTACAAGTGAAGGATGTTAGAAGTCACCATCGCACATCTTCTCTCATCTCAACTTAGCATATATGAATAATATTATTATTTTTAAATATTGATATGTTTTATCAAATTAATTTAATATGAAATAATTGTATGGTCTCTCAATTATTTCTCTTTGTTGCCTAAAACATATTTTACAAATAAATTTATTTAATAGATTAGTAGTTTTAAGAGAACTCGTCTAAATTTAGACTTGGCTTTACAAAATCCATAACGAATGAACATTAAAGAGTCGATTATCATTTGTTGAGTAGTTTGATTTAAATGCCTACATAAAATTTGTGCTAACACTCTTACAAAAAGTCTAACACCAAAATTAGCTTATTCCAAGCTCCAATATATGAAGGTAAATCTTTTAATGTAAATCTAATAGCTCTAATTACTTATTTGAATATTAACAAGGTAAAGTCAATTCATGACAAACAATTTAGTATGCACGATGTGTTTTCAGTAACAAATTATTTTTATAAAATAAATCATATTAGTGTCGATTCAAGATTTAGATAAGATAATTGTGTTTATAAGAAAATAACTTTTTAATAAAATTATTTTGATTATCCTTGTTAAAGTTAAGATCATGGTGATCACAACCATCTATAAAGACAAATAGAATGATAGCTAATTTATATTCATGCAATACTATAAATAAATGTAAAAATATAATAAGTTCATTCTAAATAAACAAGTCCTTATGGTGTGTGTTAGTGAAACTTATTTTTCTAGGGGATTTTTATTATTATTATTTAATTTTTTCACACTTGCAATTGAGTTTGATTGGGTTAATAAAATGGGCATTAGTGTGAGTAGAGTGAGGTTTTGGCACCTTTCATGAGAATTACACTTTCTTCTTTTAAATATCATGGATGTACTCTCTCTATTGATTGTATGTGTCACTTCCTTTGATGCAAGAGCATCTTAGGTGTAAGAGCAATCTTGCATCACCCAAAAATATTGTCTAGTTTTCAACAAGGGTTTTCTTTGGATACGGTTACTATTTTTGGTAGGTTGTTCATTTGAGCACATAGTGCTCCATTTGCTTCCTTGGAGGTCCATTTTAGATGTATTAGCCTGTCGGTAAAGTTTCATGGCAAGATCAAGTCTCATTTTGAAGATATTGAACTTTCTATTTTGGTGGGGTAGTACAAAAACTTTGAACTCGTTTTGAAGGCTTAAGAGGCTCTAAAAAGGGGGTCAAACTTTGATTTTCTAGAAATTTTCTCTCTAAAGGTATATGGTGTTATGTGTCATTTCTGAAATAGGGTTATAATAGCCAATCAGCTCAATGTTTCACAAGTTATGATTTTTGAAAGTTGTGCCTTCAAGACTAGTTTCAATACAGAAAGAAGAGAAAGAAAAAACACTTAAGGAGGGAAAATGAACTGTCAAAATGGGAAATTTTCACTTTCTAGAATATTCTTAGGCAGCTAATTGTGCTACTTAAATAGGGCTAAAGGGGGATTTTATGGTTCAGGTCCAGAAGTGTAGATTGTGGCTTTGTCTTGCAAATTATTATAATGTAAATGCTCATGTGGTTGTAGCATGTTGTTTTTATGAATATTGTAATGTCATTTCATTGAGGATAATAGAAAGCAAGTGTTTATGTTCTTTCCAACAATCTGTTCTTGCAGTTTTTCTATTTATTTCCCTGTTGTGTTGTGTGTGTTAGGTTAAATAAGGGGAGTGTCCTTCATCAAGTGGTATCAGAGCAGAAGTTCCTAAAAGTGTAGACAGATAACCAAATGTGAGGTAGTTTGCACCAGGACTATGGTTGTGGGTATGAGAGATAAGTATAAAAGATGCCTCAATGAAGGAATTGCAGTGGAAGAACTGTAGGTGTGACAAAAGAGGGTTTTAGATCCCTTTAGAGGCAAGTGCAAACACTACAAGAGGATCTAAATAGAGGAACCAATATTAGGGAAAGAGATGCAAGTCAGGATGAATCTGAAGAAGAAGGACAATTTGAAGAAGAGCAAGAAATAGTTAAGGATCTTGATGAAGCTAGTTTTTTAGGGCCATTTCCAAGATTGGAAAGAGACCTAAGATTGGAAATCTTAATCCAGAAGAGTTGATCGATAAGATATATGATATGGATGAGTACTTTGAGCTTGAGGAAATAAAATATCTCGAGAGGGTCAAATTTGCAAAGGCCAAGTTGAAAGGTCATGCTAAAATTTGGTGGAAAGAGGTTCAACTAGAGAGAAATAGAAGAGGGAAGGAGAATATAACAAGGTGGGATTGGATGGTGGACAAATTGAAGAGACAATTCATTCCTGTTGATTATGAGATTGATTTACTGAAGAAAATGCAAGGGTTGAAGTAAGCAGGAAAACATGTCCAGGAGTATACAGAGGAGGTATATCAGGTTCTTATCAGAATGGGTCATTCTGAAGCTAACAAGGAGAAGGTTGTTCATTACATAAATGGGTTTAGGCCGAGTATTCATGAAGAGTTGATAATGATAAGAATTCTACCATTGAAGATACATATCAATTTTCTTTAAAGGTAGAAGAAAAATTGAACAAGAGGTTTGAGAGTAGACAAATTGGAAGAGGTCATAGAGGAAATCCCAGTGGACGATCTTATGGAGGCTAAAATGAATATTAAAAGAAGAATGGTGACTATAGTAGTAGTTAGAATCAGAGGGGAAATCATTTTTTATCATCCCCATGATTAAAATAACAGAGATTAGAGAGGAAGATGAAGAGGGCAAGGATTGAGAAGAGGAGGTTTTTGTGGGATGTGTTTCCATTGCGGAGAAGAACATAGAGCTTATGAGTGTCCCCAACATCAAGGGAGAACAAATAGAAGACCAAATGAAAATGCATGAGTTGCACATGTAGATGAAGATGCCAAGTCATCACATTATGAAGATGTTGAAAGAGGAGAGGTCCTTGTCACTAGAAGAGCCTTACTAAATGATGAGAAGGAACTTGAGTAAAGGAAGAATTGATTTCACACAAGGTGTAAGTGTAATGATAAAGTATGCAATATCATTGTTGATACAGTGCAACAAAACCCTATCATTAGTGCCTAAAATAGGGTTAACTTTTAGTGTGTTTTTTTGCCAAAAAAGAGCCTCTATGTGGAAGCAAAAGTTGGCACTAAAGTGCATCCAATCTTTGGCACTGAGTTTTACACTGACTATTTATGCCATATTTTGTGCCGAATTTTGCACCAAAAATGATTACTTCCAATTTCGTTTCTAGTGTAGCGTCGAAAATTGCTTCTTTTTTTGCTTCCAAATTGATGCCAAATTTTGCTTCCATTATGGGGTCCTTTGTTGCTTCCAGTTTGGCTTCTGATTTTGTTTCTTGTGTTGCTTCCAGGTTTACTTCTGATTTTGCTTCCAGATTTTCTTCTAGTTTTGCTTTTATTTTTTCTTTCAATTTTGCTTCTGTTTTTGCTTCCAATTTTACTTATGATATAACTTCGCTAATTAAATCTATCTTTGTTTCCATTTTTGCATCTTTTAGTGCTTCTAATATGACTTCTATTATTGCATCTTTTATTACTTCTATTTTTACTTCTTTGTTTGCTACTTGAATTGCTTCCTAGATAACGCCAAGTTTTGCTTCTGCTTTGCTTCTATTTTGGCTTCTATTGTTGCTTCCTTTTTTGCTTCAAAAAATACTTCTTATTTTTCTTCCATTTATTAATTTAATTATTAGGGAATGATGGAATCAAACCACCATCCTCCTTCTTGTAAAGTAGGTTCTCTTCCATTGAGTTGGTACCTTTAAAGAATAATCATACTGGTATGTATATACTAGTACTTTCCATTAAACATGATTTCAATTTTTTCCAATCTATAGTTCAAGGGAAACAAAGCTTAAGGGGAGGATGACTAGTGATACTCTAAAATCAATGATGAAGTTATAGTGTAGGCAATGATAAAGATAAGAAAGCATGTACTTTATGCCTTAACTTGCCTAAACATGATATCATTTCCTACATGAGAAAGACAAGAAAGCATGTGCCTTATGTCATAACTTCCATGTATTATCCCTACATAGATGTATTACACTGATGTAGACTCTAAAGAATATGATAAAATAATGACACAAATTAAATTACATGGAGGAGAAACAAAAAACAACAATGTAATCTAAATGATGTCAAAGTGATCATATTCTATTCTAATTGAATGGAAATCAACCACCAAAAAGACTTTGAGAACCAGAAAACTAGAAAATCTTATAGTAGATTGTAATACAAATTCTGGAACTAAATGATACAAAAACACACAATGCAATTGTTTCTTTAGATGAATAACATGAAATCTCAGTGACTCTTTCCCCTCTCCACATATTTAGAGTTAAGAATAAATTTAATAGAAGAAAGTTGAGCTTAATATTATCATGTTTCAACCTATTAAGTTCAGAATTCCATATGTTGGGGATTTGGTAGGTGGATAAATTTTGCATAGTAGAAAAATAGGATGGTTCATGTGAGTCAAACTGACCATATACCTGTAGCGGTTTTATTAAAGAAACAAAATAATTATAGTTCATGTGAGTCAAACAATCATAGTTCTTTCTCCAAATTTTCGCAGTGTTGTGATCATCATGAAACAATTTGCTAAGATTGGAAAAATAACAAAATATTGCAAAATAAAGAATCTTCGTCCATAGCCAAACTCCAAACTGTGATAAAAAAAAAGAATAGACAATGAAAATAGTATGGATACCTTGTATTTATGAGAAGAATCTTCAAGATGTGTCCTAAAGATAGAAATTTTATACTTCAAAATATATATTCATATTTTAGTGACATTATCTCAAAGCTGCTTGTATTGATCCTATAGATTAGAAAATTATGAATGATTAGATGTTAGAAATCAATGTTGATACAAAAAAAACCAATTCTATTTGAAGTCATATGCAAAATAAAGAATATGGTCATTGTATTTAGTAAAAAACCCTTTATCTGTGACATATAAATAGATTCAAGATAGAAAGAAATACAAAAGTGGCAGCAAACAATAGCTATAAAAAAGTTCTAATACCTGCAGGAATAATCAATTATGAAAACTGAAACTAAGAAGTTGTTCTATTATGCCTTGGCTGCAAGAATAGTCAAAGAACAGAGTTCAAATGACTAAAGGAACAGTAACACATATCTACAAAATACACAAGACAAAGATCATGGCTACTGGATGACAAGAAACAACTATAAGACAATGTTGAAAGAAACATTGGAAAATACTCTCCAACGATGAAATAGATGCTACAAGAAACAAGGAAATGCAGATAATGAATTAGCCAAGGCTACTAGAGGACATATCTTTAAGTACTCATAATGCAAAGTGATAAGGAAAGTTTAAGTTCATCGATGCTACATAAAAATAAAATCATGACATGATGCCTTATTTATAGCTAATACAAAGATAAAAATAGCAGAGATAACAGAGAAAACATATATAATATCAAAGCATATGTTCAAGACATAGAAAGATACAAACATAGATCATCAAGCTATACACAACTACATGAAACAAAATAGTAATCTCCATCATAAGACAAATACTCGCATTACAAAGTTTCACTCTAAAGGGCAGACTCCTTAGCATTTCAAAAATTCAAAATGGATAAGGCTTTGAGAACACATCAAGAAAACTTGGCTTGTGACATAAGATTAACGAGTTTGGGCTACATTTTAAAATTCTTAAGAATTTATTTCAAGGTATCTTTGCGCAATCTTAAGGGCTTCCTATCAGCTTACTCAAGATTTAGTAATCAAAACAATATGCCTGAAATATCCATGCATTGGTAGAGAATTTCCAGTACATCCAAAATATAGAAATCCAACTTACTAATACTAGTGTAACCGATGTGTAATCTTTATCTTTGTGAAACTATTTTAAAGTTTTAAAAAAATTAATTACATTAAAAAATCCAATATGTGGGAAACAACACATGGCTTAAAGACCCAAAAGTTAGGAAGGAAAACCCCCTTTGGATACTAAATTTTGTGTCAGTTTAAAGTTCCTTCATATTAGTAGAAATGGTCGTAGAAAATGACATAAATGAAAGAAAAGTGAAATTAGTCATGCATAAATGTCTTCTTGGAACATACATAGACAAAATCAACTAATTTCCCTTCATTATACTTGTGTGGGGTGCTTGCTTGGTGTTACATAAGTTTCCTTTCATGTCAAAATAGTTCCCTAGTTAAGTCCTAAATTTTTGTAAGCTTGCGTTCTAAATTGAGTTCCATGCCTTAATCATACCTTCAAAGTTTCATTAAAATTTCTAAAATAGGGCCCCTTGTTCCAAAGTCCTAATGCTAAAAACAAATCCCCTTATGATGTTTCTTACACCTCTAAAAAGCCTATGAAAAATAAGTTTTGAAAATTCAATGCTTTATGATGCTAAAGTTTGAGAGGGAAAAACATGTCCTTTTATTTTTTTTCCAAAGCTCTCATAAATTTACCCTCATCATGACTTGGAGTTTTCTAGAAAAGAAAAATTAGAGGTTGCTCGTGAACAAAGAGAATAGAAAGTTTTGTAAAGTTCTCGCAGAGAAAAAGGGGTTCTAAGAAATAATGTGCATATATGTGTTAGTTTAGCATCTTTCCTTTCATAAGAAGGTTTGTTAATACAAAAATCAATGGTTTCATGGATTGAAATAGTAGTGCACACATTCAAAGTGTGTTCATAGTCAAGGGCAGCAATTTCATGAGAAAGGGAAGGCATAAATCATCGAGAGTGTAGTGTCTTTTATGCATTAAAAGAGCATATTCAAACCAAAGAACAGTAATGTTAATATATCAAATAGAGGCTTTAACAATGGAGTAGTGTAAATCATTAAGAGAGCAATATTTTGGTTGGGACAAAAAATTCTTAATGACAAGAATTATTTTCAAGGAGTAAACAATAGTTTTAAACTCAAGAACAACAACATTTCAAGAAGCAGTGCATCATAAATGAGCAAATTAAAACTCTAAGATGACAACCTCTTTGAAGAAACAAAGGATAATAAAATAATATTAGAATTCTTTACCAATGGAAAACAAGTCTTTGTAAATGAAATAACACATTTTTAAAATTAAGCATGACAAGTCAATGAAAAAAAGAGCATATTTAAAGATTCAGACAACAAGTTTTGATGGAAATAACAAGGAGTTTAAAAGATAATTGGTCTTTCATTCATGAGCATCATGAAAAGGTAGCATATTCATTGAGAAAATAATGATTGCAATGTGATGAAATTAATTTTTCTTCCAAAGGAACAACTATGAGAATCAATGACAAGAAACATCATTAATGGATACATGTATTTTGAAAAAGAAAATTAGTGCATGTGTAAAGAATAACAGATCTTTACATGTGAGAAATTTTGGGCATGCAAGGAATGCCATATCTCAATAGAATATCTCTTAAATAAATGTTGGCTTCTTATCCAAAGGACCATGATGCATCACATCCAACACATTCCTCAAAACCCCAAGGGTTCTATTGACCCAAACTCAATTCTTGATCCTAAATCAAATAAATGAGGCATCACTATCAATGTCACTAGAGATTTCTCTTGATAGCATCTATTCATCCATGAAACAAAGGCTTACAAAGAAACCCTTTCACTTCTTTAATAACCAAGAAAATAAGGATCTCATATATTATCCATAACTGGTCACAACTCATGAACAACTACCATACTTTACAAACTTCCAACTTACTCCCATGACTCATCACTTCAAGAATAATCACCAAATACCTTTACTCTTCTGACCTAAAAGTTTACAAGTGTACTTAACATAAATTATTTTGCACCTTGATAACATCATAAACCAAAGAGACTTCCACTATCTAAATAGATCCAAAAATTAGACCTAAGGTTATTAGGCTTCTACCTTCCAATGGCTGATCATAATTTTCACAACACAATTTCATTAACTATCTCTTCAACCATTAAAAAAATATCCTATGCGCTCGACTTGTATGAGGGTCAAAAACAAGGTTCTACATCATCTTCAATGATCCAACTCACCATAGGGTTTTGACATCAATAAATGAACTCAAATTGTTACTTCTGAAATTGTCATACAAAAACACGAAATCATTTAAACTTCATCTTGTTATTAGATTGCTAGTCACTAAAATAACCAAACTTTCTCAAATAAGAATGAAAAATCACCGAGCTTGAATAATTAGAAATTAGACTCAATAATATTTCCAACCATATGACACTTGGACCATAATTATTCCACACAAAAGAGTACAAATCTCTACAACACATGAGAATTGGAGTTTTACTAGTCTAATTTTCACCATGAATAGTAGTAAATAGTCATTCATAACTTTTAAAAAAGTTATCATAAATCCAATCTCTCTGGTTAGATTATATATTAACTTATTACAGAATGTTTTTCCAATTTGTAGGACGAGCCAAAGGTTAAATTAAAATTTATGCATGTTTTACCAAAAAAAGGTAACCCTTGGTAGGGTTCCAGGCTGTTTGTAAAGAAAACATCATAACTTGCAAAATAGTTCATGAAATATAATGAAATTGATAAAAAATAAACTAAATTCACTATAATTTAAGTTACAATAGCTTATATATCAAATACAATCAATGGTAATGAGATATGAACATTTGATCAACAATAAGACAAGAAATAAGCAACATAATGACAACTTTTTGACAATTTTTTGCAATTTTACAATTTATGGATCAAATGACCCCACAATTACTTAGGACCTTTCAAACACACTAAATATGGCATAACGGAAGGATTTCCATCATTTTTGTTGCCTTTGACCACTTTTGGAAGGATTGACCTGCATTGACCAATTCGGCCTATTAGGCCTTCTTTGAGCAAATGGTTTATAATGCCTTACAAATGGATTCAAATGAACATAATAGACTTATTTAACCTCAAAACATTAAAATGGCATCATATTGGTCTTATTACATTGATTTGACCACAAATGGTCATGATACCTTAATGTGTCCTTGATGCTCTTGCATCAGAGCATGTAGCCAAAAGAGGTATGGAGCTTCAAACATTGCAACAATTGTAAAAGTTACCCCTTTGGCAAGTATGGAACTTTAAATGGTGTTGGTAAAGTTTCATGGGTTTGTATTATGAGTTTGTGAGATAATGCCAGGTATATTAGGAAAAATAGAAAAGAATAATGGAAGATCTATTTGGAGAAAGAAAGGATATTTTTGAAAGAGTGTTGATTGGCAAAGAAAAGAGACTGCTACAACATTAACACCATGCATTTCCATGGTTTAGTAGAAGTAATGTTACTATTAACAATTTTCACTACACGCTCAAGATTGTTGAGTTGATTCAGATTGATTGATTCTTAAGATGATTATTGTAATTGGCCTAATTCTTTGATCAGATTTCAGTTACAAAGAAAATGTATTGTCATTTTTTGTTCTGAGAGTAAATCAATTTTGACAACAAAATAACAAAGATATGTTTTGCAAATGAAAGAATATTTCTCATTAAATAATGTAGAAATAATTACAAAATGATTCATGTCTTTGTATATGGTACACAAATCAGAGAGCGTGATTCATTAAGAACATGTAGGTGTCATGATACAACAATACCACTATGGGTTGAAAGCATCATAAAATCAAAGGGATGATGATTTGAATATCAAGAAAAGAATCTCCAAATGTATAGTTATAAAGCACAAACAATAGTGTTTTTGTATAGTGCATTCATTAAATACAAAGTATAATCAACCAGACATATATAAACATAGAGATGAAAGAAAATGGCCAAATACTTAGACTTTGGAAGCCAAGAATACGTGAAGCTTACTGTAAGTTCCTATATAAAAGATTCAATCTTAAAATTGAGCACATATATTAGGTACACATTCTTTGTAGTCATATCAGGTATAACAATGGTAATGACCAAATGTTGTTGCTTTCTACTATAGACCATGTGTATAGTTGTAACTATGAAAGCATGTCACCATGAAGACAAAGTGATGTTGCAAAGATATTTGCAATCAATTATAAAATATCCAAAATGAGAATTGGAGTTTGCAACGGTAAATGATGAATCTCTTTGATATTAATACTGAATGAAGAGATCCAGAAATAAGGAAACTTCTAGTTGTAGTCATAGAATTGATACAAAGCTGAACGATGACAAAGTTACAGTTACTTGCACATATACAACACCAAATCATTCATATATATTACAGATTTATGAGGAACAATGAAAATATAATTACAATAGAGAATTTATACAAAATTTCATTATTTAAAATTACAGATACATGTTCAAATTCCATGTGCTCTAACAAGTTTTTTAAAAACCCTCCAACATTCATCTTAAAAAAAGGAGTGTTTCAAGTCATTTTAGGATAAACTGTTGTTTATTTCTAGTGTTTTCTTCTACAAAGTCTCAGCGAAAAGAACATAGAGTTGCAGGTTGAATAATAAAGACTATGGGTTTGTAGGGGTTTCTGTGCATTATCACCAAAGAATATTAATGCTTTGATAGATTTCAAAAAAGGGTTATATATTTTGTTTTTCCATTGTCAAAATCTACAACCATGAAAGCAACTTCAAGGTCACAAATCTGGGATATAAAGTACAAAAAGAAAATCAATGTTCCAGATTTTGTGTCAAATAAAACATGCCCCATAAAATTTATGGAGAAACCCTTAAGAAGGAAGAGAGGAAATGTACAGAAGCATTTTCCACAAAGCTCAAGCTCTTAAATTAAAATCCACATATACACTCAAGACACAATTTTGTAGCTTGGAAAATAAATTGGAAAAGCTAATAGATGTAGTGGCTTGATTCAACATTTTTTTTTCTCTTTTTAAACAAATCAGTGGCTCAAAGAAACTATGAGAGCTTACCTTTGATGTCACGACCTGCAAAATCGGTGAAAGGGCATCAAAATCCTCATTCCTCCATTGTGAAAGTCGAAGAACAAAGAAATGTCTACACAAAATCCTCCAACAAGCCCTATTCTCATGGCAACGACTCAACCATAGTAGAGGCCGGAAAGTGAATGTGAAAAAAGAGTTTAGGGAATATACTTCTAGTGTTATCTTTTCCTTAGATATTTTTTGGAGGGAAAAGCACAAGGTATTTTGAGAGCTTGGGAGTTGTATTTTTTAGCAAAGCATATTTTATTCTTAAACCTATGTTTAGTGTTATTAAATAATGATCACCGTGTAGGTTATACCTAAAGTATTCACTCCTTGATTGTTAATGGGATTATTAATTTTTGGGGTTGTGGGTTATCAAACAAATGATGTGTTTTAAATTTACCTCCAATTTATATTTATTAAATGATATAAACATATTACTTGATAAATATAAATTCTTCAATTTATATTTATCAAGTAATATGTTTATATCATTTAATAAATAAAAATTGGAGGTAAATTTAATGGGATTATTAATTTTTGGGGCAGTGGATTATAAAACAAATTACATGTTTTAAATTTATCTCCAATTTATATTTATTAAATGATATAAATATATTACTTGATAATTATAAATTCTTCAATTTATATTTATTAAGTAATATCTTTATATCATTTAATAAGTATAAATTGGAGGTAAATTTATAAATATCATTTTTTGTTTATAATATTTTGCACATGAATCTTGTAATAATATTAATTAAATGGTGTAGGTATAAAATATTGTTAATTAATATTATGTTACCGATTCTAGAGCATTATAGAGGATGGAATATCTACAACAGTTGTCATGGCGGCCAAGGGCGGGAAACAATGTTTAGTTTCAGAAGGGAGATTTTGGTTCTGGTTTTAGGCAACAACAGCGATGGCCTTTCAATAGGCGAGGGCATAAATCATACAATAGTTTCATTCAGGAAAGAAAGGAAGCCAGCCAATGGAACAATGGAAGATCCAACATCAGAAGGAATGGAAGGAGCTGGGATGATAGGAAGAGCATGTCGAAGGTTTATCAAGGATCCATGTCGATTGAAAAGGGTTTCAAGTTTCAACGGATTGAAGGAAAGTTCTAGAGAAAGAAGCCCTCAGTGAGTTTGGAGCCAAATAGAATGCAAAGTCAGACACAAGATCTAATCCCTCTAGTGAGAGCTAATATAACTGTAGCTACCTCTTATGCTACAATAGTTCTCAATAATCCCCAATGGATGGAGGATAGAGAAATTTTGGAGGGAAAAGCACTAGTTTTAAAATGGCTTGGGTCGTGGCCCTCTTTTAGCAAAATAAAAATATGGTGTGAGCAACAATGACAAAGTTCCTCCATATCATTGAAAATAATGAATAATGGTTTTTATCTCCTTTTATGTGCATCTAAGGAGGACATGGACTAGATTTTGGGAAATGACCCTTATATGATAGATGGAAAATACCTTTATCTAAAAAAATGGATAATAAACTTCAACCTGGAAAAGGAGACTGTAAAAGAGACTCCGATATGGTTTAGAGTGGAGATATTGCCACTGGAATATAGGGGGGTTGAAACATTGAAGATTTTAGGGGATTCACTAGGGAAGTATGTTATATTTGAGGAGGTGATAAATACAGTGAACTATGCAATCACCCCTAAAGTCCTAGTCTGGAGACAAACCTACTATGAACTACCATCTCATATTATCATATTTCACACTAATAAAGGGGATTGGTGGAAACCATTGGTGGCAGAAGATGTGAAGAATGATGGGATGATTTCTTTAGGGGTGAAAAATGGCTCCATGGATAAAGGAAAACATAGAGAGGATGCAAGAATGGTGGAATATTTGCTTCAAATGATAGAAGGTAAGGATAAGTCTAACAGTTCTTTATTAGAGAAGGAATCATTTAAGATGGAAGATTTTGTAATAGCTAGATGTAATACTTTCGAGGATAGAGGGATGTTGGGGGAGATTGATAAATGCTTCATGAGGGAATCTATCAAAGGGAGTGTAGAACCTCAAGCTAAAATGTCCACACAAATGGTATGTGCGACACCCTTTTCTGTATTTTAGAACATAATTGTACATCAATTTGTAAGGGATGATTTGGAAGAAAACCAGCTCTAATGGACTCTAAGAGAATCAATGGAATGGATTTTGGGGTTTCATAACATTTCGTAATAAAGGAAGTAAGTCCATCTATTATTACTAGAAAAAGGCATGGTTATCGAGACCCTAACCTGGATGGGGATCAGAGATTGGAGGATATGATGCATACTTAAGAAAATAGAGGGGATAATCTGAGTGAGGAGGATCTTCAGGACAGTGAGAAATCCAAGAGCAGGATGTGGGAGAAGTGGATGGGTGCAATGAAAAAAAGGAAAGTAACTGACGAAAGAATCTCTCCAATCCATAATTTAGAAGGTTTATTTGCTAATGCTAGAGATAGTGGAGGTGATTTGATTGACTCAGACACCCTCTATAACTCTCAAAGTGAGGAGGGAGAGGAAGATGAAATGGGCATTTATGCAACCTCTAATATTATGAGCACAAGAGTTTTAGAACAATCAGATTCTATGTTCAATAGACCAAAACTAGGTGAGAGAAGAAAGAGAGGGGCTCGTTCTAATAAGGAGAAATTTGAAATGGTCGGTTGCGCAACAGACCAAACAAAACTATTGAGATCGAGAAAAGGCTATGTCTTTTCCTAGTAGAAATTAGGCTCCTTTCATGGAATTCTAGGGGTTGCAATGTCCTTGACAAGATTCACCTGATCAAAAGATCTCTTGATCAAGTGAGGGCATATATTATTCTACTACAAGAAACCAAAATGAAGGAGGTGGACAATGGTTTTTTTCAAAAATCATTTTAGTAGGTGGGGAGGATTTTTTTCTAATTCAAAGGGTGCTTCAGGGGGGCTATGTGTTATGTGGGAACAAAGTGCGGTTGAATCCGTCTGGTCAACCAATCAGATAACTGTCAATGAATTGAAGTTGCCTCCAAACAACTTTTATCAATTTTTTTTGTTGTTGAATATTTACGGACCAAATAATTCTATTGAAAAAAGGGAGTTGTGGAAAGTCATCTCTGGCATTTTGAACTCAAGGAAAGATGACCTCTTTTTGTTGGGAGGTGATTTTAACGCGATTTTGAGCCCTGTTGATAAAAAGGGTGGTAAAGGCTGGTCAGGAAGCAACCAAAGAGATTTCTCTGAATTTGTCTAGAATAATGGCTTGACTTACATTGATTTTAGATCAGAGGATTTTACTTGGACTAATAGAAGAAAAGGTTTCCTGAATATTATTGATAAATTGAACAGGTTTATGCTAACAGGACAGTGGGACCAATTTAATTGGTTGTGCAATGCTAATATTCTCCCCATAAAAGGGTCAGATCACTATCCTATTAGTTGTAATATTCAAGAGGACTTAACTCCGGAGTGCTCCCCTTTCAAGTTTGAAGTTGTGGTTTAGGGACCCATATAAATGATGTCTAAAGTTGTTGATTGGTGGAAGAATGCCCCGCTTTGGGAAGGTAATAAAGCTTTCATCTTCTTCAAATGTTTGCAATTAATTGAAAATCAATTGAAAATATGGAATAGAGTTTCTTTCAAGAATATTTTTGTTGAGAAATTGAAGCTGGAGGATAGTCTAGCTATGTTAATTGATGCAAGGCAGATTAATTAGGAGGTAGCAAGTTATTTTTAGAACATGTTTACCGAGAATGTCAAGGTTTTGAAGGGCTCAAAGGAATTGGTAGATATAATTTCACAAGTTATAACAACTGAGCAAAACTTAAGGTTAATGGCTCCAATCACAAAGGAGGAGGTACATGTAGCTTTATTTGGACTAGAAAGTGATAAGGCCCCTGGGATGGATGGTTTTTTGGCTCTTTTCTTTCAAAAATCATGGGATATTGTGGGAAATGATTTGTGGGAGGTGGTTGAGGAGTCTAGGAAAGGGGGTTTCATTTTGAAGGATTTCATTAATACTTTTATTTCTTTGATTCCAAAGAAAGGAGATAGTCAAACTTTTGAAGATTTTAGACCTATTTCTCTATGTAACACTTCTTATAAGGTCATTATCAAAGTGATTGCAAATAGGCTAAAACCCCTACTAAATTGCATCATTTCCCCATAGTGGTTTTGCTCCCAACCGGTCTATTTT
Source organism: Chamaecyparis obtusa (assembly GCA_027943335.1). Taxonomy (NCBI): domain Eukaryota; kingdom Viridiplantae; phylum Streptophyta; class Pinopsida; order Cupressales; family Cupressaceae; genus Chamaecyparis; species Chamaecyparis obtusa. The sequence goes on from BSBK01006694.1 coordinate 175,128, forward strand.
TGAAGGGATTATAGTTGCACATGAAGCTATCCATACAACCAGGCAAGAGAAGGTGGCTAAAATGATAATTAAGCTTGATATTAAGAAAGCTTATGACCATGTAAATGGAACTTTCCTTATAGATGTTCTTAGAAATTTTGGCTTTTGCAAGGATTGGTTAAAATGGATAGGAAGTTGCATAAATTCTTCTAGGATATCAGTCTCGTTAAATGGAAGCCCTCAAGGTTTTTTTGAAACTTCAAGGGGATTAAGACAAGGGGATCCTATATCCCCCTTCCTATTCATAATAATGGTTGAAGCCTTAGGGAGATTAATTGCTAGGAAAAGGAAAGATGGAGTTTGGAAAGGGATTTTAATTGTTGTAAGGATGGAATCAACTACTCATTTACAATTTGTGGATGATAACTTTTTAATGTGAGATGCTTCAGCACGGGAGGTCGGGGTTATAAAATCTACTCTAGACACCTTTTCTGCTACTTTAGGGCAATGTGTCAATTGGCAGAAATCATAAATTTTTTTCTTCAATACAAGTGTTGCTTTATAGAGACAACTGTGTAACATTTTGGAGATCAGGAAAGGCTCTTTACCCAAGAAATATCTAGGTGTGCCTCTATTTGAAGGTGTTTGTAAGTCCCATTTTTGGAAGGACCTAACTGATAGTTGTTTTAAGATGATAGATGGATGGAAGGGGAAATGGTTTTCTTCAACATGGAGAATTTTACTCCTTCAAACAGTCATCTCAGCCATTCCCATCTTCTCAATGAGTTATTTAAAGATTCCAAATAAATTCGTATGTTGCATTTAGAAAAGGATGAGGAAATTTTTTTGGTGTGGAAATAGTGAAGAAGATAAATGACCCTTAATTTCATGGGATAAAATTTGTAACACCAAGGTTAAAGGAGGAGCAGGTTTAAAATTTTGGAAAAGGATGAATCATGCTCTCGAAGCTTATAAGCTTGTTTGGAGTATTTATATGGATCCCTCTAAGCTTTAGGTTAAGGTTGTTTAGATTCTAGTGATAATGAGAGAATCTTGAAGATCAGAAATCCACCAAAGGGGTCGACAATTTGGAACTTTATCCTAGAGTGCAAGAATGTAATCAAGGATCATATAACATGGCTTATCGGTGATGGGAAGAAGGCCCTATTTTGGAAAGACTCTTGGAATGGTTATGAGTCTCTAAAGAATGAGGAAATGTATAGAGAAATTAGGAGGATTCTGACGGGGCAGTGGGCAGATAAGGTGGTTGATTACGTTGATTATGAGGAAACCCCTTTGGGCCCTCAATGGACAAGGAGAAACTTAGAATATTCAGGGTTGAATGATCAACAAAAAAGGATTATGTTGACTCTCTTTCAGTCAAGAAAGGTGATGAGATCTTCAATATATGATAAAATTATTTGGTGTGCAGCTTCTATGGGCTCTTATTTAGTTAAATTAGGTTATAAGGCTTTGGAGAATAATGAATCCTACAATGGTTGGCCTATTAAGATTTGTTGGAATCAAAATTGTTTACCTAAGGCTGGTGCTTTTCCTTGGTTGGCTGTGCACGGTAGGATTTTAACAAGGGAAAGAAGGAAGAGGTTTGGTGTTTATGGGCCAACAAAATGTGTTCTTTACAACTCAACAATAGAAGATGTGGATCATCTTTTGCTCCAGTGCCCTTATGCAAATGAATGTTGGCATTTTATTAAGTCAAAACTTAATTGGATAGGGCCACTACCAAACACTATAAGATTGATTTTTGAATGTTGGCCTACCCCTAAGGCAGCTTTAGTTATGGCTCCTTTATGATATATCAACCCATCTAATATTATTTCAGAATTGTGGAAAGAATGCAATAGGAGGATTTTATAAGATAAGGAGTCTATGGAGAGGATTAAATCCAAAAAGGCTAGTGCTTTTCCTTGGTTGGTTGTGCATGGTAGGATTTTAACAGGGGAAAAAAGGAAGAGATTTGGTGTTTATGGGCCAACAAAATGTATGCTTTACAACTCAACAATAGAAGATGTGGATCATCTTTTGCTCCAGTGCCCTTATGCAAATGAATGTTGGCATTTTATTAAGTCAAAACTTAATTGGATAGGGCCACTACCAAACACTATTAGAATGATTTTTGAATGCTGGCCTACCCCTAAGGAAGCTTCACTTATGGCTCCTTTATGGTATATCAACCCATCTAATATTATTTCAAAATTATGGAAAGAACGCAATAGGAGGATTTTATAAGATAAGGAGTCTATGGAGAGGATTAAATCCAAAAAAATTTCCTCTATTGAGGAAGTTATGAAGGCTACACTTCTTAATCAGCTGAGAACCTTGGACTACTCAACAAATGATAGGAAATTGCATGTTGAATGTCCTTGTTTGAAACTAAATAGAGGATATCTTTATGGAAGGGATAAAATAACCAAGGAAGTAAAGAAAGATGAGTGGGTTAAACCAGATTTAGATTGGATTAAAATTAATTTTGATGGTGCATCCAAGGGTAATCCTGGCACATCAAGAGCAGGGGTGATAGAAAAATATTGGATGGGAAATTTGGTTGCCTTTGCGGCTCAAAAGTTGCATGATAGAACACATAATGAAGCTGAGGTAAGGGGTGCACTTCTTGTTGTTCATATGGGAAGAAAACTAAAGATCATAAAACTTCATTTGGAAGGAGATTTATAAGTGATTGTGAATGCAAATAGTAACAATGCAATGAATGCTTGGCACTTAAAAAATATATTGGAGGAGATTAATTCTTTGCTTCAGTTGTTTGAAGACTTCAAAATCAGCCATATTCGTAGAGAAGGAAATAAAGAGGCTGATATTCTATCTAAATGGGCTACCAATTTAGACAAGGTAAATGACATATATTTTGAAGAATTCTTAAATTGGTGATGAAGGGGTTTTAAGTTTAAGAAGCAATGCGGAGCCCTTTTTTCATGTCCTTTAAAAAATGAACGTTGGTGACTTTGTTGTTTAAAATTGAAACATTTTTGGTGATGTCAACTTGGGGGTGAGGTGTTTAAAATGCACACCCATCATTAATGAAAGGAATGCCCTTGCATATATAATAATTGACACTTCTCGAAACAAGTCAAAGATGGGGCCTTTCCACTTAATAATTAAGGTGGCACGCATGACCGGTGCAGAGATGGTGGATGGGATGTCTAAAAGGGGAGTCCTTTTTGAGGTTTTTAAAACTTCTCAACAATCTCTTGCATCGACATTTGCATAAGCTTTTTTTTTCCTGTCATTAAAATTGCTGGTTTAGATTAAGGTGTTCGAAGATATGGAGGCATCCTTTGTTTTCGACACAAAGAAACAATATAAGGTGTTTAAAGGGCATGCCAACAAGGAATGCATGTTAGGTTTATTGAATTATAAGGTAGACACAGTAGCTCTGGTTGTAATAGACATTCTGGGGGAGCAATTCCAGGAGCAAAAATTGAAGAGAAGGGCCAATGTGGATGTTATCTCCATGGTGATAGCCTGGGCATTACAATTGGGTGAACCAGAGTGTGAGGTGAAGTGGGTTATAAAAGAGTTGTTTGAAAAAGAATTTCTCATAGGTCTAGAGTCCATCTTAGAATGGGCATATCCTAGCATTGGCTTCAATTATGAAGAATTCTTTGAAGATGAGAATGAAGGGCGGGTTTATGGGTGGGATCCCTTTCTCAAGTGGTGGGGAAAGGTTAATAAAGGGGAATATATTTCCAATATTGGTAGTAAATGGTGTCATTTGAAGGAGGAGGTGGAAAAGGCTAGGGTTATAGCGGAAGGGGAGATGCAGGCAGTTTATGAAAATGTGCTGAGGAGGAAGCGTGGGTAGAGGAGAGGAAAACAACTTAGCGTGGATTGAAGGTGAAAACATATCTCCGGAGTCTAAATTTTGTTTTTTGAATTTTGGGCAGAAGCAACGAAGCTTAAATGAAAATTTTAAGTGAAGAAGGATAAGTGAAGTTTTGGAAACTTACGGTCTAGAGGCTAAGCAAATGTAGTGAGAGAGTGAATCAGAAGTAGAATAATCTTTTCAGGAGAAGGAGTGAGTAAGTTCAACATCAATTGATAGCATAACTCTGCATTTTGCTAAATGGGTTGTTCTTTTATGAAGTTTTTGGGCAGGGTCTGTTTAGATAATAGGGAATGTTTATATGTGCAAAAGATGGATATAAAATGTGTGGATAAACTATAATCTGATGAAGGTTTACTCTGTTAATTATGAACTTTGTGTAATGACTTATGATTTTGATAAAATTATCATGTTATAGATCCAAAAAAAATTAATATTATGTTTTAAGTGCCATAATTATTTTGAGGATATGAAGTGAGTGGAAATACTTTTGCATGTTTTGGAGGAGTTCATTAGTGGAGGGGATATTTTCAGATCTTGCATTATTATTGGACATATTGCATGGGTTTTTTTTTTCATTTTTCTACACACTTGGAGCTCATTTTTTAGTGGAAGGAGGGCATTTTATTTCTTGCATGATCCGATATACCAAAGGAGGGGTTTTTATTTTTCCAGCACTTAGCGGACATATTTTGAGGCATTTTTATGCAATCTAAGCCCTCTTGAGTTTGTTTTTATGTTCTACAATATGGCTACAAGATAAACACCAAGAAACACATAATCAATAATACAATGCTACACGCATCTCAAACACCATCTTGAATTTCATGTATTGGTTACCAATAATAATGAGGGTCAGAAATGTCAAGTAATCTTTCATAATTTTTGAGGATACATAAAGGAGTGCAAAAGATAACACAAAACTCGTCGAAAAACTTGGCGCCAAAGACTAGAGGCATTTTGTGCCAACTTTTGCTCCAACACAAAGGCTCATTTTAAGAAAAAAAAACACTAAAAGTTGGCGCTATTTTAGGTGCTAATTGCCAATTTTTTTGTAGTGAGCTTCTTGGAGAGAGTTTTGAGGTAGAGATTTCACTTCAGTTCATGTACTTAGGGAGAATGCTAATGGACCAAGTAGGGATGTGATAGTGTTGATTGTTAAAAATGATTGTTGCATTAGAGTTTGCATGAAAAGTAGTACAACTAATTCTAGGCCTCATCAAATTTTTATTTGAAGGAGCGTCTTTAGTTCATAAACAATAAAGGTCAATGGAACCTTAGTAAGGGTAGAAGTCTTCAAACTTTTTATGGTTAAGGAAAGAAGTGGAAAAAAAAAGAAGAGACAATAGTAAAGTTTTTCTCCCTCATTGCAATTTGTGAGGAAAGTACAAGAGCATGAATACAATCTTATTAATTTAGAGGGAAAAATAAGAATTGACATATCTGAAACAAAGGGACATTCAATTGTTAAAGGCCACTCTTCAAAATCTCCTGGTTTATGCTCTTAGTCTTTTCAAAATCCCTTTGAAGTATAAGGATCTTATTGAAAAAATCCAAAATTAATTCCTTTGGACTAGTGTGGAAGAGAAGAAGAGACTTAGCCTGGTGGCTTGGGAGAAGGTTTGTAAGCCAAAGAAGCTGGGGGGTCTGGGCATCAAAAATATCTCTATTACCAATAAGGCTCTTCTTGCGAAACAGTGCTGGAGGATCTTTGAAGAAGGGAAAGAATGGAACACAATTATCAAAAGTAAATACCACCTCACTTATTTAGATAGCACCCTCCACTCCTTTAATGTCATCCAGGGGTCATTTATCTGGAATAGTATAAGTAAGGGAAGGAAACTTATTAATAAAGGGGCTAGATGGAAGCTGGGAAATGGCAGGAAAATCCTCTTATGGGACGATAAATGGATCCTGGACAAGCCCCTCATAGAGATTGAGGAGTGGAGCTCTATGATTCAGGAATGCAAAGACTCTATTGGAGTCCTTGTGAGTGACTACTAAATAAATGAAGAATGAATTGACTTGGGGTTGAGGGACATCAGACTTAAAGAGGTTAATAAACAACTAAACAACTGGTTTATTAGAGATAATGACTGTGATGAACTGATATGGGGGCCTACTATCTCTGGCAAATTCTCAGTTGCTTCTGCTTCGGCTCTTCTCATTCCCTCTAAAGATCTGCCTTTCTGTGCTTAGGTATGGAATAAAGATCTTACCCCTAAAATTAATATGTTTTTTGGCTGCTTGTACAGAATAAAATCCTAACTATGGATAACCTTATGAAAAGAGGCTTCCAAATACCAAATAGATGTATCATGTGTTGTGAGGCAGCTGAGTCGTGCAATCATCTGATGATACACTGCCCCTTTGCTAGAGAAGTTTGGGACACCATTACTCTGTCTCTGAATCTGAAGTGGGTCAAACCTCAGAATATCCAGGACTTTTTCCAGTTGTGGCAGAGCCCTTTTTATGATAAAAATGCTAGGATCCTCTGGAAACTTGTCTTTCCTCATTTTAGTTGGCAAATATGGAAGGAGAGGAACAACAGAATTTTTAGAGACAAAAAAGCTACTCCCCTCTTGATTGCTAATTCTGTCACTAGAAGTTTAATGGAGAACTATAGAAACAGTGGTAGAAAGGATTGTAACTCCTGGAGTCCTAGCCTTTAGAAGGATATATCTATTTCTTGGGAGAAATTAAAGAACATAAATGACTTGAATCCTAGAGACAATGTTATATGGTCTGCTCCTCCCTGGGGTTGGTCAAAAGGGAATTTTGATGGTTCTGCTAGAGGAAACCCCAGAAGAGCTGGAGGGGGAGGCCTCATAAGAGACTAGGCTAGAAATTTCCTAGGGGCTATAGCGGTTTTGCTAGGAAATCAAACTAACCACGTGGTGGAGGCTGAAGCGACACTTTTTGTGGTTATTCTGGCCAAAGATATGGGCTGCACGAAACTTTGGCTTGAGGGTGACTCCCTCAATATTGTCAACTGTATAAAAGGGAAAGTAGAGTGCTCCTGGACTATAGCCCATACAATAAAGAAAATCAAAATGGCTCACCACCTTTGAAGAGTACCACATCACCCATATTTACCATGAAGGTAATAAGCCGACGGACAGGCTAGCTAATGAAGGTACCCAAAGTGATGTCATCAAATCTTGGAGAGGGGAAGGGAATCTAAACTCTGAGATCATGAGTCTAATAACATTTGATAAAATTAATCACAATGAAGGGCATGTCACTTGATATTATGATGACAACGATGAAACAATTCTCGAGGAAGGTTGCATGTAATGCGGAGTGTGGGATAATAATTTTGGTTTTAATGATCTACAGTGCCTGGGTTAATTCTAATAAGCACAATATCATAAGAAATCATTGCAGTAAGAAGAAGATTAGTAGCAAGGAGCCGAGCCAGGACAGTAACAAAAAACACAAAATGGGAGGTGGTCTGAGAAGAGAGGAGCCGACTGACTGTGACAAATGGAGGCAAGACAAGAAAATTTGGAAGAAGTTGAAAAAGGGCGGGGTCTCTCAGTATATCGAGAAGCTCCACAGCTACAACAAACAGTTGACTTCCTTATTCACTGAGGGCTAGGTTAGAGGGAAAGTAAATTTATGGGGTAAATCTTTCACCCTTACTCTTAATCTTATGGCTGAGATAATGGGCTTACCCCTGGAGGGAACCCATTTCCATAGAGGTAACCATAGGCTTAGTTCTGAAGCTTTTAACCTGTTCCCTAAAACTGTTGATGAAAAGGCTCTCATGACTAAAGGGAAGGGGGACTATGTTGATATCACTGAGATTAAGGATTTCTGGGCCAAAATGTTGAAAGTAATGATAGAGCATTTCACGCTCGATGGGCGTTATTCCAAAATCTACAACCTGCATTTCATCCTGGTTAACCACTTCAGGCATAACAAGAGGATCTCCTTCCCATTTTTTCTTTTGAGCTCCCTCAGTAGTAGCATCACCGAGCATAGGAAAAAGCCGAATAACCCTGTGTTACATGAGGGGTTGATCCTCCTTATTTCTGACTACATCAAAGATGTCATCCTAGATCCTATTCCTAAAAGGGTCAAAGGTAAAACTTCTGAGACTATTGAGGGGGATAGTAAGGTCAAATCCAACAAAAAGAGAAAGAAAAACAAGGAAAATGTTTCTGACTGCAGGAAAGAAGACGGTAAAAAGAGGAAGAAAAAGAAAGTAAAGAGCTCCGACAACAGCGAAGATGATACTAAGGAAAAAAGCCCTAACTCTCTGCAAATGGGAAATGATGAGGAAGAAAATGTGGATATGGTTCCTAGTAACACTGAGCAGGAAGAGGATATGATTGTCATAACTGACGATGAGAAGGAGGAAGAGGATGAGGGGAAAGATGGGGACTACCATGATGATGAAAAAGGTGAGGAAGGGGCTGAAGAGGAGAAAGAAGAAGAGGAAAGGGCTGAGGAGGAGGAAGATGAAGCCCAAGTTTCCCCTACTGAGGATGATAAGAATGAAGCCCTAGACCTCCCTACTGAAGGGGAAAAAAATGATGCCCACTTGGATAATGAGGAAGGGTTAGACCTGGCTAGTAAAGATGATGGGGAACCCCTTATGGTGGACTCTTTGGGCTCTCTGGAGGGGCAGGATGAAGAGGAAATTGAGACTAGTCAGAATTCCCCTGGCATTGATGAAAGAGAGGAGGAACAAAAAGATTTGGGTGCTAATACTGATCAGAATGCCACTAAGGAGGAAAAAAGCCAAAAAGATGATTTCACTACTCCCCTGGAGGATGCTACGATCATGGACAAAGGAAACAAAGATGAAGGTTAGAGTATTCCTCAGGATTGGATCAATCAAGAGATTCAGGAGATTAAGCTCCATCTTCATTCTCTAGAGAAAACTACAGAAACCCTGAATATGAAGCTGGAGAACAAGATTCCAGATAAGGTAAACAATAAAAGCTGGAAGGAGGAGATAACTGTCGAGATCAACAAAATTGTTGACAACAAGGTGAAGGAAATTAAGGTCAACATTAGCAACAATGGGAAAATGATTAATGGAGTCCTAAGACACAACAATGAAGGGCTCAATGTGGTTGTTATCAACCTAAATATGCTTCACAACTACCTGGAAAACATGACCATTACTATTGATGATAGTGCTGGGAATGCAGGCCCAGGTACTAGAACCAGAGGGTGTATTCAGAGGAAGATCCCTGAGAAGCCTAAGGAGCTGAAGGACTTGAAAAATGCTATCCAGAAGATGGAGGAGATGAAGATGAAGGTAGAAAAAATGATAAGTAATTAGTTTTGTCCTGTTTGTTGCTGGGTGCTGCTGGTAGTGTTGCTAGATCTGTTTTCTTTTCTTTTGTTATCGTATCTAGTGTTTTTTTGGATCCTGCTCTGTTCTTTCTAGCACACGTTTCATTTTGAAAAACTTTAATGCTTTATTTTTTTGCTATGGTGTAAATGGTTTCGGGTTCCATTCAAAACCTATTTTTACCTTATTCAAAAATAAAGGGACATTCAGTTATCTCTTCCAATTCAATGAAGGTTTATAGAGTTCATATAATGTCAAATTTGATGGAACAAGGAAGTTATGAGGAGAAAGAATAGTCATAGAACATAGTTCCAGTGGCTGCAAGAACAGTCGCAAAACAAAGTTTCAATAGCTGTAGGAACAATAAAAGAATATAGTTTTGGACAGTTTATGAGCTAGGGGGTTCTTTTTTGTATGAATTATGGACATTTTGGAGCAGTTTCTGGGGTATTTCTACGTCATTTTTGGAGCCCATGTGATGCATCCATGCATAAGGAATATAGTTTGGGGGCCTTTATAATGCATAATGTTAATTTAGGTGCTAATTTTGGCACTAATTTGGGCACTACATTAGGCGCTAAGTTCGGTGCTACTAATTTAGGTGCTAATTCAATTGTTAAATTAGGCACTAAAATAAACTCTAAGTTATGTGCTACTAAAAAGGCGCTAATTTAGGTGTTAAATTGGGCGCTAATGTAGGGACTAATTTAGGTGCTAAATTAGTCACTAAATTAGACATTACTAATTCAAACGCTAATTTAAGCACTAAATTGGGTGCTAATTTAGTTGCTAAATAGTGTCTAGTTTAGCGCTTATTTATTTTATCCAATGAAAACAATGCCAAAAATAGTGCTGACTCAAAAAATAACACTAACTTTTTAGAAATTTGGAGAAAAATACATTAAAAGAATGGGTGGAAGCAAAAAAGGGAGCAAAAAGGAGCAAAAAAGGGAGCTAATTGCATGTTTTGTTTTAGTGATAGTGGTAGTACTGATAACCTTGTTTCAAAGGAAATGGTTGATAAATTGAAGTTAGAGAGAAGAAAGAATCTGAATCCCTAGTGGATTTCTTTGTTGCAGAAGGATCACAAGGCTTTGGTCAATGAACAATGTCTAGTAAAGTTCAAAATTGGAAATTATCATGATGAGGTATTATGTGATATTATGCCTATGGATGCTTGTCATCGATTTTTAGTGAGACCGTGGCAATTCAATCATCGTGCAGTACATGATGGGTATTCAAATACCTATTCATTGACAAAGGATGGAGTCCAACACAAGCTAAAGTTGTTGAAGGAAACAAAGGAAAAGGTATGTAGTAATGCCAAAATATGTTTAGTTGATGGAAGGAAGTTTCTAGAAGGCATGAAGCATGAACATACATGTTTTTCTCTAATTCCAAGAGTTGATAAAGAGGAATTAGAGGATGTACCTGTTCAGGCTTAGAATTGTTACCTTAAATCAGGCATTAAGGCAAAACAAAAATTCCATCCTGACAATGGAAACCTCTCCTAGCTGTGGGTAGACTATGAATGAAGAGGAATCTTCGGATTCTAGGCCGGTTCCTATAAAATATGGAATATCACTTTCCTGCTCTACAAATTATTGGAAAAAGGGAAAAGAATACTATAACTAAAAAGATTAGGGTGATACACCAATGAATACTTTAGACTTTTCAAAAACATGAAACTTCAATCCTGACTCACAAATGAAGATCTTAACACTCTGAATCTTTGCTCAACATATAGGTTAATAAATGCATGCTATCAGGGTTTTACCACAAACAGCTTGGATAATTAACAAACATACATTTCTCATACAAGGCCTTGGAGCAATTGATTATCTTGAGAAGGAATAGGAATCTACTCACTTCCTTTAGATAATAAATGATTTGACACTTGTTAGAAAAGATGAAAACAAGATCGAATATCGAAACAAATTCACAAATATGAGTCAAAATATCTGGTTCATTCCTTCAAAAATCTGACAAAATGATTACAAAAATGGCCTTCAAAGCACTTAGGAATGATATGTTCACTATATGCCCTCTCTCCAAAATCTGCAACCCCCAATTGATCATCCAAAATCAATTTTATATCCTCTCTATGCCTCAAATCCGAAAACCTAAGTCCTTCCGAAATGCCCGATTTTAGCCCAAAAATGTGCCAAAAAATGTGCCACTAACTAAACCCTTTACAACCTTCCTCTAAATGCCCCCCTCCCTAAATCTTGGCTTATAATAAGGAATTAAATCCTTTTACAAAGAAATTGCCAAAATTAAGAAAATAAATTAATATTAGATAAAAATCTAATATTAAATAACCTACCATTATCTCCTAACTTAGATAAAAGACTCTAAGTGTAAACTATATGCAATGTGGGAAAGTCGACATGACTCTTCATCCACTTGCAATGCGATGCAAAAATCAAGGAGATAAGAATGCAAGGTGGCACTATGAGCAATTTTTGAGGCTCTGCAAGGAATTGACATGCATTGAAGGCATTGAATTGCTTGGCGGACTCCAAACAGTTATTCTCATTTTGATCTCGGCACTTGTGTTCTTAATATGCATTATGTTTTGGGAGAAACTAAGGGTTAAACCCTAGTGTGTAGCCGTCATCTGCAAATCTCTCTCTTTCTTCTCAGACTCTGGCATTATTGGCTTTGTAATCTGCAACTCAATCATGACTTAATCACGGGTTGATTATCTGTGACTGTGCAAAAATCTCATGGCTACTTATCACTGAGGCTTTACCTCAACTTGTATTCATCCTGGACTCACGGCTATGATTAATGCTTCACGGTGACAGTGAGCTTGACTGAAGACTGTGATACCTATTTTTTGAACATTTAGGCTCCATTTGACTAGAGTCTCGGGCTGATGATTGTAGAAGACTGGGCTTATGGAGCTCTTGACTGGTGGTCATTTGATATTTATTCTCTGTCTTGTGATTACAAGAACTCAGCTTCCAGACTAGAAACCATAATCGGTCTTTGAGGACTTGAGCTTTGTTTAAGAAATAAGTATCATATACTCTCCCTTTATTTTCCTCTGAACATGAATCATACTGTTTACACTCCCTCTGCATTTGCATTAATCTTACGCTTCTACTTGCTATTTAAAATTCATCCTTCACCTTGCATTTTTGCACCAGCTATTTTGAATGTTTGCAAAAATCCAGGCTTTGCATTGGAACTCTATTGTAACCGTGTACTGGCTCTACACTTAGACTTTAATTGAGAACTTAGGCTATGATCTGCACATGTAACTAATAGTGAACTCCACCATTATGAAGCTGTCAATGATTACTTGGAACTCGACCTTTTATAACTAGATACCTATTCGCCTCAAACTTGCAGCCGTCTATGACCTTGATCTACTGTGAAAGTTACCATTGACTGTGATTGCAAAGCCCACGAGTTCTAATAAGAACTTAAGTCTTGGCTGGAGTTAAGCTCTTACTTTTCCCTTTGTTTTGCATTTGACATGAACATTCTGTATGAATTGAAAATACTCTCCATGCTCACTTTAATCTGAAGGTTTTGTCAGCAACTTTGTCTTTTAAAATCTTATCCATAACCATGGCATTGAATCATAGGCTACACTAGGTGCTTTTATTTGCTTGTTCATTGCTACTTAATAGTTGACGAATCTACACTTTTGTTGAAACTCGACCTCCACTAGTTGAAACCGAAGCTTTAAAATTGGCATATTCTTTAGTTAATTGATCACATGGGTTAAGAATTTGTGGACATGGCTATAACACTCTCTTACCAAGAACTGGAACCATTTTCATTGCATAAGCCCAGCTATGCTTGTTCTGTGGCAATACAATTTCTTAAATTTTTTTTTTAGGCTTTTCCTTCTTCTTGTTAGCTGTTAACTTAACCATATTAACAACAGTCACCATATTTGAGCTTTGTTTGATCTTGTTGAAGTTGTGATCTTGCAATATTCTCTTGATTCTATAGATGTTCTTGACTGGTGATAAAGCAAGTTTGTATCTGTAGCATTTCAGGTCTGTTACCTTATAGCATCTTTTAAACATTGCAAATAATAGATGACATCCATTCTCCCTATACATATACAACCTATTGCAAAGCCTATTTTGATTTGATAGTATTAAAGCTCCATGATTTATATATAGCACATTGATTATGATCCTTTTGCAACATCAATCAATCTTGATGTTATTGTTTGAATATTCACTGTAGCATCCTTTCACTAAGAACAAAGCATGGTTGTCCCTATTTGTGTATCTGGCTGCATATTATAAGATGTATCTTTCTTTAGCACTTTTACAGTGAACACCAAAAAAATAGATTTATATTCTGTTATAAATCCATGATTTCAAATATAACAAGTTTATAGCACAAATTTCACTTTTAGCAATGAAATCTGTTTATGGAGTTCGAGCACGGGCTCATGATACTCATAAATAGATTTCATGTATTCTTGTACTTGATCTTTAACATCTTTTCAACAAATGCACAAAAATTGTACAACACACTAATTCTGTGAACACCATGATGAAAAGTATACTGCATCTTAGATTTTACTATAACACATAATTTGTTTAAACAATGCATCTCTTTGTTTAGCTTGAAAACATCAAAACTAATGCATTAGGTTAGTGAACATGACCCAGTGGTCAATTTTGGGCATCCATTAAACCACTGGTGTGCTCACTAATCATAATGTGACACTGCTATCCTTTAACACTGCTTTTCTCTTTATGTGCATGCTCATCTTGTTACTGCATTGAATATCATAAATATATGCAGCTATGAAAGAATTTGATAATGTATGATGTTTCATTCTTTTTTGCATTGCTCAGATCCAGTTGGATCTAACAAACCCTTAACCATGATGCAGGACAACTCCTAAAGACCTAGAACCCAGACATATGCAAACTCAAGATGAAGACCGGAGAACTTGGACCAGACACAACAACCATCTCCAGATATGCAGATGACTCTTGAAGGCGATGCAGAAGATTCACTCATACCTCTATCTCTTCTTTCTATTCTATTCTTTGTACTCTATTTATTGATAAGAAATGTGAAGTATGAAAAGAGCTTTTGTAAATTACATTCCAGTATGAATGCACAATGTAATGATCAATTATGAATTTGAATATTTTGACATGTGATCAATACTTAGAGTACAATTTAAAATTTGATATGAATGCAATAACAAACTATTGATCCACATAACTTGAAAAGCACTGTTAAATGAAATTACCTAAATGTACCCTTTTCCTATTTTTCTATTAATCTGCATGATGAAAAATAGGGTAACAATTTTGGCGACTTCTGCTAGATGTTTACCTGCTAGACATGGACTCAGACCTTATCACTGGGCAATAGGAGTCAGATAACTAGAACATGCACGAATGCAACCTTATTGAAATGAAAAGTGCACCTAAACTTATAACTAGACTTATGTAACCTAAAACCTAGTGCTGGACTGCACTTATTGAAATGAAAACCTAGACTAACCTACTTTAACCAGCTTGAAGCCTGGTTAAACAAAACCATTCACTAATTGTGAAAAATAACTTCCCATCCTTCTCAGCTTACAATAATCCACATGCTTCTGAAAAGCTATCATAAGATGAACATAGGAGATATGCATGACCAGTTGCTTGACAAGGATCAAATCAATATGAAATTTACTTACTTGATCCAACTAACTGTAAACACCATTATCTTGAAGAAAATCAGCAAGCAGGAACTTTTGGTGAAGATCCAATAGAGGTTTACTTACTTGACAAAATAGGACAACAAGCTGATTTGATTCCCTCTTAGCTTCATCTTGCAGAGGTGCTGGCACAACTTGTCCTTCATTTATAGCCTCCATTCTGGCCAAATGCCTATAGGATAGCCATGAGAAACGATGAACTTGGAGTTCTCCTTGATAGTTCCAAGTTCCTGAGAGATTACTTCAGTTTGATTGATTTGTTCATTATGCCGGTTAGAAATAATCTCCTCCTATAGCTTGTATGTACTTTTTGGAAGTGAGGGCTTGACAACAAGATGCAAGCAAAACTACTCCATCTCATCCCAAAATTGATATTCTTCTTCTTTTTCTTGATTCTTTTGTAGGAGAAGTATTTTCTTATCAACACAAATATTCTGATTTGCTGTAATCTTCCTTATCTCAACTTGCTAAAAAAGAACCCTCTTTGGATCAACAACCTCCTTTTCAATGGTCTCCTTGTCTTCTTCCATCTGAGAACACTTATCAATTTGCATATGATAGCCTTCTTTATACTTTTCAGCTGTAGAAGACAGGAATCCCATCTTTTGCTTGAGATCCTGTAGTTCTTTTTCATAAGACTCCTCCTGAGCTTTTGAATCTCTTTCATTCTCCAACTAATATTCATGACCATGTTTTAACATTGCACCTATTAGCTCTGGAAATTTATCGATAAATTCTTGTTGTGCTCTGAGTTCCTTTTCTTTTTCCTCTTGAAACTTCTCATGAAACTCCTAATGAGCTCTTAATTCTTTTTCTTTCTCTAAATGAAGTTCATTACCTCTATAAAACACAGCTTTTAGGAGCTCTCATCCTTTTTGAAGCTTCTTTTCATAAACATCCTTCTGTGCCTCTAACCCGCCTGCAAGCTTGGCTTCATTCCTCTTGTATTGTTCAACTAGATACTTATTGTAACCTTGATCTTGCTTAGCCAATGCTTGCTATTGTTGGATCTGGGCCTGATAAGCATGCTCTTCTAGCTACCTGTTCAACTCATCAATCTGCATATGCAAATTATGCAACATACTTGCGGTATCTCCATTTTGTAAATCATTAACATTTGCAGAATGATGAAAATCATACTGGGATTGCTGACCTTGATAAGACTGAAAATGATTCTCTTGAAAATTTTTTTCTTGAAATGAAGGAAAACTTGAAAACTGACCATTTGGGTAAGCATACCCTCCTTGAAAACTTGACATCTTTATTCATCTGCAAGGATGGAAATCAGAATATAAAATAACATTGAAACATACCAGCTTTTCTTCCTTTTGAAATAGTAAACTTTCCTTCACGGATCCACCAGATATGCAAAATGTGACCTCTTCTAGGTCTGAATCTTGCTGATAGCACACTAGAACCAGCAAGTAATACAATGCAATTTGACCTATTCGTCGAAGAACGTGTCCCACCGAGCGTGCCAAAAACTGTTCAGGCTTAGAATTGTTACCTTAAATTAGGCATTAAGGCAAAACAACAATTCTATCCTAACAATGGAAACCTCTCCTAGCTGTGGGTAGACTATGAATGAAGATGAATCTCTGGATTCTAGGTTGGTTCCTATAAAATATGGAATATCACTTTCCTGCTCTACAAATTGTTGGAAAAAGGGAAAATAATACTATAACTAAAAAGATTAGGGTGATACACCAATGAATACTTCAGACTTTGCAAAAACATGAAACTTCAATCCTGACTCACAAATGAAGATCTTAACACTCTGAATCTCTGCTCAACATATAGGTTAATAAATGCATGTTATCGGGGTTTTACCACAAACAAATTGGATAATTAACAAACATACATTTCTCATACAAGGCCTTGGAGAAATTGATTATCTTGAGAAGGAATAGGAATCTACTCACTTCCTTTAGATAATAAATGATTTGACACTTGTTAGAAAAGATGAAAACAGGATCCAATATCGAAACAAATTCACAAATGAGTCAAAATATCTGGTTCATTCCTTCAAAAATCTGACAAAATGATTACAAAAATGGCCTTCAAAGCACTTAGGAACGATATGTTCACTATATGCCCTCTCTCCAAAATCTGCAACCCCCAATTGATCATCCAAAATCAATTTTATATCCTCTCTATGCCTCAAATCCGAAAACCTAAGTCCTTCCAAAATGCCCGATTTTAGCCCAAAAATGTGCCAAAAAATGTGCCACTAACTAAACCCTTTACAACCTTCCTCTAAATGCCCCCCTCCCTAAATATTGGCTTATAATAAGGAATTAAATCCTTTTACAAAGAAATTGCCAAAATTAAGAAAATAAATTAATATTAGATAAAAATCTAATATTAAATAACCTACCATTATCTCCTAACTTAGATAAAAGACTCTAAGTGTAAACTATATGCAATGTGGGAAAGTCGACATGAATCTTCATCCACTTGCAATGCGATGCAAAAACCAAGGAGATAAGAATGTAAGGTGGCACTATGAGCAATTTTCGAGGCTCTGCAAGGAAGTGACATGCATTGAAGGCATTGAATTGCTTGGCGGACTCCAAACAATTATTCTCATTTTGATCTCGACACTTGTGTTCTCAATATGCATTATGTTTTGGGAGAAACTAAGGGTTAAACCCTAGTGTGTAGCCGTCATCTGCAAATCTCTCTCTTTCTTCTCAGACTCTGGCATTATTGGCTTTGTAATCTGCAACTCGATCATGACTTAATCACGGGTTGATTATCTGTGACTGTGCAAAAATCTCATGGCTACTTATCACTGAGGCTTTACCTCAACTTGTATTCATCCTGGACTCACGGCTATGATTAATGCTTCACGGTGACAGTGAGCTTGACTGAAGACTGTGATACCTATTTTTTGAATATTTAGGCTCCATTTGACTAGAGTCTCGGGCTGATGATTGTAGAAGACTGGGCTTATGGAGCTCTTGACTGGCGGTCATTTGTTATTTATTCTCTGTCTTGTGTTACAAGAATTCGGCTTCCAGACTAGAAACCATAATCGGTCTTTGAGGACTTGAGCTTTGTTTAAGAAATAAGTATCATATACTCTCCCTTTATTTTCCTCTGAACATGAATCATACTGTTTACACTCCCTCTGCATTTGCATTAATCTTACGCTTCTACTTGCTATTTAAAATTCATCCTTCACCTTGCATTTTTGCACCAGCTATTTTGAATGTTTGTAAAAATCCAGGCTTTGCATTGGAACTCTATTGTAACCGTGTACTGGCTCTACACTTAGACTTTAACTGAGAACTTAGGCTGTGATCTGCACGCGTAACTAATAGTGAACTCCACCATTATGAAGCTATCAATGATTACTTGGAACTCGACCTTTTATAACTGGATACCTATTCGCCTCAAACTTGTAGCCAACTATGACCTTGATCTGCTGTGAAAGCTACCGCTGACTATGATTGCAAAGCCCACGAGTTCTAATAAGAACTTAAGTCTTGGCTGGAGTTAAGCTCTTACTTTTCCCTTTGATTTGCATTTGACATGAACATTCCGTATGAATTGAAAATACTCTCCATGCTCACTTTAATCTGAAGGTTTTGTTAGCAACTTTGTCTTTTAACATCTTACCCGTAACCATGGCATTGAATCATAGGCTACACTAGGTGCTTTTATTTGCTTGTTCATTGCTACTTAATAGTTGACAAATCCACACTTTTGTTGAAACTCGAGCCTCCACTGGTTGAAACCCAAGCTTTAAAATTGGCATATTCTTTAGTTAATTGATCACATGGGCTAAGAATTTGTGCACGTGGCTATAACACTCTCTTACCAAGAACTGGAACCATTTTCATTGCATAAGCCCAACTATGCTTGTTTTGTGGCAATACAATTTCTTAAAAGTTTTTTTAGGCTTTTCCTTCTTCTTGTTAGCTATTAGCTTAACCATATTAACAACAGTCACCATATTTGAGCTTTATTTGATCTTGTTGAAGCTGTGATCTTGCAATATTCTCTTGATTCTATAGATGTTCTTGACTGGTGATAAAGCAAGCTTGTATCTGTAGCATTTTAGCTCTGTCACCTTATAGCATCTTTTAAACATTGCAAATAATAGATGACATCCATTCTCCCTATACATATACAACCTGTTGCAAAGCCTATTTTGATTTGATAGTATTAAAGCTCCATGATTTATATATAGCACATTGATTATGATCCTTTTGCAACAACAATCAATCTTGATGTTATTGTTTGAATATTCACTGTAGCATCCTTTCACTAAGAACAAAGCATGGTTGTCCCTATTTGTGTATCTGGCTGCATATTATAAGCTATATCTTTCTTTAGCACTTTTACAGTGAACACCAAAAAAATAGATTTATATTCTGTTATAAATCCATGATTTCAAATATAACAAGTTTATAGCACAAATTTCACTTTTAGCAATGAAATCTATTTATGGAGTTTGAGCACGGGCTCATGACACTCATAAACAGATTTCATGTATTCTTGTACTTGATCTTTAACATCTTTTCAACAAATGCACAAAAATTGTACAACACACTGATTCTGTGAACACCATGATGAAAAGTATACTGCATCTTAGATTTTACTATAACACATAATTTGTTTAAACAATGCATCTCTTTGTTTAGCTTGAAAACATCAAAAATAATGCATTAGGTTAGTGAACATGATCCAGTGGTCAATTTTGGGCATCCATTAAACCATTGGTGTGCTCACTAATCATAATGCAACACTGCTATCCTTTAACACTGCTTTTCTCTTTATGTGCATGCTCATCTTGTTACTGCATTGAATATCAGAAATATATGCAGCTATGAAAGAATTTGATAATGTATGATGTTTCATTCTTTTTTGCATTGCTTAGATCCAGTTGGCTCTAACAAACTCGTAACCATGATGCAGGACAACTCCTAAAGACCTAGAAACTAGACAGATGCAGACTCAAGATGAAGACCGGAGAACTTGGACCAGACACGACAACCATCTCTAGATATGCAGACGACTCTTCAAGGCAATGCAGAAGACTCACTCATACCTCTATCTCTTCTTTCTATTCTACACTTTGTACTCTATTTATTGATAAGAAATGTGAAGTATGAAAAGAGCTTTTGTAAATTACATTCCAGTATGAATGCACAATGTAATGATCAATTATGAATTTGAAAATTTTGACATGTGACCAATACTTAGAGTACAATTTAGAATTTGATATGAATGCAATAACAAACTGTTGATCCACATAACTTGAAAAGCACTCTTAAAAGAAAGTACCTAAATGCACCCTTTTCCTATTTTTCTATTAATTTGCATGATGAAAAATAGGGTAACAGTACCTATGGAAGTTGTAGATTTTTTGGGTGAGTTTCTGGATATTGTATCTAATAATATAACTGATGGATTTCCACCAACAAGAAATATTAGTCATCAAATGGACTTGATTCCTATAGCCAATTTGTCAAATAAGGTATCCCATAGGATGAATCTAGCAGAGGGTGAGGAATTAAATAGACAAGTTTAGGAGTTGTTGCAGAAGGGGTTGATTCAAGAGATTTTGAGCCCATGTGTTGTACCAACAATACTAGCATTAAAGAAGAAT
Organism: Chamaecyparis obtusa; assembly: GCA_027943335.1. Classification (NCBI taxonomy): domain Eukaryota; kingdom Viridiplantae; phylum Streptophyta; class Pinopsida; order Cupressales; family Cupressaceae; genus Chamaecyparis; species Chamaecyparis obtusa. Next base: position 195,604 of record BSBK01006694.1, read on the forward strand.
AGAGAATGGGGGATGTGTACAAATTCTCGATATATTAATAACATTACTATCAAGTATAGATTTCCCTTACCAAGGATGGATGACATTATGGATTTCTTGAGTAGAGCTAAGTACTTCACAAAGATAGATCTAAAGGGTGGAAATCATTAGATCTAGATTAGAGAAGGAGATGAATCGAAGACAACCTTTAAGAAAAATGAGGGCTTGTATGAGTGGTTAGTCATGCAGTTTGGGCTAATCAATGCACTGAGAACATTCATGCGGCTCATGAACGAGGTATTGAAAGAATTTATGAGTAATTTTATTATTATTTACTTGGATGATATTGTTATCTTTAGTAAGACATTTGAGGAGCATATAATGCATATTCGTAGGGTCTTTGATAATTTAAGGGAAGAAAAGTTGTTGATTAACTTGAAGAAGTGCAGTTTTGTGAAGGAGTTAGTGTACCTTGGATTTGTTGTCTCAATAGATGGTCTTAAAATGGATCTAGAGTAAGTGAAGGCTATCCTTGAATGGCCTACTCTAAATAGTATTACTGAGGTAAGATATTTTCATGGTTTGGATAGCTTTTACAAAAAGTTTATCGAAAAATTTAGTAGTATTTGTGGACTCTTGACTGAAACTATGAGAGGGGATATAAAAGATTTAAAGTGGACTATAGGAGGAGAAAAAAGTTTTGATTTATTGAAGAGAAAATTTATAGAGAAGCTTGTTTTGGCATTTCTAGATTTTAATAAGGCATTTCAAGTAGACTGTGATGCTAGTGGCAATGTCATTGGAGTTGTTTTGAGTCAAGAAGGTAAACCCATTGCTTACTTTAGTGAGAAGTTGAATGATGCCAAAAGAAAATATTTTGTTTATGATCAAGAGTTTTATTCTATAGTTTAGGCATTGAGGAAGTGGAGACATTACCTTTTGTCTAAAGAGTTTGTTTTATTTACTGATCATCAAGATTTACAATACTTGAGTAGCCAATGGAATATGAATCAAAGGCATTTGAAATGGGTTAAGTTTTTGCAGAGTTACACTTTTGTTTTAAAGCACATGAGTGGAAATTCTAATAGGGTTTTAGATGCCCTAAGTAGGAGATAAAATTTGTTGATAGAGATGTAGATCAAAGTTGTTGGGTTCCAAGAACTCAAGTGTTTGTATACTAAGGATCCTAATTTTGGTGTGACCTGGAGATCTTGCACAAAACCTGTTACTCTAGACAAAACCAAATGATTGGATTTTATAATCTAAGATGGAATATTTTTCAAAGGGAGCCAATTGTGCATTCTAAAGAGTTCCATGAGGGAGAACCTAATCAAAGGGAAGCATAGTGGAGGATTTGATGGACACATTGGCCGAGATAAAACTATTGCTCTAATTAGTGAGCATTATTATTGGCCACAATTGCAACAAGAAGTTAAGAAGTTTTTGCAGAGTTGTAAAATATGTCAGATGGAAAAAGGAACCAAACATAGTATAGGGTTATATCACCCATTACTTGTAGCAGAAAGCCCATGGGAGGATATTAGTAGGGACTTTGTTTTTGGTTTACCAAGGACACAAAGAGTGCATGATTCCATTTTTTTAGTTATAGACAAGTTCTCAAAGATGACACATTTCATTCCTTGTAGAAAGACTAATGATGTTATTCATGTGGCATAATTATTTTTTAGAGAAGTGGTGAGACTACATGGTTTTCCAAGAAGCATAGTTTCAAATTGAGATACTAATTTTTTGGGGTACTTTTGGAGGACATTATGGAAGAAACTAAAGACATATTTTAAGTTTAGTTAAGCACACCACCCCACAGACTAATGGACAAATATAAGTGGTGAATATGATCTTGGGGAATCTATTGAGGTGCTTAGTAAGAGATAAGCCCAAGGGGTGGGATCTGATTTGACCACAAATAGAATTTGAATACAATAATTTTTTCAATAGGAGCACTGGTAAATCACCATTCTAGATTGTATATGGAAGTAGTCTTAGAAATGCTTCAAAATTAAGGAAGTTGGAAATGGAGAAAAATATTGTGCTGAAACTGAAGACTTTGTAGAACACTTGAAGAATTTGCATGAAGAGGTGATGAAGCACATTAATAAAATAAATATATAGTACAAGACTAAGGCAAATCAGAAGAGGAGGCATATGAAATTTCAAATTGGAGATGAAGTTATGGTTCATTTGAGAAATGAGAGACATCTAGTGGGAAAATACAACAAGTTGAAGATGAAGAAATTCAGATCATGCAAAATCATGAAGAAGCATGATTCGGGAAATACTTATGAAGTAGAGTTTCCTAGTGAACTCAATATTTCACTAGTATTTAATATTTTAGATTCAATAGAGTATCATGAAGGAAGTATTGAAGATGAGATAACATAAGCATAGTGGAATATTCCAATGCCCACTTCAGTTGCAGAGGAGATAAAAGACATATTGGATAGTCGTGTTGGCAAAAGCACAAGAAATAAGAAATATGAAGAGTATTTGGTCAAATGGAAGGGACAATTTGTTGAAGATTCATCATGGATATCAAAGGAAGAGGTTGATCTCTTTGGTTTTCCTCTGAACACCTGAGATGGGACAAGGTCATTTCTCAATTTACCCTAGGTGTCTAATGCAAGAGCATCCAGGGTGTAAGAGCAATCTAGCATCACCCAAAAATATTGTCTAGTTTTCAATAAGGGCTATCTTTGGACATTGTTACTATTTTTAGTAGGTTGTTCATTTTGAGCATAGATTGTTCCAATTGCTTCCTTGGAGGTTCATTTTGGATGTATTAACTTATCGGTAAGGTTTCATGGCAAGATTAAGTCTAGTTTTGAAGATATTGAATTTTCTGTTTTGGCGAGGTGGTACAAAAACCTTGAACTCAGTTTGTAAGGATTAAGAGGCTCCAAAAAAGGGTCAAATTTTGATCGGCTAGTGCTTCAATTATTTAGGGTGTAGAGCTCTTCATGCCATTTCTAAAATGAGGTTATAATAGCTAGTCAACTTAATGGTTCACAAGTTATGATTTTTGGAAGTTGTGCCTTCAAGACTCTTGTTTCAATACATCAAGAAGAGAGAGAAAAATCACTTAAGGTGGGAAATTGAATTTTTGGCCACCAAAATGGGAAAATTTCACTTTCTAGAATATTCTTAGGTAGCTAATTGTGCTACTCAAATAGGGATAAAGGGGGATTTTAGGGTTCGGTTCCATAAGTGTTGATTGTGGTTGTCTTGCATATTATTGTAATGAAAATGCCCATGTGGCTATAGCATTTTATTTTTCTGAATATTGTAATGTCATTTCATTTAGGATAATAGAAAGCAAGTGTTTATGTTCTTTCCAATAATTTATTCTTGCAATTTTTCTATTTGTTTCCATGTTGTGTTGTGTGGGTTTGGTTAAATAAGGGGAGTGCCCTTCATCACCCTTGTTCTTACATAATGTGTATATATTCACTCCTAACTTATATTCTAATTCATGAAATTCATTTTTTATGAGTTTTCTTTATATTCTTTTAGTAATAATATTTCTCCTATTAAAATCCAACTCTGTAATGTTATTATGATATCTAATCATTGGTATTTGCAATTTCATAGTTTATAGTTTATGGTTATCTTCTTTACTGATTATAATATGGTATCAAAGCTTGGGTGGTAGGGACAAATATTTAATTTTTTAATGTTTTAAATTGTACTTCCTTAATAGGTGAGCCCAATTTCACACCCTCCTAGCACTCATTTTAGTTTCTCACTCCTCTATTCATTATTTGGGATAATTTCTAGCTTTAATATAACTTCTAATTCAAGAACATGAGTCCTATTATATTTTAATCTCAACACACTCCTCTTCGAGCCCTAATTTTAGTGTGACCTTTATTCTATTTTAATCCTCAAAATTCACTAATCTAATCTCAAGTTTTGATCTATTTATGTGGTACTAATTCACTAACTACTAACTATGTCAATAATTAACATCATCCAACCCTTTTTGGTTAAAATTTTGGGAGGGCAATGTATAGGCATTGGCATTTCCAAATATGTTCTTGATATGGGAGTATGACTATTGTAGTTCATCTTTTAAATTAATTAAAGTCAAAACTCATTTAAAAGCAAGTCCTCTTTCCTCATTTGGTAAATCAAGCATAAGGAGATCAAGTGCATGATACATGAAGAGGAAGCTTTGCAATAAGGATTCTACAAATATGAGAATTCAAATTAGCAATTATCAAGTTTTCATCAAGCATTTTTCATCATAGAGGCTTCAAGGAATGTTGGAGGATGATAGGGAGTCACAAACTAATGAGTTGGATTGTACCCCTCCTTAAGGGATGGGTATGATTTCATGTCATTCTTATGTTCCATTAGTAAGATTTAGATTTGAGTTTCATTATATATCTATGTGACTCATATGTTCTTGAGTTAATGTATTCATCACTCTTTTTCATCTAATTTAGGGTTCAATCCAACATCCTTTAGTAGGAATCTTGTTTATGTTTATGTTTGTACACTCATCACAATCTTAGACACACTTAAGATTTAGAGGATTTACACCATTGTTTTTAAATTGATACTTGGTTATTCATGGAGATGGATATCACCAAAATGAGGGCTAAACTAAGGAAAGCCTCTATATAGTCTCAACACCCCTTTTCCTCTCTCTTGTGTAGGTTCAAGAACAGGTCACTAGTGAAGACTGAAGATATCAGTGTGTTCAAGGTCAACATATAGAGTCATAGTCCTCCTCAACTAGGGCATATAGAGCCATAGTATAACTAATTGTGCCTATAAGTTTCCAAAAATACACTATAGAAGCTGAAAATTCCAAATCAAACATCAATGCTTAATTTGTTACTTGATTGGAATAGGACCCCTAGTTATATTGTCAAGCCAATTTCACATCACCTTTCAATCATAGGTGTACTTGTGTATCTCTATTTCAGATTTGTACTTGCCAATGATTTATAGTGATTAGCTTGTTTTATTAGTTAGTTGTATGTTCTCATTACATGCTTTAGGACCTAGTTAGTTTGCCTTTGACACCTCAAACAATTGTTTATGACAAAGGAATAGAACCCAAAGGAGAAAATGAATTTTTTTACTCTTTATAAGTGAATGAAAGTAAGGCATAACTTCCCCTGTTGTGGTTCATATTCTAATGTTTAGTAAACGAGGGTCTAGTCCTAGTATAGACTATCTCTTTTTTTCTCTAAATAAGTCTATGTTCTTCAGAGGCTCAATGGAGCTAATAATTTTGTATATAGACTTCTTGAAAATCTATTATATTTTTCTCTTGCCTCTTTAGATGATATGGAGATTAAAAATATTGGAAAAAAATTTAAATATTAGAATTTTATACTTGTATTTTATGAAATTTAGGTGTTTTTAGCTTTTTCTATAATATTGGTACTATTTCCTTTGTTTCATAGCACTTAGGAGGCTCTAAAAATTCAAGATTGATATTCATCTAGCTAAACCTACTCAAAAAATAGTTTACTAATAGGGGTTTAATTATGTAAATAGACAAACTATTTGTTTTGTAGGGCATTTTAAGGCCAAATAGATCCTATCATTGTTTTCTAAAGGCCCTATTGGCCTACTTTTCAACTTATCCAAATTTAAAATTTATCATACTTTTTTGGGCACCATTTAGTCAACTTTCATGGGAAAACTAGTTTTTGATTAAATATATAAGACTTTCCATTTCCCACCTAAGGCCACACTTATCAAATTTTAAAATTTATTTTGGCTCTAAGTGTTACTAAACTCCTAAAAAATTTGGTTTATTCTTCAAGTTTGATGAAGTTAGACTTCCATGTTGGAACCTGATGAGGTTGTTGACAACCTTGTTGGATCTCTACAAGGTTATCATAACCACTCATTCTCTCGTCAGCCACTTAAGAGCAAAGGAAAAAGGAGATTAATCGAAGATTTTGGACTCCTTTGAAAGTTTCATAACCTCCATTGACACTCTGAGGCTTCTACGACCAACCAAACGTCTAATACTATGTTTGAAAATGTGAATAAAGGAAAATGTGAAAATTTGAAAAGAAAAGGTGAAATTTTGAAATTGGCATTGACATATTTTATAATTTTCAAACACACATTAGAACCCAACAAGGTTATCACAACCTCTCAAAATTCTGAGATTAATTTTTAAAGGCAAAATGAAGCAAAGGTTGGAATCTTCTAGGATTCGAAACCTCTATTAGTATCCAAAGTGGTTGTCAAAACCACTTAAAATTCCAACATGAAGAAGTTCTTTTTTCGAGACGTATCCACATGGTAGGTGACATGTTATCTTATTTCATTTCATTGAAACTCTTTCTTTTTCTAGAGCTCACAAATAGTTCCAGTGGAGTTATCAGTACCAAATGTATTTCCATGTCATATCAAGGATAGGAAACACTAGATAGATCAAATGTCTACTAGGATAAATATGACTACTAAAATAACATGTTAATAGATTAGTAGGACAAATATGACATGCCAATATTTGTTGAAGCTTATGCATGCATTGGGGTATTCTTGAGGCTTCAACAAAGTGGAAAAATATGACATGTGGCAATTTCACAATGTTAAATATCTTTTTCAAACTGTGACTTTTATTGAATGTTTTTGTCAAAGGTTATAAATTGGCCTCCTACACAAAAGTTGAGTAGTTTATAACCAAATAAGTCCATTTTTTTGTTTTTCCTAAAAAATGAAAAAGTATTTATGAATTGGTCATGAGGTAGTTATCCAAAGAGGGTTTATAAATATAAGACTCATGACATTGTGAAGGGCTTTTGTTTTCTCACAGATAGTGATACAAAGGACTTTGAGTTGTACAACTCTACAAAGAGAATAAAAAGTATTTTTGGAGGTGTTCATAATGTTCTACATTTATTTTCATCAACAATTATCATTTGTGAATGTCAATAATATCCTTTGTAATTATGAATCCTTATTATATGTTGCAATGGTCAAGTTTCAAATGAATTTCTTTGAAATATTATTTTTCTTAATGAATATGTTAACTTTGAGATATCTTCATCATAGAGTTTTTACGCATTGTATTTGATTCTCATAATTCAGTGAATGGAATCTTAAATATTCTATGAAGATCTAGTAGGATTTGTATATTTGTTGTTAGAAATTTCTTTTTGCATTTTAAAATTTTGTTATTCCTTAAGTACTTTTTAGTAATAAGTACAACCAAAAATCATGAAATCATATCATACAGGGGAGATGGCATTTTCAACACAAAGAGATATTGCATTATACAAGAAATCTATCCAACTACTGCAAACAATTTTATCACTTCCTATTGGGCGAGTCATATCATTTTCAAGTGACAAATTTGGTTCAAAATGATTTTTGGTGAATCATATCTTTCTTTATGAGAAGATATGTTTTTGTTGCATAACAACAATTTGCATGTCTTGAAACCAAATTTCAACTGGTTTGAAGTCAAGAAAGAAGATATTATTTTCAAATTGAACACTTTAGCTTGGAGGTGTAGATAAAGTTCTCAATAATACCATCAAGTAAACCAAGTCTTGAAAGAAAGAAGAGGAAATATGTGAACTCCTCAGTAGACTTTGTCTAGGACATTATTTGATTATAATGAAAAGAATCATTGTTGTTCCTAGAAGCCAAATAAAAAATATTTTACACGTTCAAGATAACTAGTGAGCAAGATGGCCAATAAAACACACACTAAAGGAGATAGATTCAAGGGTATTCTTGATCCTAATTTTGAATATCTTTGAAAGATCAATTTATCCACATTGTTTCCCTTGTTAAGAAGGAAAGCTAGATCAGTTAGTAGACATCCTTCACCAACCAAAATTACTCCATCTTTATCTTTGAAAGCATTGGTCTTACATGGGACAATGTTACACATAGTTGTAAAAATACAATCTCATATATACAAGTGATGGCTCAATGAGTTCCATTGGGAGCAGCCATTGGTCCCCAAGCATTGGAAAATCATGATTTACATCCTGGGTCTAAGAAGATCTTGAAAAGTTCACTGGTGATGGAAAAGTTTCCATAGATGAGCATATTAATAATTTATTATTTCATGCAAGTTCTTGGGTACATGCATGAAGATGCGTCTATCCAACTTTTTGTTGAATCCTTTACCAATGGAACTATTGAGTTGATCTACTAATTATTGGTTGGTTTTATCAACTCATAGTGGTTATGCGAAATGATTTTGAAGAAGATTCAAGACCACAAAATACAATCATATGCTCCTGAAATAACCAACTCAAATAAAGAAACGGATACATGAACCTTTGCACGAGTTTGTGCCCCATTTTAATAAGATTGTCAATCAAATTACAATAAACAAGAACCCCATAGAGGAGAACCAAACATGCTTCTTAATTGATGCTCAACCTTTGAATGTGAGTTTCCAACTACAAAGCGCTTGAGTGTCTTGTCTCATAGAGGTACAAATAATGACCATTAAAGTTGAAGATGATTTTACCAGTGCTAAAAAATAGAATAAAGAATTTCAAAAAGGAAAGAGACAACAAGAAAACCCTAGTACCACATACCCTATAGTGAAAAAACTTATAAATTAATGATTTAATTCAATTGAAGAAGTAGATACCACAAAATCCTTCACTCTTGTATCAAGTGGTCCTAAGGGGGAACTATGTGCCTTACCAATAAAATAGACAACCCAAACTTGCTCCTCCTATGTAGAGATTAGTCATTGAACATCCATCTTCAAGTAATCATCAAATAGCTACTATGTGTGACTTTCAATTAACAACTAATCACCATGGAGTTTCATGTCATAATATGGATAGGTTTATTCAAATGAATCAAACAAGAGAGAATATAAAAGAATACAAAGTTATAGAGGATGAAATGAGTCAACAATTTAGTTAGCCTTCTATAAGCTTCTTGGAATGAGTTTGATAATAATGATAAGGGTGTGCATGATATAAACAACCATTCTTGTAATGTATTCACAATAAACCAATACTGGAGGAAAGAGGATACACCCAATTGTTAAGAAGACATAATCAAGAGGATATTATTTTATCGATTAAAGTAGATCAAGGTACAAAGCTTGGTGATTCTTCTCTTTCTATTTTCAAATATTCTTTTGATTTCATAGAATATTGTAACAAAAATAAAAATATAGATTTCTTATTTAGAGTAGCTTAAATTGAAGCATCATCAACTAGAAAAGTTAGTATAGTGTATTAAAAGTGATTCTAAAATGCCTATTTCAATTTTTCATCGAGAATCACGTCAATCTTAGAAGTAAAATGACTTATATTTTTCATAAGCCTGATCCTTTCGACATATCTCTGTATACCGGTGGTTGCAAATTGAGTAACTTTAGAATTAATTTTATATCTTTAGATAATGTTATGGCCTCAAAGGTTGATCATGTTTTAGGACTTTCCTTAAATAATCCTTCTCATAATCTTTCTTTATGGAGTCAAAGAAGACCACCCTTGTTGGACATATTAAAGAAGCCAAAGTTGCCTTAGTTGCATATCCATAGAAGAAAATGAAGCTTAACATCCTAGTGGTTGATGTTCTAGCCAATTATGGCATGTTGTTGAGTAGAAGCTTTTGTAAAGATCTTGGTGGAGAAATTCAATTATATGGTTGCATGCTTTAATACCTCTAGGTGATAAGAAAATATGACTCAATCCTAAACCTACAGCCAAATATACATTTTTGAAGTTGGATGTCCCAAGAGCTGAAATTTTATATGTGGAGACTCTAGTGCAATGCCTCACCATGGAACCCTGGAGAAATTAACCTAAAACAACTACTAAGTTTACATAATAATTATTTTTCTTAAGAGTCTACAAAAAATAATGAATAACAAAGTAGAAGCAATATAACATAAATATAATACATACTCATAAGTGTAACTCATTTATGGATTACAAATCTGAAGGGTTCCATGATGTAGAATTACACAAGTTAATTAATCTACTAAATACAACACACAATATACAATCTCCATATAATGCAAAGGAATAACAACTAAATCATCTCATAAATGAAAACATAGATACAACTGATACCACAAGGTAGACATAATAACCAACATCCACTGCACAAGTCACAGGGTATGTACTAATAAACCAAGATACAAAGTACAAGTATAATATTTGAAAGATAAGAGAAAGTCTCCAACAACAAGAAGAAGAAGGTAAAAACAACAAAGATCATCTATCACCATCACAAACATCAGAATCTTAATGGTAATAGAGTCACTACCACCGGACCATGTGAAACCAAAAATCCCACTCCCACCGTGCAAAGGAGATAACAACATATCCCACTCAGATAACAAACACCAAAATCTAATCATAATACAACACCTAAGAAAAGGATCTTGAAGGCTCTCCATCTCAAGAGGTACAACTCAAAATACAAAGGTAAACATACTAATCCCAGAGGCAACCAACACATGTAGGAAACCTAAGATGCATAAAGAGAAGTGTCATCACTTGAGCCAATTCTAGAGTTACCCTGGCAGTCTCTCTAGACCCTGTCCCCCTAGTGACTCTATGCGGTATCACTAACCTCTCATATAAACAAGGCTACCAACTATGCCTCATCCAATCCACACAGGCGACCAACATCTTCTCACAAACCATCCTAGCCTGTACTAGCGCTCAAGGCATGGGCAAGAACATAGACATCTTATTAATTGATTTTAAACTCTCGATGTATTTAAGTCACCACTTTATTAAGTAACTTGCAAAGGATACCTAGGTAGCTACTTTTGGGCCCTGATGCCTCCAAAACAAGCCACTTCCCATCTATACACTTAGGTAACCTACCCTAATGTTCCAATCAAAGAACAAAGAGAAGACAAAATCGAAACCACAAAATCTTCTCATAAATCATAAATCATAAATCATAAATCATAAATCATGATAATCACCAAAGTAAAGTAATGAAGCATAACAAAGAACATATCATCCTATGCAAGGATCAAACTGTCCATCTCGATATAGACATTACCATAGATCATCCATCAGGATGTAATGGATATCTCAAAGATAATAACAATCCATAGAGTCTCATATCACAAGACCATCGATAATCAAAACATCAATGGCATCCATCTCAAAACATGGAGTAACATAATCCATAAATATAATCATCCTAAACGTAGAACAATCATAACAGAGAACATAAGGTGACCAAGTAAATTAGACTCAATTATAATAATGGTCGTCACCTTTTTGGTCAAATCAAATAAATATTGAGACACAATACAACACATGAGATCACTCACATATATCACATAATCATACATGATCCAATCAATACTTCAAAATGGTTATAAAGATTCTCCACATAAAATCAAAGATCAACATATATTAATTTATATAAAAACATGTGATGATCAAATAAGGTTGGTACTATGAGTGTGACTAAGTCAACATCACAAAGCATTGAAATTACACAAGTCACATAGACAACAAAACCCCCAAGCCTCTGTGTACAACCCTATAGCCAACGTAGTTCCCATAAACCGACATCAAAGAAAACATTGAATACATCCACAAACAAAATCACAATATAGTCTTAAATGCATAAACCATTCAACTTGTTTTCTAAAGTCTAATTTGATCATAAATATACATTTAAACAAATTACATTCATACATAGATATAAAAAACTCATACAATATATATTTTAACAATAAAATAATGATACTAAATATCTCAATATAAATATCATAAATTGAAAATTCTATTCCAAATTTTGAATCATTAACAAATGGTATTCATATTAATATTTATTAATTTTAAATGTTTAATAAATATTAATTTTATCTAATAATAAATATTATCGCCTTTAATATTTATTAATTTATAATATTTACTAAATATTAATAATTATAAAAATACCATTTAATATTTAATATTTATTAAAAAATTAAATTAATTAAATTAAACTTTATTAAAAACCTTTTTTTATTAAATTTTATTAACTCCAATTTGGGGTGTCATAGCCTTGCCATGGCAGCCACAAGGCTAGCCGCCACCGCCAACAATTTTACTTTATATATATATATTTTAGATGTATTTTCTCAAAACAAACATTATATATATATATATATATATATATATATATATATATATATATATATATATATATATATATATATATATATATATATATATATATATAGCTTCAATATAAACATGCATTCATTTATCTAAAGGGTTCATGCAAATATACTCAAGGGAAAAATGGTTATCGAATTTGGTATAAACCCTAATTAGGAAAACTCACACGTTTTTATAAACTGCTTCCTAGGTTTTCAAATAATCTCCATACAATACCAAATATGTCATTAACACAATTTCTTATGAAACCCTAATCACAACCATCTCAAAAATTTCAAAATAAGAACTTTATTCAAACACTCAGATTTTCCAAATAATCCGACAAATGTGAAGAAGATAATCTTTCAAAATTAAAAACTGCAAAGGGTTCAAAACCCTACCTCGATACATATTAGCTTCTCTATGCAGTTCCTTTTGCAGTGCTTACACTTGTCTCTAGAGGGTTCTAAAACCCTCTTTTGTCACACCAATAATTCTTCCACCATGGTTCCTTCACGGAGTCATTTTTCAACACTTATCTCTCAGACCCACAACCATAGTCCTAGTGCAATTTGCCTCACATTTGATGATATGTTTACACACTTAGGAACTTCTTCTCTAATACCACTTGATGAAGGGTACTCCCCTTACTAACTCAAACACACACACAACACAACCGAGAATAGAAAATTGAAAGAACCGAACAATCACAAGAACATAAACACTTTCTTTCTATTATCTTCAATGAAATGGCATTACAATATTCATAAAATAACATGCTACAACCACATGGACATTTTCATTACAATAACCCGCAAGCTAGAGCCACCATATGCACTACCAAAACTACCCCTGGTAACCCCTATTTGTCTTCTTTATATTGGGGAGTTTAACCATCCTAGAAGGTTCTAAAAATTGTAACCCCCCTTTTGAGGCAAACCACCTTTATTTATTTTCCCTACATTGAAATATGTTAAGAATATGCCCCCAAATGGGTTTAGACACTCATTGGAGTATTTAAAGGGATTTTATTTTTTCTCCTAAAGAAGTGCAACTTCTAGAGGCCAGATCTTGTAAACCGTGTAATCAACTTTCTATTATAACCGTGCTTTCAAAAACCTCTTGAAGTGCTCTCTAGCTTGGACCACGAAGCACCATCCCAAACAAGTTTTGACCCCCTTTTAAAGCTTCTAAGGCCTTCAAAATTGAGTCAAAGTTTTTGTAACACCTTGTCAAAATAGAAAATTGAATATCTTGAAAATTGGACTTGATCTTGCCATGAAACTTTATTGACATGCTTATATATCCTAAATGAACCTCTAGGGAAGTACTTAGAACAATCTATATTCAAATAAAAAACCTACTAAAAATAGTAAACTTGCCAAAAATAGTAACCATGCCCAAAATAGCCCTTATTAGAAAACTAGACAATATTTTTGGGTGATGCAAGATTTGTCTTACACCCTAGATGCTTGTACATCAGAGATGCTCAATTTCTCTTATAATGATGATGACTACAATCTTCACTATTGACGTTTTTCCATAACCTCCTTATTCATCATTGTAACTATTGAAAAAATGCTCATCGCTCCCCTCATGATTCGTTAAGAGGGACTAACCGCCTCTTGTGGATTCTATAAGTCTAGTGATTGTATTGAGCATTGACAGGTCAATATTTTGGTGCAATGACAATCACACTTGTAACAAGTGGTATCAAATCTTAGTCACATGTTTGAATCCCCTCAAGTAATACTAAGGGGGAGATTGTTGGCAAAATGGTCAGCGGTCCCCTCAGGATTTGTGACAAGGGACTAACCACCTCCTAAGGATTCTATAAGTCTAGTGGTTGTATTGAACATTGACATATTGATCTTTTGGTGCAACAAAAATCACACTTGTAATAGCAGCAATATTCCAAGTCCTTAGAAAAATATTAATAAAATAATAATTTTTCACAATACCTCATGGATGTCCAAGTATCTAATTTTGAGAATGTTGGAGATATATACATTATACATGAGATTTAAGTGTGATGATATTAGAGCTTAATAATTAGTAGTTGGGAAAGCAAGCAACAAGTTGTGGTAAATTTATCAATGATAGAGACAAAGTACACAATAGCTACTCTTGTCCATATAATGAGGCAATTTAGCTCTATAAATATGTTTACTTGTTGGATTAAATTAATTAGTTCATATTGATTGACAACTAGGCTACCATCAACTTAGAAAAAAAATTGACTTTTCATAAATAAACTAAATGTATATATGTATACTTCTATTTTTTTGACATGGTGGAGGATGGGAGAATGATATTTGGAAAGGTTGAACGTTATTGAATGTTCCATATTCTTTGCTGGAGCATATGAACACATAGAAGTTGAAATAGTGAAGTGAGTCTAACAATCTCTTGCCCCCTAATAATTAGTCCACACATTGCCAATGATGTGCTTTAGTCCTACAATGTATATGACAAGTGGGAGATTTTTGGGATAGTTGTGTCATACACCTTGCAATCCTAATAGTTAAATTATTATTTTTTGGGGAGAATGTTGGGATAATTGTGTCATACACCTTGTAATCCTAGTAGTTACTTTATCAATTTTTTTGTAATCCCTCATGGAAAAGGGTGTCCCATTTTGAGTTTATTGATATTTCACATGTGTAATATAATATATGATATATGTAGTATGTTATAAGAGCTCATATATTTTATAGAGATGTGTATCATCTTATGACATTGTAAGATGTATAATAAATCTCACATGTGACAATTCAATGATGTACAAAAGAACATAAGAGTGTTGCTACGTAATGGACTTGACTTGTTTACTAACTTATGTGTAAGAATGATATATCATAAGGCATCTTTAAATGTTGATAATGGAGCAAAAATGGAGTACCCAAGTTGGTGTGGAGATTATACCACCTTTATGATGCACAAGAGTAAATCCTAAACCTTAAAATGGAGAATTAGACTTTCGGTTGATGTTTGTGTGCCATACCTCTTGGTGGTTTTAGGTCTATGGTTTAGATTATTTACTATTTGAAAATTTCTTTTTTTGCTTCTCTTGTATGTTGGGTTCTTGGGATGGAGGGTGTATGATGATATAATTATTGTAGAGGTTATACTACCACAATTTCTCTAGACATGTGTTGGCCTTTCTCATGCTAAGGCTTGAGCTTAATATTGTATTGTAACTACTCTTGTTATTGTGAATACACTGAGAATCAAAGGTTGAGTTTTTCTTGAAAGGGTTATCTTAAGATAAACATCATGTTATGTGGTGAATATTTTGTATATATTTATTTCCTCAATTGCTTAATCATATTTCCCATGCATTTCTCTCCTCGTCGATTAGAGTATGAAGCATTTTTTCTATTGTTTCCTTTAAACTCATATTTTATAAGATAAGTAAATAAAATCTATTTTTCTCATGATAAATAAAATGAACAAGAGGCTTAATGCGATGATATTCAAAGCCCCACAAAAGTAGAGGCAACATAGGGAAATCAATCCATATTATAATTTTTTATTTTGGTCTTCTTAATACAAAAAAATCTTTGGAGCAATGAGAACACATAATAGATATGTTACAAATAAACAACTTTGACCACATTGATCAATCTCATTACATTACTTTAGGTTTGATATTCTTGAATTAACAAAACTTAACTCATATTTTGAACCTTAAGTTTATCGGTTGGAATAATCAGGCCCTAAGATTATTGAGGGGGGGGGGGGGGGGGGGGGGTGGGGTGAATCAATAATCTACCAATAAACACAAATATGATATGATAAAACTTATCCTTCAAATCCTCACCACATGCATGCAATAAGTAACATTTACTTGTAGTAAGACATACACCAAGAAATAAGCATCCACACAAATTCAACACATAACACAAATATTTTTCACGTGGAAACCCAAAAGGGAAAAACCATAGTGGGAATGATGCCCATGCGTAATAAACCACTCTTCTAAAATACGCCCAATTAAGAGCTTAGCCATGTTAGGAGCTTATAATAAAGTCTGGTTAAGAACATACCCTGTTAGGAGCCACCTAGTTAAGGGATTTACCTCTAGCCCTGTTAGGAGTAGCCTTATGAGAGGACTTCAAACACTAGCTAAAGTGCCACCCTATTAAAGGATTTACATAAAAGATTTGTTAGGATCTACCTGGTTAAGGGATTTAACTTGCTGCAACTGTTAGGGAACAACAAAAGGTTGATCTAGAAAATAATACCAATGCCTTTCTTGTACAGATCCAATTAGGCTCAAACTTCTTCCTCTCTTGCAGATTCACCTCTCCTCTGAATCACACCTCTTAATTTACTATCTCTACCACACACATGATCTCTACTGCTTATTTTTCCACACACACTCAAAAATATATTACAAAATGATATTAATACATTTTCAATAATTAGGGCATACAACCACTTGAATATTACATCTAAAATTCAAATTTCCCTCCATAAAAGTCTGCCAAACAAGTTGGAATCATTTTCCAGCTTGCATTGACATCAAGATCCAATTGCACTTTGATTTGACACCAAAAGATCAAATATATTACACTTCCCTAGGTTCATGCACCTCTTCATGAATTATTGATCAAATCGACCAATAAGAATCATACCTAACATTCCACATAATCTTTGACATGTCATCACATATTCAGGAATACTCAACCATCTTCTCAAACCAATATGCCTTCACCAATCAAGGATCTAACCGATTGAACTTCACTGTTCTTTCCTTCTTCACTGTTTGAACTTCAAATCCTATAACTCTATCCACGAATCACCAATCTTGATGTGATTGCAACAATAATCAAATAATATCATCAAGATCACACACCTCTGATCACAACACCTGATTCCATTCCTGTGGGTCATACCGATCAAATCTTTCTTTTTTGTTCCTTCACTGCTAAACCAATTCCATGTCTTCACCAACCGACTGTAACTTGCATAAAGCTCATCATACACATATGCGATCATAGATATAGCAGTATATACACCTCTAGAGCCTATGTGCCAAATCACACACCACAATTCACAACATAACTTGCAATTCATCTTCTACATAAAAACTTGGTACACCAAGAACATAGTCATCTACCTAAGAACACCTAGGTTGATATCAATGACAACATAATTGGAAAAACTCATCATCAGGCCATCAACATACTTACTCATCTCATCTGCATCAGTTGTTCCAACAATCTCCCCCTTTGGCATTGATGACAACACACCAAGAAATACCAAACATGTTCTTGAACAACAACACTTTGCCTTTATTTTCATCTAATGGAAAAACACCAACAGTCAAGATCAAATATTTGTTCTAAGTAGTCTCTGTAGTCTCATCAGCTTCTCTCCCCTTGTTTATCTACTCTTCATAGTTCATCTTCGCTTTTTCTATTATGCTATTCTCCCCCTTTCTATTCTACTATTCTCGAGCTATTCTCCCCCTTTGACAATAATGCCAAAGGCGCCATAGTGCTCAAGACTTCATCTATCTGACTTCTCCCCCCAAGGAGTACTCCTCTTTACATTAATCCGCTAAAAAATAAGATAGTAATACCCACTGGATTGATGCAACATTTTCATCTTGATTTTCCTTAGGTAGAGGCACGACCCCCAACTTACCTCTAAGGTACTCAAAAGTATCCTTAGGAAGTGGTTTGGTAAAGATATTTGCAATGTTCTCTTTAGTTGGAATGTACTCCAACCTCACCACTTTCTCTAGCACCTATTCTCTCAAGAAATGATACTTAAGAGCAATGTGCTTGGTCTTTGAGTGCATAACCGAGTTCTTAGAAATGTTTATAGCACTAGTATTATCACAATAAATTGTCACCAGTTCTGTTACCTTCTCCTTAATCCCTTCTAGGATTTGCTTCATCCAAGCTACCTGTGTACAATTGATAGCTATTGCCACATATTCTGGTTCAACTATAGATTGAGATATGTACTTCTATTTCTTTCTTGTCCAAGGCACAATCTTGCCACCTAGAAAGAATGGACCACCACTTGTGCTCTTTTAGTCATCTATATTACCTACCCAATAAACATCAATAAAAACACTTAGCAAAAAATACCTTCATGATCATACCATAATCCATAATCCACACTTCCTTTTAGATATTTGAAGATTCTCTTTACTACAACCATGTGTGACTCCTTTGAGTTTGATTGAAACCTTGCAACTATGCCAACTGCTTGTACTATATCTGGTATGTTATGTACAACATAGTGTAGATTTTCGATCATGGACCTATTTAAAATGGCATCAAAAGACTCAGATTCATCATCCTTGGATAATTTATAACTTGTAATCATGGGGGTACCAATCGATTTAGAATCTTGCATGCCAAAAGTCTTCAACACTTCCTTTACATATTTAGATTGACTTATGTATATTCCATTATCCAACTGTGATACCTGCAGTCCTCTGAAGAATTTTATTTCTTGTATCATTGACATTTCAAATTCTTTCTTCATCTCATCAACAAAAGACATACTCATCTCATCATCACCATCACCATCAAAAATTATGTCATCAACAAAGAATTCAACAATTAATATATTTTCCTCTTCAACCTTTAAGTAAACATTACTATCATTAGAAGTCCTATTGAAACCAACTCGAATGAGATACTTGAGAGTAATCTTTCATACCATGCTCTAGGGGCTTGCTTCAAACCATACAATGCTTTTTGAAGCTTTCATACCATGTTTGTGTCCTTATTTAATGCAAATCCATCTGATTTCTCAATGTAGACCTCTTCTTCTAGAATTCCATTCAAGAACACTGATTTCACATCCATTTGATAGAATTTGAATTTCTTGCATGCAACATAAGCAAGTAGTATCCTGACACCTTCCAATCTTGCTGTAAGAGAAAATGTCTCACCATAATCCAAACCTTCTTCTTCTTCTGTATAACCCTTACATACAAGTCTTGCTTTGTTTCTAATCACTTCACCATCCTCATTTAATTTATTATTGAAAACACTTTTTGTACCTATCACATTTTTGTCTTGAGACATTGGCACAAGAGTCCAAGTTTCATTCTTCTCAATCTGATCCAATTCTTCATGCATTTCTCTCACCCAATCATCATTTTTAATTGCTTCCTTTGTTGTTTTGGTCTCAAATTGTGATATCAGACATGTTCTTTCTCTAACCTTACTTCTTGTCAACACACCTGCATTCTTATCACCAATTATTTCATCAGAAGAATTATTCCTTTCCACATACCTTGAGATTACTGGTTCAAACCTAGGAACTTCTTCTTTTGTCAGTTGCACTACTTCTTCCTCATTGTTTTGCTCTATCGGTCTAGGCTCTTCTGATTCAATAAACTCTATTCCCCAATCACCTTCTACCTCCTTTTTGCTTGTTTCCTCATATTTCTCAAGAAATTCATCAATCTTCAAATTAGTACTTTCAATCATTTTATTAGTCCTTTTATTAACAATGTTTGTAAGCCTTTCTCTTAGTTGAATAACCCAAAAATATGCCTTCATCACTTTTAGGATCAAATTTTCCAAAAAAGTCATCTCTTTTTATATAACATTTACTACCAAATTTTTTGAAATACTTTACACTTGGAGAATGACCATACCATAATTCATAGGCTATTCTTTCAGTTCCCTTATTCACTTGCACCCTATTTAGAGTATAAATAAAAGTACTAATTTCTTCTCTCTAGTAGATCTTTGGTACACCTCTTTGTATCAACATAGTCCTTGCTTCATCAATAATTATTCTATTCTTCCTCTTTGCAACACCATTTTTCTATGGAGTTCTTGGAGAAGACATCTATCTCTTTATACCATTGTCTTCACAATACTTCATGAACTCATCCGATGTGAACTCGCCTCCTCTATCCGATCTTAATCACTTCAGACGTTTTCTTGATTCTTTCTCCACCAATGCTTTGAAAGCCTTGAACTTACTAAATGCACATGATTTCTCCTTAAGAAATTCAACCCACATCATTCTTGAATAATCATCAGTAAATAAGATAATATATATATAGCCATTATAACTCCTTTGTCTCATAGAACCACACATATTAGTATGCATTAGATCAAGTATATTCTTTGATGAATAAGATTTTCTTTTGAAAGATGTGCTAGTTAACTTACCAAGCTGGCACTCTTTACACATCAAATTATTTGGTTTCACAAGTTGTGGCATTCCTCTTACTGCATTAGTCTTGCTTACCTTCACCAAGCTCTCAAATTTTACATGGCAGAACCTTCTATGTCATAAGCAACTATCTTCAATACTAGTTTGCCTTCCAGTAGCAATCTCATCACCAAAACTTCCAATGATCCTGTACATTCCTCCTTTAAACTCAAGTTGGTATCCTTTGTCATTAAGATGACCCACACTCAACAAGTTATGGGTTAGACCTTCAAAATAATAGACATCATTTGTATTACTTTTGCCGCGAAAGGAAATAGTACCTTTACCTTTCACTAAGAAAGGATAATTATTTCCAAACCTCACAACACCACCATCAAATTCATTGAGCTTAATAAAATTACTTTTATCACTGGTCATGTGATGTGAAAATCCACTGTCTATGATCCAGTCATCATTTTGTCTGATATGTGAAACAAGTCTTTTTTCACCTTCTTTGTCTCCTGTAGGATGATCTTCCTTTATAGCAATAAAAACCCTTTCCTCTTCATCATTTTCATTAGATTCCTCATCAATTACTCCTTCATCCACAACCATATAACATTGTTTCTTTGGCTTTCCTTTGTACTTCTTGTATTTATCCTTATCCTTGTATTGTTCTCCATACCTAGCAACAATGTAACCAATCTTGTTACAAGAGAAACATTTTAAAGGTAATTTTCCTTTGTACTTATTGGTTCCTCTAGGTAACCTCCTTCCTACCAATGCTTCAAGTTCTCCTTGTCTTTTCTCTTCCTCCAAAGTAACATCTAAATCCCTTGTGAAACTAGACAAACTATTAGATTTAGTCATAAACTCTTTACCTTTCCTTGTAGGTACACTTACCATAGAAGCCTTAAAAGCAGTTTCAACTTTTAGAATACTGTTATCATAATTATTAAGCTCAAAAGCAACAAGCTTACCAATCATTCCATCAACAATCACTTTATCAAATGTTCTCATCTCATTAAATGCATACACTCTAATGGCATAAGCAGGTAACGAGGTTCTTAGCATCTTACTTACCACAACTTCTCCTTCCATGGTACCACTTGCACCTCTGATTGTAACAACATCTTTGATTCTTGCACCATATTGAGCAATTTTCTCTCCTACCATTTTCATGTCGCCATATTTTCCTCCGAGACTTTCTTCTCTTGCCTTTTGCAAATGCTTGTCACCTCCATAGACTTGTTCAAGTTTTTTCCAAACCTCATAAGTTGTTCTAAGTCCTTTTACATCAATATATTAAGTATCGAAAAGGGTACTTATTATTGTTTCTTGTGCTTGTGTGTTCTCTTGCTTCTCCTTCAACTGATCTGCAGTTAGGGTTCTCTAAGGCACAATACATTGAGTTTCAACATCCTTCTAGAATTGATCACCCATACCTCTTATGTATAACTCTATCCTGTCTGCCCATACTAGGTAGTTATTTTTTGTGAACTTGGGAACCTCCTTTCTAAACATCTTGTCAATCAGATCTTTGCCTCAAGCGGTTAAGCTTATCACCAAGAGGACCTAGGCTTTGATACCAATTGTTGGAATAATCAAGCTCTAAGATTACTGAGAAGAGGGGGGGGGGGGGGTGAATTAGTAATCTACCAATAAACACAAATCTAATTTGATAAAACTTATCTTTCAAATCCTCACCACATGCATGCAATAAGTAAGCTTTACTTGTAGTAAGACATACACAAAGAAATAAGCATCCACACAAATTCAACACATAACACAAGTATTTTTCACATGGAAACCCAAAAGGGAAAAACCACAGTGGGAATGATGCCCACGAGTAATAAAGTGCTCTTCTGAAGTACGCTCGGTTAAGAGCTTCACCTTGTTAGGATCTTACAACAAAGTCTAGTTAAGAACAAACCTTGTTAGGAGCCATCCGGTTAAGGGATTTCCTCTAGCCACGTTAAGAGCTTTACCTTGTTAGGATTAGCCTTGCAAGAGGACTTCAAACACTAGCTAAAGTGTCACCCTATTAAAGGATTTACAGAAAAGATCTGTTAGGATCTACCTGGTTAAGGGATTTAACTTGTTGCAATTGTTAGGGAACAACAAGAAGGTTGATATGGAAAATAGCACCAATGCCTTTCTTGTATAGATCCAATTAGGCTCACACTTCTTCCTCTCTTGTAGACTCACCTCTCCTCTGAATCACACCTCTCGATTTACTATCTATCTTTGCCACACACACGATCTTTGCTGCTTATTTTTCCACACACACTCAAAAATATATTACAAAATGATATTAATACATTTTCAATAATTAGGGCATATAATTGCCTGAATATTACATCTGAAATTCAAATTTCCCTCCATAAAAGTCCGCCAAACAAGTTGGAATCATTTTTTAGCTTGCACCGACATCATGATCCAATTGTACTCCGCCTTGACACCAAAAGGTCAAACATATTGCACTTCCCTAGGTTCATGCACCTCTTCATAAATTATTGATCAAATTGACCAATAATAATCATACCTAACATTCCACATAATCTTTGACACACCATCGCATATTCTAGAATACTCAACCATCTTCTCAAACCAATCTGCCTCATCGGTCAAGGATCCAACCAATTGAACTTCACTGTTCTTTCCTTCTTCACTGTCTGAACTTCAAAATCTTGTAACTCTATCCACCAATCACCAATCTTGATGCGATTGCAACAACAATCCAATAACATCATCAAGATCACACACTCCGATCGCAACACTTGATTTCATTCTTGTGGGACATACTGATCAAATCTTTCTTTTTTGTTCCTTCACTGCTAAACCAATTCCCAGTCTTCACCGAACTGATTGTAACTTGCATAAATCTCACCATACACATATGTGATTATAGATGTAACATTATACACACCTCTAGAGCATATGTGCCAAATCGCACACCATAATTCACAACATAACTTGCAATTCATCTTCTACAACATAACTTGGTACACCAAGAACATAGTCATCTACCTAAGAACACCTAGGTTGACATCAATGACAACAACATAACTAACAAAACTCATCATCAAGCAATCAACATACTTACTCATCTCATTTGCATCAGCTATGCCAACATTATCACCATACCCAAATCAAGTGTAAGAATTATCCAACATTGATAGATGTGATGAACCATTAAGTAAATATTTTTTAGAAGGAAGGGCATAACCTTATGGAATTCTTTGGTTATGAAATCGCATGTTATTTTGTGAGACATAATTCCTAATAACTCATTTGCCAAGAATGACATCAATAACTACATAAACTAAATATATCTTATAATGATGAAAAATAACATCTGGATAATAATAAACAACTCTAAAAATTCTATCAAAACCATCACATCCTATTCATTCTCTAAATGTCTACATTTTATTGCTATATAAAATATCAATACTTACTAGAATAATTATATATATATGGCAATCATTTTTACATTGTAATGACTTCAACATGTTTAAGTTTTTAATTAAAAGTCATAGCTTTTCAACTATAAAGTAAATAGTCGTAACATTTGAAACCAAAATAATTAAGTAAATAACAAGTGGAAGAAATAATGTAAATGTGTAACTTTGAAAATAATTAATCTTGAGAGCCAACAAATTTTATAGTTCAATTTGATATTACTTTGAAATTATATTGGTAGATGCATTCTTTACAATTGGTCTCATAGTAACTATCCACAAATCACAAGAATTGACTCTTTCCAAGACAACAATTGTTACAGGACCAAGAAAAAGAAAAGGACTTACATTTGTTACTATATCATATTTTAAGTCCTTAGATGAACTTAAAAATCCACAACCATTTTCAAATATCATTATGAAAAAATAAAGACACAGAAAGAAAGAAGAATTCTCAAATTTTTGAAAACATAATAATTTAATTTTGCACTGTCTATTGAAAATAACACTTCTTCAAAAATTTAATTAATTAACATTGAGATTAAGTTTTTGATTCAAAACATGAAAGATATCTTGGAGACCTCCGATAAAACATGAAAGATCTCAAACTATGACAAATTAATATTTTACACGAGGCACTCCGGGTGCTTCTAACAAACGTATCTTAAATACATGCAAATCTCAGCCCTGTCCCGAAATGCAAACCCAATATCGCCCAAGATTTATAAGTGAAATGAAAGTGTTCAAAGATTTCTTCATCTCATAACCCATACAATGAATCAGAATAAGCAGCCTTCTAAGCTAAAATAATTTTAAGAGTCAAAATCTTCAACGAATGTGCTTTCATTCTGGGTCTTGTTACCTATAGTGGTGCGGAAGAGATCCAAATTACATACCTAAGGTGAATAGATTCTTCAAATAGGGTATGTTATTTACATGTAAGTAATGTGAGTTCTTTACCAGGAATGGTATCTTTGACAAGTATTGTTTTGGATTGTATCCTATAACTATAATCCCCATTCGTCAGATGATCTCTAATGTTAAATAAGATGGTCCAATTGAATCCTGAATCTGATATACAGACATGTTTACTCTATAGGTCTGAAGCACATAATGTCATTGCAAAAATTAATTTCTTGAAAAAAAATCCTATATCGACTTTTTTTTTTCCCAATGACAAGCTGAAATGATTATAAGCTTGTAGATTAACAAAAAACATACAGGTTTATTGGACTGATGCGCTTTAAGGTTTTATGGCATGGACTTCTCTATGAATCCAATGGCTTGAGTTTCTACGTAGTCTTCATCCCTGAAGCAACACAGGAACTCTGCTAATCTGTATACATCTTTGAAAGTTGAAACTGGCCCAAGAGACACTCGCACAGCTGAAAAGTTGTACTCTTTGTCAAACATGTTGCTGCCATTGATTCTTTCTTGAGACTTGCACAGAATATGTCCCAGCCCAGGATTGCCAAAATGGCCAACTCCCACAACAATGTTTTCCCTTTTTGCCAACCACTGTATTAGATTTGCAGGTAAAATATTGCCAGTTGAGTCCACAACATTGAATGAAATAATACTTCCTCTATACATGCTATTTGAGGACCCATAAATCTGCAATTTCATAAATTTTTCTTATCAGCAACTTCAAAAAGTGGAAAATACCTTTAACTTGTTACTGCACTTCGTGTTTTTGGTTCGCTTGTTTATGTAAACTTTTCGAAAACCTGTGACCTGTGTTTATTTATCTAATTATCTACTAGATAAAAATTATTCAAAACCTCGAGTTTACCATCTCTTACTCTTGCAACCTCCTACTGCTTTATTCTTTCAGTCTGTATCAGATGTACTACTTTACACTGTACAAACTAAAATTCCAATAATTACTATGGTATGTTCTTGTGGATTTCACCATGCTCCTTTGGTGACCAATGCATGGGCCTGAATTCCTTTGTCATGGGCTGTTAACATGATTCACAAGGAATTCTGTCTGGTTCATGAATGCATATGCTTGGACTAGGTTTAGCTTTTAGGGCGTTTTCAATTCTCTGTGTTCCTTTTCAAGTTCTTTGAGCAAAATATTAATGTTTTTAGGTAAAAAGTGTAGGCGTTAACTGTTTGCACAAATAGTGACAAGAGGAGTTATTACTGAGATTTGCATTGATAGTCCATGTAGTAGACGGGATGTTTGGTTTGCATGATCTTTAAAACTCTTATGATCCATTTTAAATTTTTTTTAAAAACTGTCTACTGCTAATAAAAGCCCTAATTTAGAATATTCAGTCATGCCTGAGGGCAGTTATTGATAAATTAACAAATAAAGGCCATATTCATCTGAAAAATCCCAATCCAACATGAGAATCGAGTTGGCAATTTTATAATTTTCTATATGTATACACATACACACAAACTTCTATGAAAAACCTGAGACACTTTCATGTTTTTTTTTCTTAATGAAGTTTTACCCTAATGTAATAAGAGCTTACCCAGCAGTTCCTTGGGGAATTGATCTCAGCTTCATTCTAGTAATTTTCCATCTTTACCACTCAGTCACACCCGCAAGGCAAAACTGAAAGATCCTCCAAAAGTTGTGCCATTTAATTTTATAAACAAGTTATATATATATAAAAGGAACATCTCTAATGCATCATCCGAAATCCTTCCCTATTTGTACTTAATGGAAATAACAACCATTGACAAGCAACCAGCTCATACAGTTCAATTCTGTTCAGAAGGCATTTGTAGTTGAATGGTTTCGGGAATGAAATGTGCAGATTCAGGTATTAGCTCAAAATCATATAACTTGTATGGTTATTTCATTCTTTAAAGAAAAGTTGTAGCAATGCTGCTCCAAGTTTGGGGAATGGGAGAGATAGGGGCAGTTATTATGGACAGCAATATTTTTTCCTAGATTTTGGGTACGGTAGGAGGATGCCTATTGAAAGAATATATTAAAATTGATCTTTTAAAAAAAAAGGTTGCAATATATTTTTTATGTAAACAATATGCAAGACCGAAGATGAAATTTATTCAAAAAATATCATTTTGATGATCCAAATATTTATATTGTTCATTAAGTTTAGGATATAATCTATTATGGCTAATCAAACTCATTGTCTGATGCAAATGCTGTGCCATACTTCTCATCATTGATACCAAGATTCTGAAATTGGACCATGACCAACCCTGTATAGGCAACCTGATTCTCATTAATTGTGTTGGTTCTTCTGACTTTACATCTAATCATGCTGTTAGTCTCTCTGTATTTGATTGTCTCGTGATCCCCAGGACACAAGGCATTGTGTGCAATACAGGCTTGTTTGCTCTCCTAAAGTCCATTACTTGATAGTGTGGATGATGTTGTATGTAGACTATTCCCTCTGAACGATACAGGTAATATAAAACTATGATAAGAGTTGAATCCCAATGCATTTATCAGTCATGGAGACCTAAGTTGCTGGTTTGGGTTTGGTATCAAATACAGGTTCAAAGAACTGGTTTGCTGGAACAATAAAAACTTGAAATAGGGTTTGGGTTCGTTAGTACAAAAACAATTTAAAAATTATATATTTAATATATTATACTACAATATATTATAGTATATATATAATATTAATATATTATACTATAATATTAAAATTTTAAAATATAATATACTATACTATTCCAATTGGGCCATCGGCACCCCATTCGGATATGGGCGAATATTAAACGACATTCCTATGGGCAACATAGCCGGTAAGCATTTACCCAGCGCACGAAACAGAATGATCACTGTCGAGGGTGTTGGCAACATAGGCATGGAGGTCACCCAAACCATTCTCACATAAGAGCTAACAAACGAGACCTGCAAACAGACGGAAAAGCTAAGGGGCGGAATGTTGGACCTGCAGCATGCTGCCGCCTTTCTCCCTCGCACAAAGATCATGGCCGATAGTGGAGACCCAAATAATTTTTAAATTGTTTTGTGGATAAGCGAATAAACACTCCCGAACCATGAATTGTACCAAAATGGTACCCAGACCTGGTGCGAACCAAATCTAGGTCTGACAACAAATCCTGCGAACCCAGTAACATAGATGGAGACCCATACAATCACCTGTAATAGCCACACCCGGCAGTCTGATGTTTTTTTGTTTTTTTTTTCTGATTTTTTTTTTTTGTGTTTTGATGGTTTTATTTTTTCTTTTGGTTTTTTGAATGGTAATTGCAAAATGCTTGGAAAATTAACAAATGCAAAAATACTAACTACTGAAACTTAACGCCAAGGAATGAGCAAAAAACTGATTTTATTAAATTATTGAATTCTGACATAACTGTACCAGGTACTACTGTACAGTCCTGGGCACTCTGGAAATTGCACAAGCGGATTTATAATGGCCTGATTTCCTGATTTCTCCTTCACAAGACACCCAGTTGCTGGTGCAGATTTACAAACACAATTTTATCTGATAAAATACTGCTGCATGCTGTATTGCTGGTAATTAATGCTACAGGCTTTGGTACGGCTGCTGACTGACTGTATTTTCCCCTAGAAACTTCTGATCTGTCCTTGCTGATTGCAAAACACTGATTTCCTGCCCAAACCAACTGAACTTGATAAATAGATCGTCTATTTCTTCACTCACATCCAAGCTGGATGGATTAAGAATATAATCTGGACTGTATGGCCAGGCTTGGATGCATAAAAATTGATAACATTGCTCTCCGATGCACCGATCTGTATTTTTATGAGAAATCTCTGCCCTTTCCAAACTGATCTGGTAAAACTCTTTTCAAAAATTGGTGCCAATATGAATTCAATGCTGACCTGTGATGAAACCTGTTGGCTAGAGAGTTGGGACTATGTCCACCTCCAAATTCTTCCAAAAGATTTTGTTCTTGGAAGCCCAAATAGCTGTTCAAATCCTCATAGAGTCCAAACCTCCATTGCTATGTAGAAAATAATACCCTGGATGTATGCAAAAATGGCTCCCAAACTTCTTTTATTCCATATTTCCCCTTTCCCTCCAAAAGTTTGAACTCTAGGACATTTTATTCAATTTTTATTGAACTTTATTAAGTTTTATTTTAATTATTCCCTCTTGGGGAATTGAACCATATGGATGCCTTATTTATCATTATGAAATTGGCCCCTCTCTAAGTTATAAATTGAAATCATTAATTCCTAGGGAAGTGTGCCCATGGCCCCTTTATTCTAATTTGTTATTTATATTATAGTGACTATTAAATCACTTTATCATTATTTATTAAAATCTAACTTAGGAAATAATATAATTGTTTCCAAATTATTCATAACTTGCTCATTTGGACTCCAAACTGAATTCTATCTAATGGCACCAATCCACGGGTGATGTCTATTCAATGCGAACTAACTGGCAGTCTCCCCCTAAAATTAATGTACCCCTCCTAAAAATAGGAACTGCAACCAAAGTCCCCCAGCTGATCCCGGAAGTCTCTTGAAGCATCGCGGTCAACTCCCAGTCAATCCCTAGAAAATAGGGATCCCTCCTAAAATCTAGGAGACTATCCCAACTGTCCATGACGGCTCACAAAGTCCTGCGTGGCTCCATAAGCTCCTGTAAGGGTCCCCTATGCACTCTACTGGCCTACGGGAACCGTATAATAGGCCAACCTCCACTGGTAACCAAACTGCTCAAGGAGGGGACACTACAATCTGCCCTCCCTGAGTTGCTTGTCCTCAAGCAACCTCAACCTGGGTGTTGCAAAATGTGCTCACCCTCCTATGTAGCATCCTCTACCAATAGATCCTTCCACTTCACCAAATATTCTCTGATAACTCTCCTCCTCAGTCTCCTCTCTCGAGTGTCAAAAATAGCCTCAAGGACCAAAACGAATTTCTCCTCATCAAGAGGTGGCAGCACTATAGAAGGTATCACATTATGCCCGATTGCCTTCTTGAGGCGAGACACATGGAAGACATTATGTACTTGGTTGTTAGCTAGTAACTCCAACTTGTAAGCCACCTCATTAATACGCCCGATGACCTTGAATGGTCCATAATGTGGCTTAAGTTTCTCGGCCCCACTCTTCTTGAGAGTGGATTGCCTATAGGGTTGTAGCATGTCATGTCCCCATTTTGGTTGACATCGTTTGGCATGACGGATTTGCCTATCATCGACTCTTGTAGGCAAATGGTTTGGAGAGAGGGTCATTATGTTGATCATTTGATTGCATATTGCTGACAGAGCCTACATTCGGTAGAGCCTACATCCAGTTTGGGCCTACATGCAGTTGTAGTGGAGCCTACATCCAGAGTGAGCCTACATCCAGTTGTAGTAGAGCCTACGTTCAGTCTTGAGCCTACGTTCAGTCGTAGTTGGGCCTACATTCAGTTATGAGACATTTGGGCCTACATTGTTATAATTTTGAATTGAGAAAAACACTTTTATATTATAATGTTATTTTATTATAAAGTACATTATAATTGGATGTTTCTAGAAGTTCTAGCAACTTCTCAAGGAAAAGAATAAATAGAGGGCTTGGGCTTTCATTTGGACATGCTTGGATTTGGGATTTCTTCTACTTCTTCATTGTGAAGCAATTTGTAGCCTTGTGGTCTGCAAATACTATTCGATCTTTGGGAACGAATCACTCCCCTAGATTGGCATAACTGAGGTAGTGAAATATCTACTGAAGGGTTGCAAGTTTGGAAGTGGTATTCAGCCATTTCAAGTTGAGCTTATTTGGAATCCTCAGGTTTACCTGAGGGTTTGAGTTTTGGTTGCAAAAGGAAAAAAACAGTCCGAAAAAGCAAATCCGAAAAAGCAATCCAAAAAAGCAGATCCGAAAAAGCAGTCTGAAAAATTATTGCAGCCATCTACAGTCAGGTTCCTCATTTCTCATTTGGCATTTGGCATATTTTCTGAGAAATGTATGTTTTCAGCCGAGTACAAAATATAGCTTCAGCACTTTACTTTTTTACATTGTACTTATCTTTGTTTGCCATTTGGCATTATTGGTAACAAAGGAAGGCTAGGATTTTGCAAGTGAAAGGGCATTGTAATTTTCAGTCTATCTATATTGCAAACCTAGGGTTTGATGATCATATCATTGACTGAAAAATGTATGGCATTGTTGCAAATTGTTGATATATGAATGGCATCTGGTTTTGAGCAATTTCCTACATCATTGATAGTGTTTTAGATGGTATTTGGTTGCTATCTATTATTCTGAAATTTTGGGACAGCGAACTCATATATTGCAAA
The DNA here is from genome assembly GCA_027943335.1 of Chamaecyparis obtusa. Classification (NCBI taxonomy): domain Eukaryota; kingdom Viridiplantae; phylum Streptophyta; class Pinopsida; order Cupressales; family Cupressaceae; genus Chamaecyparis; species Chamaecyparis obtusa. Next base: position 226,525 of record BSBK01006694.1, read on the forward strand.
ATAATTTCCTATATTCAGTATTTTTCTTTCAGCAGTGTATTCAGTGCATGCCAACTGTTTGACGAATTTTCTCAGTTCAGTATTAGTGGTTTTTAGTGGCCTTTATAGTAAGGGTCATTACATAGCATAAGATATACCATATCACCCACCTCAAATGAATGCTCAACCCTACGTTGATCGACATACTGTTTCTATTGATTCTGAGCTTTCTGGATGTTCTTTAGGGTCGTCGTAATGTTCTGGCTATCTTGTAAGAGGTTCTTTGCACTAAGCACTCTCTTGTCACCAAAAAGAAAATCCAGAAAGATGGGCGCATCATATCTGTACAATGCCATGAAAGGTGTCATCTCGATGGACATATGGTAGGTTGTGTTGTAGCAATACTTGCACAAATATAACCACCGGATTCATGCCCTTTGCTGCCCCGATATGTAATTCCAAAGGTATGCCTACACCCATTTATTAAAAACCTCTAACTGACCCTCTGTTTGGGGGTGGTAGCTAGTGCTTGGAGTGAGTTCAATGCCACTGAGCCTAAACAACTCTTGCCAAAAATGACTCATGAACCTGTTGTCCTTGTCATTGACTATGCTCCTCGGCAACCCATGAAGTCTAAATACCTCCTAGAAGAACAAATCTGCCACCTGCATTGTTGTATATGTAGTTGGGATCGGAAAAAAGTCTACAAATTTAGTAAGTCTATCCACCACAACATAGATGCAATCTTTGCCTTGGGCTTTGGGTAGTGATAAAGTCCATTGAGATACACTCCCACTTCCCACTCAGAATGGGTAGGGGCTGCAATAAACCTGCAAGAAAAGTGTGCTCTTGTTTATTTTGTGTTAAAGATATGTAGCTTTAGTCGGATTACTTTGATCGATATAATTAAATGTATAAGTGGCCTATCGGCCTTGAACATTTGATCTCTATCCTTTACCTATTGGAGATCTGATTATCGGTAAATGATATTATATTATGATTATGTTTATCTCATAATCATAATATAATATTATTACTATATCACTGCTTAGTATAATTATTTATTAGTAATAATAAACATCATTAATTAAGCTCTTACTGAATATACATATAATTATTTATGTTTAATAATTATATTGTTCCAAACTATTGATGGGTATCAATAATGATAATGCACAACAAATAGTATCGTTATCGCCAAACGATAGCCCTTGTTGTCATTGCTAAACATTGTTACTAATGAGCCGCCTCACATAGAGGCACGACTCTACATGAGCCGACATGCTTCACAACATATGTATATTGATATCGCGCCACCTCATTGGTAATACGGTGAATCATAATTGCAGACAAGTGACAACAGCGAATACATACTATGTGTTAATAACTGTAGATCGATACTAAATATCTCAGTGATACTTTGTGATGAACAAAGCAACAATTACCTTCACATCATTGTTAAGAATAGATTGATATTCTTCTGTCATAGCATCTTTCCAAACTTGGAGTTTGAAGGCTTTCTCAAAGCTAGTGGGTTTTGACTCGATGATTTCACTCATTAAGGCAACATAGCTTGAGTACCTGTGTGGTCTTTTTCTTTCCCTAAAGGTTCCTTTTGGTGCTGCAAAACTTTCAGCCTCTTAAATCATTTTCCTTTCCCATAGAGATCTTTTCAAGTTCACAATGGTGTCTCTTGGCCCATCAGTAGGATTCAAAGGCTCATTTGGATTATCGTCTTCCATAAGTTCATGGGTCCCCCTTTGAATCTCAGAAGCATGATCTTCTTCCATATTTTGAGGAGACTCTTGATCTTTAATGTCCATCTCATGAATTTCCTTGAACCTTTTGAATGCAACATCTTCTTCAAAGATTACATTCCTGCTTAGCTCAATTATTTTTTGTCTTGGAATATAAATCCTATAGGTTTTAGAGGTTTCTTGTAGCCTACAAATATTCCCATTTTGTCTGAGGGTTCTAGTTTAGATCTCTTTTCTTTGGGTATGTGAATGTATACAGGGCAACCAAAGATTCTTACGTGACCTATATCTGGTTTTACTCTGGAAAATGCTTCTTCAGGTGCTTTATTTTCCAAAGTGGTGTGAGGACATCTATTTTGAATATAGACAGCAATTCTAGAGGCTTCATCCCAAAAAGAGGTATGAAGGTTTTGGTCACGCATCATGGCTTTAATTGCTTCCACAATGGTCCTATTTTTCCTTTTAGCCACACCATTTTGTTGGGGGTTACAAGGAACAAAAAGTTATAAAATTATTAGAGGTATATTCTCCTCCATTATCTAATCTTAAGGTTTTGATCATTTTCCTAGACATATTTTCTACTAGAGCTTTGAATTCCTTAAACCTCATAAGTACTTCATCAAACTCTTTACTTTACAATAAACATATCCAAGTTTTCCTAAAATTATCATCAATGAAAATAACATAGTATAAGAAACCTTCTAAAGATGCTACAGTCATTGGCCCACATAAGTCTGAATGAATAAGTTCTAACACATGTTTAGATCTACTTTCACTATTATGGAAGGTGCCTTTAGTGTTCTTTCCCAAGGCACATCCTTTGCAAGTTCCTTCATGTTCCCGTTTAAGTTTAGGTAAACCTGTCACCATTTTCTCCATTGAAGGTAAAGCACGAAAATGGAGGTGCCCTACTCTTCTATGCCAAATCTCACATGTATTTGAAGATTCATGAATTAGGGCTTGAGAAAGAGTAGTGCAAAGTTTATATAAACATCCATGTCGAACTCCTATGGTGTGAGCTTTCTTGATATTTGACTTCTTGGGCCATGCTAGGACTTTACCATCCATGAAGGTAATTCGGTATCCTTTGTCTTCCAAGGCTGATATGGAGACCAAATTTCACTTGATTCCTAGAACAAATAATACACCTGTTAGTATTATCAGCCTAGACTTACCATAGTATTTCATGCATTGTTATAAAGTTCATTTTCATCTAGACTTGGCATAATTTCTAGTATTGTTAGTTTTAGCTCATTTTTATGCTTTCATAACTCATCCTAGCTTTAGATAAATTGGATTAATCTAGTTTATTTCAAGCAATACTAATCATTTTCATTCATATCATATCCATCTTTTGGTTAAAATGAACTTTGCATACTCATCCTTAGCTTAAATCTGCATTTGGCTTCATTTGGACCCTCAGAATCCTAGGGGCAAAAAAGGTGCTCCATACTTGGTTTTGTGCCACTATGGGGTCTTTGTGGCTTCCAAATGATCCTAATCCTTCCTAAACAACATTGGGGACATGCTGCTTGTGTTTCGAGAGCACACCCACATCCCTCCTATAAGAGCAAATCAAACGGTGACAGGGTGCTCCCGTTTCAGCTCTATCCGAGGTGGCCTGCGAATAAATTTGCTATATGTTTGGTATATATTATTTCTGACTAACGTTTGACTGTCTACATATGCTCCCAACAGGTTAGGTTCGCATCGATCACAGTATCTAATTCGTTTTCCCTTAAGGCAAGCATGATTCTGAATTTCCAAGATACGAAATTTGAGGCCCCTTCAAGCCGGTCCTTGAATCTAACACCATTCATCATTTTTTCAGAATATATAAAGAATTCGAGAAAATATTAATGGTAGTTAGATGATCTCTACCATCTAAATGGCTCTTCAAAATCAAACATGTTGCAAATGATAATATTGAAAAATATAAAGCAAGATTTGTTGCTAGAGGCTTTTCTCAAAATGAAGGGATTGATTACGAAGAAACATTTGCTGCTGTTGCTCGATATACTTCTTTCAGGATTGTGATTGCTATTGCTGCTTCAAAAGGATGGAAGATCCACCAAATGGATGCAAAGATTGCTTTTCTTAATGGTGTAATAGAAGAGGAAGTATACCTAGAGCAACTTGAAGGATTTGTAATACATGAAAAAGAATCTCATGTTTGCAAATTAAAGAAGGCATTGTATAGTCTTAAACAAGCTCCTCGCGCTTGGTATGAGAGGATAGATCATTACCTTTTAGGATTGGGCTTCTCCAAAAATGATGCAGATCTGAATCTATATTTCAAGGTAATTAATGGTGAAATGTTGATTCTCATTCTTTATGTTGATGACTTATTGATTACAGGAGAAGACCATCTCATTACTAAATGTAAACAAGAACTAGCATCTGAATTTGACATGAAGGATCTAGGTCTTTAACACTATTTCCTTGGTTTAGAAGTATGGTAGCAGACTGATGGAATCATCTTAAATCAAGGGAAATATACTAGTGACATTCTAAAAAGCTTTGGAATGATGGATTGTAAATCAATGGCTACACCTATGGAAACCAACTTGCATAAGTTAAATGCAGCTAACTCAGACTTGGCAGATCCCACTCCTTATAGACAAATGATTGGGTCCTTGATATACCTAGTCAATACTAGACCTAACATTTGTTATGCAATGAGTGTACTTAGTCAGTTTATGAGTGAATCTAGACAGTTACATCTAGTGGCAGGAAAACACATACTTAGATACCTACGTGGTACAATTGGATGCGGTTTGAAGTATAATAATGTAGACCTAAATCTACATGGATATATTGATTCAGATTGGGTTGGAAGTCTAGTTGATCGGAAAAGCACATCAGGGTGTTGTTTCAACTTAGGTTCAGCTATGATCTCCTGATTTAGTAGGAAGCAATCTTCAGTTGCACAAAGTTCCACAGAAGCCGAGTACATTGCAACATCCATGGGAGCTCGAGAAGCTGTATGGCTAAGGAATCTTCTTGTAGGATTGTTTGAACAATCCTTGGATCCTACTATCATCCACTGTGACAACCAGAGTTGTATAAAACTTTCAGTAAATCCTATGTTTCATGAAAGATCAAAGCATATAGAAATTCCCTACCATTATGTTAGAGACATGGTGGAAAGGAATGTTATTTAGTTGAGATATGTTAGTACAACTAAACAAACGACAGACATTCTCACCAAGCCTCTCTCCAAGACAAAGGTTGAATACTTTCGAGGTAAGCTTGGTATGGTAGAAAATGTAACCTTATTTGAGATTGAGTCTCAGTAATGTTAAATTATTGTACTAATAAATTCTAAGATGTTTAATGTGTAAACTCTTCATCTATTATAATGTCATGTGTGTGACTTCATGACTTCATGGGCCCCTGTGAACATCATTGAGAGGTGATGATCTTTCAATGATGAACACTTGTACGATCTTACAATAATCACATTATCTCGTGAGTAATATCAATTGAATGGTGGATATCATGAGATGTGATATCTATGGATAAGCCATAATGAATGATATTACTGAGATATTGATGGTGGATATTATGTGACTTAATATCCATGGATATGCCATGAGCCAATATCCTTATGGTAGGTATCATGTGACTTGATACCTGTGCATAGACCATAGTGATGGGTATTACTCTGTGAGTTTATGGTGAATATCATGTGACGTGATATTCATGGACATGCCATAACTTTTGATATAACAGTGAGGTGATATCTTTCTCTCACACAATAAATGGATCTATTGTGTTTTCAACAAGGATAGAAAGTCTCCTCCCTAGCTAAGAGGTAGTGTTAAAGATATGTAGCTTCGGTCTGATTACTTTGACCGATATAATCAAATGTATAAGTGGCCTATTGGCCTTGAACATTTGATCTCTATCCTTTACCTACTAGAGATCTGATTATCAGTAAATGATATTATATTATGATTATGTTTATCTCATAATCATAATATAATATTGTTATTGTATCGTTATCGCTAAACGATAACCCTTGTTGTCATCGCTAAACATTGTTACTAATGAGCCACCTCACGTAGAGGCACGACTCTACGTGAAACCATGTATATTGTTACTGTATCGTTATCGCTAAACAATAACCCTTGTTGTCATCGCTAAACATTCTTACTAATGAGCCGCTTCACGTAGAGGCACGACTCTACGTGAAACCATGTGGTTTCACGCAGAGCCGTGACTCTATGTGAGACAACATGCTTCACAACATATATGTGTTGATACCGTGCCATCTCATTGGTAATATAGTGAATCATAGTTACAGACAAGTGACAACAGTGAATACATACTATGTATTAATAACTGCAAATCGATACTAAATATCTTAGCGATACTTTGTGGTGAACAAAGCAGCGATTACCTTCAGATCAATCGAACTGTGTAGAGTTCATTATTTGATAATAATATATCTATATAACATTAGAAAACATAAAATTAAAATTCCTTATCATATAAATCTGATCCACTTTAGCATTTTGTTGGCAGTTAGGGCACTCAGACATATCTAAGGACCTCTAGCTTAAGCCCCTTCAAGTGAGTCTCTCTTGTATTTGCCAATATGTCTTAAAGTACCCTGGATGTCCAGCCATAGGTGCATCATGAAAAGCACGCAATATCTGTCTTTTCATCTTTGACCCTAGTACTAAAAAGATCCGCCCCTTGTAAATGATGAGATCATTTACAATTGTATATCTATCATCCTGTACAGTTCCATCAATATTACCAGTTGCCCATGTGTCCATAGCATACTTGGCAGAAATCAAACTTTGCTAATCATCTGCAATCTCTCCAATAGAACACAAGTGGGGTTTCCTCGATAACGAATCAACAACAATATTCTTCTTACCCTTCATATAAGCAATATCAAAATCATAAGCTTGGAGCTTACTAACCCATTTTTGCTAATGATTGTTGAGATCCCGCTAAGCGAGGAAACGTTTTAGGCTATTATGATATGTTTTCACTACAATTTTTTTGCCCACAAGGTACTACCCAAACTGAGTCAACGCGTGCATGATAGCTAACATTTCTTTATCGTAAATGTTGTAACTTCACTTTGGCCCCCTCAATTTCCGATTGTCAATTGCTATGGGGTGCTTGTCCTGCATCAACACTGCACCGAGTCCCTCTCCTAAGGCATCACACTGTAACTCAAAAGGCCTAGTGAAATTAGGTAATTCAAGTACTAGCACGAGCTCATCAACTGCTTAAATTGATCAAAACACTGTTGTGTCTCCTCAGTCCAAATGAAAGCCCCTTTGTCAAATCTGTGAGAGGTGTCGCCTATTGTAAAAACCCCTTCACAAAACGTCTATAAAAACTACACAACCTAAAAATCCCTTAAGTTGGGTGAGATTCTTGGGTGGTGGCGAATCAATAACAGTTGGATTTTCTCCGAATCAACTTAGACTCCCTCTACATTGATAATATGTGTCAGGTAGAGTAGCTTTGTCATCTCGATGGACATGTGGTAGGTTGTGTTATAGCAATACTTGCACAAATATAACCACCTGACCCATGCCCTTTGTTGCCCCGATATGTAATTCCGAAGGTATCTCTCCACACATTTATTAACAATCACTAATTGACCGTTTGTTTGGGGGTGGTAGCTAGTGCTTGGAGTGAGCTCGGTGCCACTTAGCCTAAACAACTCTTGCCAAAAATTACTCATGAACTTGCTGTCCTTGTCACTGACTATGCTCCTCGACAATTCATGAAGTCAAAATACCTCCCAGAAGAACAAATTTGCCGCTTGTATTGTTGTATATGTAGTGGTGACCGGAAAAAAATTTGCAAATTTAGTAAGTCTGTCCACCACAACATATGTACAATCTCTGCCTTGGGCTTTGGACAAGCCCATGATAAAGTCCATTGAGATACACTCCCACTGTAATGTCCCCATTTTGAGCGAGCATCTGAGTTAATAGATTTAGCCTATCACTGGGTCCTTGTAGGCTAATACTGGTGATTAGAGGGCCCTGATGTGAGTTTTGGCCCATTTTGAGGGACTTACTATTTATAGTAAGTCAATAGTTGGTTCCGATGAGCTTAGATGAATTAGAGGAATTAAATGATGCTCTCAGTTTTTATTTTCGGCTTCTTGTTTGGACTCCAAGATTCTTGGAGGGAGCGTTTATTTTTAGAAAGTCACTCCGTTAGGTTCATTCATCATCTTTCATCATCAGGATCACTCTTGTGCTGTTAGATTTTGATTCTGATGCTTCTTCAGTCATTTTTGCAAGATGGGTGAATTATGATTATTATTTAATTAAATACACTAAGGTTGCTATTTTTGTTGGTATTGTATATTGGTCACCTTAGTGTCATAGCTCGTTGTAACTGGGTTGAAGCGTTTTAAATCTTGGGCACAGGAAACAATGACCTTGTGTGTCAGAATATCATGATATTGATCAAAAAGTCTTTTTTGGAGCCAAAGGGAGTTAATAAATTATATTATTCAAATATGTGCCTAAGTGTAAAGCAAAAGGGATTTAAGTGAAAAGTGTATTGGAGAAGCCATACTTCATTTTGTGTTTAAAAGAGACCTTATGGAGAAAATCATACCATATTCTTGCCTATTGTTTTAATTACATGGTGAATTTGCTGAAGAGTTTCAACAAGGATTTTGTGAGAACTGATTCCTCTCTATCTGCACTTTGAATCATTGAAAGATGTGGTGAATTGTGCTCTGAATATCAGAGAATTAATTCTGATTATATTGATTACAATTTTGGTGTTGTTGTATGCCAAAATTGTTCATTATTTGCTGCAAGTTGACTAGGGTATCTTGGCGTCTCATTTGCCTTCAAAGTCTGTTACACATTGTGGTTTTTGGAGGGCGTTTGGTGGTCTGATTTGGCTATAAGACGTCATCATTTGGGGAAGCAACGACCTCCTTATGTAATGTCCCCAATTTTTAGGCCTTTGGGATTAGCTTATTTCAGTGACCCTCGTAAGCTAATCAGGTTGTCAGAGGGGGTTGTTTGGCAGAGCCATTGGTTGGATTCCACTTTGGAGATCTCAGATGCCAGGATTGTTCTTCGTTCGGGTTAGATTTGCAGACTTACTATTTATAGTAAGTGATTTTTTTGGTATTGCTATGTTTAGCAGAGCGCCTGTGCAGTGGTTTCAGTTGATTTAGAGCTTCTTTTGCAGGGGCTCCAGTTTGAGAGACTTACTATTTTTAGTAAGTCTATTTTGGTCTGGTTGCTATTTCTGGTAGGGCAGTGTGAACTTAGGATGTTGTCGTCAGAAAGTCAGATGCTTTTGTCAGAAGTTTTTATAACATTGCATTATATTTGGAGTTATTAAATTTAAGTCAACATTAATTTAATAACTTTTGCAATTATATGTTATAATTTGATGGTGTGTGAGTGAAGCTTCTTTAGTGAAAAGTGTAAAGAAGAAGACTTCATTTAATGAGTTATAAAGCCTTGAGAGAAATCGATTTTCATTACCTTATGTCATTTGATAAAAAATTGAGAAGTTGAAAAGTATGTCTTGAAGGAGAAATCGAATTTCCTTGAGGAAGAACAAGGGTTTGAGTGTTTGGTCTTCATTTCTAGAGAGAACATCGAATTCTGGCTAGATTATCAAGCTTTGTTCGTGATTGGAAGTGTTGATACAACAGATTGAATAGAGTTTGTTTTTGAATTGAAGTTGTATGAAATTTGCTAGCTGCCATACGGAAATTGCAGAGCCGTACATGTTGTATGGTACAGGCTGAAAGTATTCGGAATTGGCTGTTGTTTGCTGTAGTATAGACGTCTTGGTTGTTGGTGTCTCTAGCCGCCAATAGCAAGGGAGAGAACATTTACAGCTGGTGTCTTTGGATATTAGTTGTCTTCATTCCTAGGTGCTGCGCTTGTTTCCAAGGGAGTGGCATCATTTAATTTTGAAGTTATTCAATAAGGTGCTGCCTCTTATTCAATGCATGTAATGATTTTGAATAATTTTCTAGCATGTAAATGAAGTTGAACTTTGATAAGCTATTCAATAATTCTGATGTGTTGTGTGATATCAAAACATTTCTAAGTTAAAACAAAATTGCAAAAGGTTACAAATATTTGTAATTTCAATAAAAATTGCAAATAACTTAGAGGTAATAGCTAGATTGCTATTGAGAGCCAGTTGGGCTCCTCACACCTTATGGCTGCAAATTGAATGAAAAGAGGCAGCGTGTTTTATTGAAGGGCTGTGTGCATTTTTTCCTTGGGCTGTGTTCAATCTCAAGGGAGCTGCGATCATCTTCCAAGCAGCTCGTCCCTTGTCTAGGCTATGTTTCGTTCCTTTAGCAGCAGCGATTTTGTATATCTAAGAAATTAGAGGTGCACATTTGATATTTGTAATTGCATTGTTTCATTGTATATGAATTTGCAAAGGATTAATTCAAGGGTTTCTTGCATTTGGATTTGAATTCAGTATTTTGTTTCTTTCATATATTCCAAAAAGCAATTAAAAAACATATATTCGGAAAACACACAAAAAATCATAAACTTTCAAAACACAAAAAAATCCATTATCCAACATTGATAGAGCAAGAGCCAGCATGGCTCTTTACACCCACTTCCTACTCATAATGGGTAGGGGCTGCAATAAACCTGCATGAAAAGTATGCTCCTGTTTATTTTGCTAGCAGGTAAGGCACTCACAGACATATCTAAGGAACTTTGACTTAAGCCCCTTCTAAGTGAATCTCTCTTGTATCTGCCAGTATGTCTTAAAGTACACTGGATGTCTAGCTATAGGTGCATCATGAAAAGCACACAATATCTGTCTTTTCGTCTCTACCCCTAGTACTAAAAAGATCTGCCCCTTGTAAATGATGAGATCATTTACAATTGCATATCTATCATCCTATATTGCAGCATACTTGATAGAAATCAAACCTCGCAAATCATCTGCAATCTCTCCAATAGAACACAAGTGGGGTCTCCTCGATAAGGCATCAACAACAATATTCTTCTTACCCTTAATATAAGCAATATCAAAATCATAAGGTTGGAGCTTACTGACCCATTTCTATTAACGATCGTTGAGATCCTGTTGAGCGAGCAAATGTTTCAGGCTATTACAATCTATTTTCACTACAAATTTGCTTCCCACAAGGTACTGCTTGAACTTAGCCAACACATGCATGATGGCTAACATTTCCTTATTGTAAATGTTGTAACTTCGCTTTGGCCTCCTCAATTTCCGACTCTCTAATGCTATGGGGTGCTTGTCCCGCATCAACACTGCACCAGGTCCCTCTCCTGAGGCATCACATTGTAACTCAAAATGCCTAGTGAAATCAGGTAATGTAAGTACTGGACGAGCTCATCAACTACTTAAATTGATCAAAACACTATTGTGTCTCATCAATCCAAATGAAAGCCCCTTTCTTTGTCAAATCTGTGAGAGGTGTCGCCTGCTATGAAAACCCCTTCACAAAACACCTATAAAAACCAAAAAACCCAAAATATCCCTTAAGTTGGGTGAGATTCTTGGGCGGGGGCCAATCAATAATAGCCTAGATTTTCTCTGGATCAACTCTAACACCCTCTACACTGATAATATGCACTAGGTAGAGTAGCTCTGTCATTCTTGAACTCACACTTGGACTCCTTGGCATATAAGGACACCCTCTCCAAAATGTCTAGCACCTCCTCTAAGTGTCTCAAGTGCTCCCCCCAAGTCTGATTAAATACCAAAATGTCATCAAAGAAGATCAAAACAAACCTCCGCAACTGATGCTGAAACACCTTGTTCATATATAATTGAAATGTAGCTAGTGCATTGGTTAGGACGAATGAGATAACAGGGAACTTGAAATGCCCACAGTGACATATGCATGTTGTCTTCTCCACATCCTCCTCTCTCATCCGTATTTGATGGTAGCTAGATTTCAAGTCATCTTGGAGAAGTAACAAGTCTCGTGCAACTCATCAATCAACTCATCTATGCGGGGTATGTGATACCTATTTTTAATTGTCTTCTTATTCAGTGCAAGGAAGTCAATGCACATGTGAAGCATCCCATCTTTCTTCTTAACCAATACAACTGTAGATGCAAATGGGCTCTTACTAGGCCGAATATGCCCCATATCAATCCATTCCTTAATTGTCTTCTCTATTTCATCCTTGAGTCGCTTGGGGTGTCTGTATGGGGTAATGATGATAGCTTTTAAACCCTTCTCTAACTCAATGCCCCTGTCTGGTGGCCTACCTAGTCGTATGTTACTAAACCCCAACTGTGTTTAGTTAAGATCTCCTGAATCTACGGAGGGTAGGCACGCTTTTGCTACTCTATTGTAGTAGGCATCAAAACACACTCTGCTGCCCACTCTACCTGCTCATGTCTAATCAGCCTCTCCATCCTCCTCAAGGACACTGTACAGATGCTTCCATCAGTCAAGTCTCTCAATATGTACTTCCTTTCATTTACCGCAAACCTCATCTCCATAGTACGCGCATGAGGTAAAATTCCTCAATAATCATATGAAGCCATTCCATCCCTAGGATGACATCCATCTCGCCCAACTTAGTCATTCAACCTCAAGGGGATGTTAAGAATCCTCCTGGTACATGTGAGAATAAATCCATCTATCACTCACTTTGATTCCCTCAAACTCCTCCATCTGAAGTCCATGCCTACTCACACGCCCCTCGTCAATGAAATTATGTGTAGAACTTGTATCAAGTAAAATGATCACTTGCTGCCCTGCTAAGACTCCTCTCATCCTGAATGACCCCTCTCCCTGGATGCTTGAAAGGCGTGCCATGGGTTTCTCATCCCTCTGCTCTTTCATTGACCCCTCAGATGCACTCTCTCCCTCATTGTCACAAGTTTTAGTATGCTGGTCTGAAATTTCAGAATTAGTATCATCCGCTGAAAGGTACTCCATCTTGTTTGCTTTCCCCTTAGAAGAGCACTTATGCTTGGGATCCCATGGTTCCTTGCATTTGAAACACAAATTGCTGCATCTTAAATCATTTAGGGGCCCATGATTAGGTTTTTGGTATGGCTTCTTTTTCTGTTCTGAAGTTTTATGAAATGGTTTCTTGTCCTTGTTGCTTGGGAAGTGTTTAAAAGAAGACTCGCCTCTCGAATCAGCATGTTCCATATTCCTAGCCTTCTTCATGGCATACTATAATGTGGGCGAGTTAAATGCTCTAACCCAACTACATAAAGGATCCATAAGCCCCTCAACAAATAGAACTATCAATCTCCACTCTGAGATATATGTCACCATCACTGACAACCTCTGAAACTTAGCAATATAAGCCTCCAAAGATCCATACTGCTTGAGTTGTGAAAGCTCCCTGAAATACATCTCTGGCTCCTTCCAATCAAATTGCTCGATGAGTCTATTTGTGAACTCATCATGAGAGGTAATATAGCGATGTCCCGAAGTGGTCAACCCGTGGTACCACCACTCATGTCCTATGCCATCTTGGTGTAAAGTAGCCAACTTAATCGCCTCCTCTGACATGGGCCTCAAGGAAAGATAATTGTCTAACTGCTACACCCATGCACAAGCTGTACAGTGATCTCCTCCATCAAAATGTGGCAAGGTCAACTTGCCCACAACCTGTTGGAAATCCCTGCTACCCTATGTAGCCCTGTGATCTACTCTGCCTGGTGAACCTGCCCTATGTCTCTTCTGTCCAATGAACTGATCAAGGGTCAATAACTCCCTCACCTTAGGTGGTAAGGTCATATACTTTGTATAATGGTGTTGGATATCCTTTGCTACTGAGATCTGTAGCTCAGGTCCTTGCCCTTGTGGAGTAGGTGACTCCTCTCGTGGAGTGAAAACAGGCTATAGTGGCCTCGAAACTAAATTGGAAGCTGAAGTATGCTCCCCCTTATGGCCTGCTGGTCTCACTTGCATAAGTAGTATGCTGAGGTTGTTCCTCTCGCGATTGATTCTGCTTAACCATTTGTCCCAACAATTGAGACATCATATCCATCAGCGTCAAATTTCCTCTCAATCCTAGTGTTAGGGTTAATGGATCTACCCTTCTTCTCCTTCTCAACCATGGTATATGTACTCCTGTCCCTGTCACCAACACTAGAAATACCAGATATTGTTTCACCTTCAGGAATTAATGGTGGCTGCCACTAATTGTGATTACTAATTGTGATTTCCTCTCTTGGTGTAGGTCTGATAATGTTGTTCACTCATCAATGGTCTATATTTTCTTCACACGATGGCAGGAATTTTTGTGCTCTGATACCACTGTAATAGCCACCCCCAGAATACCACTTTGCAAATTTTGATTTTTGGTACAATCTGATGGTTTTTTTTCCTAATTTTGTGATTTTTTGTGTTTTGATGGTTTTTTTTTTGCTTTTTGAATGGTGATTGCAAAATGCTTGGAAAATTAACAGATGCAAAAATACTAACTACTGAAACTTAACGCCAAGGAATGAGCAAAAAACTGATTTTATTAAATTATTGAATTCTGACATAATTGTACTAGGTACTATTGTACAGTCATGGGCACTTTGGAAACTGCACAATTGGATATATAATGTCTTGATTTCCTGATTTCTCCTTCACAAGACACCCAGTTGATAGTGCTGATTTACAAACACAATTTTATATGATAAAATACTGCTGCTGGCTACTGTACGGTTGGTAATTAATTCTACAGGCTGTGGTACGACTACTAACTGACTGTGTTTTCCCCTATAAACTTCTGATATGTCCTTGCTGATTGGAAAACACTGATTTCCTGCACAAACCGACTGAACTTGATAAATAGATCTACTATTTCCTCATTCATGTTCAAGCTGGATGGATTAAGAATATAATCTGGGTTGTATGGCTAGGCTTGGATGCATAAAAATTAATAAAACTACTCTCCAATGCACTGATCTGTGTTTTTGATGAGAAATCTCTGCCCTTTCCAAACTCATCTGGTAAAAATCTTCTAAAAAACTGGTGCCGATATGACCTCAATGCTGACCTTTGATGAAACCTGCCGCCTAGAGAGTTGGGGCTACATCCAACTCCAAATTCTTCCAAGAAATTTCGTTCTCAGAAGCCCAAATAGCTGTTCAAACCCTCATTGAGTCCAAACCTCCATTGCTGATGTAGAAAATAATAACCTGGATGAATGCAAAAATGGCTCCCAAACTTCTTTACTCCATATTTGCCCTTTCCCTCCAAAAGTTCAAACTCTAGGGCATTTTATTCAATTTTTTATTGAACTTTATTAAGTTTTATTTTAATTATCTCCTCCTAGGGAATTGAACCATATGGAGACCTTAATTATCATTATGAAAATGACCCCTCTTTAAGTTATAAATTGAAATTATTAATTCCTTGGGAAGTGTGCCCATGGTCCCTTTATTCTAATTTATTATTATATTATAAAGTGACTATATTAAATCACTTTATTATTATTTATTAAAATCTAACTTAGGAAATAATATAATTATTTCAAATTATTCATAACCTGCTCATCTAGACCCTGAACTGAATTTTGTCCGATGGCACCAATCCACAGATGATGTCTTTCCACTATTAGCTAACTAACAATCTCCCCCTAAAATTTAGAAACCCCTCCTAAAAAGTAGGAACTAGAACCAAAGTCTACAAGTTGATCCTAGAGGTCTCCAGAAGAATGGCTCACAAAGCCTTGTGTGGATCCACAAGCTCTTGTAAGGGTCCCCTATGCACTATGTTGGCCTATGAGAACCGTATAATAGGCCAACCTCCACTGGTAACCAGACTGTCTAAGGAGGGGACATTACATCACCATCTGCTGAACTTATATAGCCCTTGAGTTTGACACAATTGGTCTGTTTGTGTTGAATCGCTACCCCTTCCTTTATACTACATTTTCTTAATGGCCTCCATGAAGTCCCTCTTCATCTCCACATCATCTATAGGGAAGTCCACTAGACCTTTGCATATACCACTTTGGTGCATAGGTGCTGTGTTGTAAAACACATGCCCCATTGCAAATGGGGACCCCCACTTTTTGTTTGGCAGGTCAAGGTCTTCATGGCGAGTCATGATTCACACTTAGTAGAGTTTTGATCCCAAATCAAGGTAGAAATCTTGGGCAAACATCTGAATCAACTTGATTATTAATGAGAACCATGGAAAGCAAGGGTGAGGTTTGATTGTTACTTGTCGAATTTCCAACACTTAGCACAATTTATAGATCAAACTTTGACATTGAGCCCAAAGATGATCAGATTTCCACTCAATGGAGCCCAGCCACCCTTATTTCCACCCAGCCTCTAGAGGGGATTAAAATGATGAATGGTGATGTTAGCCTTTGATATGGCAAGAGGGCAAGATGATGATGGTTTTGAGAGAAAGTATGAATTTTGATGTGCAAACCTTTGATCTGATCTGAGAAATCTTAGGAGGTTATCTAATGAACAACTCCAACACTTAGAAGAACTTGAAGTCAACTTCAAGTGCACAAGCCAAAGAGAGGACTGAATCCCAACCATGGCTTGGATGGGTGTCTAAATTTGTGATCTCTGCCTTGTATTATGAGAAGGGGCTGTCGAAACAAAGATCAAGTAAAAAATGGTGCCTTTGAAATGTGAATTCAAGTATTACCACGAACAAATCTGGGCAAAACTAACAACAAAAAATCCAACATTGGTGATCAGATCTGAAATAATCAAGACAAGACACCATGCAATCAAGGGATGAAATTAATTGGCAAATGAAACAAATTGGAAAAGTCAGGTGCAAATCGAATGGTTAAAGGATGAAGTTGGTTGCAAACCAAAAGAATTTGAATACCAAACTGGAAATCACTATTATCCTGAGCAGATCAACAACTTGGCAACTTTTGAAAAAATGTCCTAAGACAGGTCAGATTCTGACCTTGCCTTGGAAAATGGTATCTAAGCGTAGGTCGGATCCAACTTTACCTTGAACATCATGTCCAACCTTCCTATAATTTTGCCCAAGGTGTGTTTGTAATGTACCGTACCCAAAATTGGCCTCAGCACACAATGCTTTGTATAGACAACACCAATTTGACTCCTCACACTTGCACAGTCGCCTCACCTCCACTGTACAACCCTTCACCTCCATCATATGGTGCCAAACTCACCCATATGACAGGCGATTTCCCCCCTCCCACAAGTCACTTATCTCCTCCGTATGACAAAGATCCATTTGATCAAGCACCTGTACGATGATACCAAATGATTGACCCGTACAACTAAGACTATTTGGCCTTCAATGAAAGCAACGAAACTAGCGATGCCACAAATATAATACTAATTGCCGTATTTGAAATAGCCAGACAAGGACATCCAAGATCAAATAGCAAATATGGATTTCATTGGAAGGAATCAATATCACCAATATTGTTCAAAACACAATATCAGATATCTTTGTCTAATACAAATTTGTCTTTGAATGAAGACTTCACAAATTTGGAGCACAATGTGAAATATCAAAGTGATATTTCCAAGGGCATACTAGGGTGAGGAATGACTCCCATTGACTCCAATTCTGTTTTCTCCTTCAACCAAAATGATATGCATAAAGAATGAATTGCTTTCTCCCAAAGCATTGTTTTTATAATAATAAAAGATATCTTCTTCAAGACACCAAAAGAAAATAGCTTCTCTCACACACTTTTCACTTAAAAGCCATCAATACACTTTTCAATTAGAAGCCTTTATTTAATAACTTAATAATTAATAACTCCGAAGCTAAAGCTTCATGAAGACACTTTTCACTTAAAAGGCTTCTTCAACCTTCAAATTATAAAGAAATGATAGTCATTTATTAAGATAAACTTAATAAACAACTTATAATATGAAGCTCCATCAAATAGACTCTATTATATGCTCATGATGCTCAACACCCTGTGCCTCCACTGCACTGCTAAAAATAGCAACCGCCCAAAATAGACTTACTAAAAATAGTAAGTCCCTCAAATTGAAAACTCTGCAAATGAATCCACAACTCCACTGATACCAAGGCCCAGACGCCTTGCTAAAAATAGCAATCATGATGATCACCCAAAATAAGCACTTACTATAAGTATAAGTAGTAAGTTCGTCAATCTGACTCAAACGAAGAGCAATCCTGACATCACAGACCTCCAGAGTGGAAACTGCCACTGGCTCTGCCACACGACCCTCTCCAACATTCTGATTAGCCTACGAAGGTCATAGAAATAAGCTAATCCCATGTGCCTTGTTGGCTAAAAATTTTGTAAGCCGCTAAGACTATACCTTCCAAAATTGTAACTTTAGGCAACGTCTCATGAGATTTCTCTCTCCTCTCAGCAATAGGGGAGGCTCCCTTCTTACCGTAGGTTTCAACAGGAACTTAACGGAAATTACAAAAGTGGCGGTTCTCTGAATCAATTCCTCTTTTTTCAGGAATGATTTGCATACAACTACTACTTTCTAACTTTACAAAAAGTGCCTTATTGCTACGATAATATTGGTGACCCTGGAGTTGACATAAGAACAATACCAGGGGCAGCAACTTTCTTTTTTATATTTTGTGAAACAAAAACATGAACCCAAAGTCTCCTGCGCTTGTCTCGTGAGGCTTCAAGGAGAATAACCAGTAAGGCACAAAGTCTCTTACTGAATACTCTAAAATTTAATAAAAACACTTACAATTGAAGCCCAAAGTCTTCAGCTCTAAGTAATTGCAGCCACTACTATCTATAACAATTTGTCTTCCTGCAGCACAAAGTCTTCAAAAGTTCAAATTGGCTTTGAATGCAATAGGCAGTTCATGTCTGCACAATTGAATTCAAATCCCTCTTGAGCAAAACTCCAAAAATCACAATCAATATTCAAAAATTGTCGTCACATAACACTTTGAATCACACAAAGTTTGAAAGTAAGTTGCCCCTTTTATTGAAAGCAATTCAAATTTACATCTAAGCTCAAAGTCTTAGAGTGTAGATACAAATTGGCAGAATTTTCTTGCCTTGCCAAAAGATGATTATTTACAATGAGCTCCCTCCTTTATATAGGAAAAGAATGAAGAGAAAGGTGGAGAAAGAAGGGGAAAACCCTTAACCACCTTGACTTATTCTCTAACTAACTAGCTTTGACTTATTCAAAGTTGCATCCCTAATGCACTTGCAACCTGATTACATGTTAAAACTTTGCATGTGATACTATCACATGTAGTTACATCTTTTTTTTAATTACATGTAACCTGTCGATTACAAATTACAAATGCATGATGAAAATATTCTAAGTGCTTGACAAGACACAACCCCTATTACATCATCCATTGTTGGTCTTTATGCTGCTACAAGGATGTTTTACGATTGATGTGCTCAGGTTTGGTGGAAGCATCTTGATCTGGAACAGGAACTCGCATCCTTGCCCATTCTGCAGTATAATGGTGGTTGTTTCTTGATAAGCATCTCTATCTTGAAAGCATTCGATACCCGCATCATTCCAGTCTTCAACTCTTTGCACTAGCATGGGAAGATTTCTCTCTTGTAAATGGGGTTTTAAATCCCATTACATGCCATTTTGGAGAGCACTTGTCACCCACAAATAGGGTTTACAGGTCCATTTGCAGCTTTTGGAAAAGCGAGAAAACTGTATGTAAACGCTTGGAGGTGGGCTTTTAGCTTGCATTTACATGATGAGGATCAACCTTCTTCTTCTTGGGTAGGACTTGCATTGTTTCTAGAAACAATACAATCACAAACTTTTGAAGCCAAAAATCTTTCTTTGAATCTCCAATCATGTATCATGTGACATGAAAATTCCACAAGGTGAGAACATCTTCACGAGATAGATCCATTGCGTACTTTTTGATGCAAAGGAGTGAGCTTGGGGTATTATGAGCATATGGAGATAGCTGAAAATTTGTGGGACATCAAATGGATGCAAATGTTTGAGCTCAAAAACAAGTGTTTTTATGGTGAAAAACCCAAAAACGGGTTTTTGGAATGTGAAAGCATATGCGAACAGCAAGGATATTATATGAAAAATGCATGGAATTGAATGGAAAAATATCCACTTATAATGAGATATTGTGTTTTCATTATAAGTAAATGCGCAAGCATATGCAAGCAACCACCATCACGAGTTTTTAAATCATGAGGCAATGGCATATAAAGTATGAATGGAGTTTATGCAAGCATGAAAGTGGGGTTTTTGGATGCAAAAGCACATGATAAATGAACTCACTTTCTTTGATGGTCTCTTTCAAAAACGAGTTTTTTAATCCCGACTACACATACAAGTAAGATGAAGTACTTGCACATGCAACTTGGAGAATATAGACAGAAGAAGAAGGATCATTAAAATAAACATAACATGTAAATTTGAAATAGAAATGAAAACTTACATGTTAATCAAAAACCAAAACATGAACTTGGAAAGAATTGGGGAAAAACTTAAGAAAAATTACCTCAACTTACAAGAAGTCTTGCCAAATCTTTGAGCAAAATCTAAAATAAATCCAAGAGGATTTTCGGATTTAGAAAAGATGAGCTCAAAAGATCATATATAGACTTCAATCCTAGTCTTAATCCTCTTATTTTGGGGAGTCAATATGCAATGATTGCCAAGTCGACTAATGACCTTTGTCAATACTAAGCCTATGTTTATAATTGTTACTGATGAATAGCAATCAACACACGATAAGTATCACTAGATAGAGTCAACACCATTTTATGGTTAAGGAGCATATCATGATTGATTGAGGCATGTCTTTGCAGTGGGCTGTTTTCACTCGATGAATACAAAATAGATCACAGTAAGAAATGGCTATTGATTACTATTGCTCATAAAGAATGACGTGGATAAAGGAAATATATTAATCCCAAGTCAAAGGGGTGCGATACAACATCATTAAGGTAGTGATTAAAAATACACCAAGAAATATGTTGGCCAATATAGAGTATTTAATTGAACATTAGTTTATAACCAAGAGGTATGATATTAAGAAAGGTTAATCATTCATTCAAAGGACATGTCTATTCCACATGAGATACCATTCGCTATCAAGGATATTTAAAGAAGATTAAAATCATTCCTTTTGGCACCATTGGAATACATTTTTTCTATTTTCATCTTTTGCAAAATTGTACCCATCATATCAGATACAATACAGATAACCTTATCAGTGGAATTGCACTAAGTGCAGATATATAGATTAGATCATTTGGCATACATTTAAGTTTCTAACTGTTCAATATGAAATAGCAATGGTCAACTCCTAATCTATGTACTATCCCTTGCATAATATTACTATTATATATTTATGGTATCTGTAATGTCCCAATTTTAGCTGGTTCCTGTAGCTGGAAATGGTCAGCTCATCATCGCGACCCTCGTGAGTTGACAGTGAGATTTGAGGGTCTCTGTGATAGACTTACTATTTTTAGTAAATCTATTTTGAGCAGTTGATATTTTTAGCAACTGCAGTGGAGGCAGTTCAGAGATGTGAGTAGCAAGGTGCATTTATTGAGTATTTAATGAGGCTTCATGATATTAAATTTATTTATTCAGTTGATCTTATTAAATAACTTATCTTTATGTTTTAATTTAAAAGTGTGAACGAGAAGCCTCTTAAGTGGTAAGTGTGTGGAAGAAGCTACATTCTTTTTAATGCTTTTATAAGAGCTATTGAGAAAAATCGAACCTCATTCTTGACTTGTGCATTTTTAATGAAGTTTTTGTTGTGGAGAAGTTTGGCAAGGGTTTGAGGACTGATTCCTCTCTTCTGCAATTTGAATCATCATTTTTTGTGGTGAATTTTGCTACTAAATTCTGGAAATCCATTTCTGATTCTGTGGATGCAAATTTAGTGCTGTGTATACCAAATTTGAGAAGTTTTAAGCAATTATAGCTGAATTTGAAGGTTTTATTAATCTGGTTCAAATTCTTCTGAGGCTCTCTTATTTCTTTGGGAGGTTGACTTATCTCCTCAAGAAGTTGCTTTTCATATCTGAGAAGCAAACAATTGATTCTTTGGCTGCGAATTATACCAGGAGGCTGCGAATTGTCATCAAGAAGTTGTACGATTTTTATTAGAAGACTGCATTTGCATTTGGGAGGGCTGCGTTTCATCCTTAAGGCCCTGCGTTTCATATTCTCAAGGCTGTGTTCAGTTCTTGGAGACTTGCGTCCTATTTTTGTTGCTGCGTTTTCTTCCAGGCTTGCTATGTTTTTCAATTAAGGTGCCAATTTGCATTTATAATTTGAAATGTCGTTATGTAATTGGCAAATTAATAAATTTGATCCATTCTGGTGAAGTTCTGAAGTTTAGAATAATTTGTATTTAATATTATTCAATTCTGGAAAAGATTAAAAAAAAATCAAATATTGTCTAAACAAAAAAACAAAAAACTTGCAACAATTCAGAAAGAAAGGTTATTATCAGTAAGGAGCCAGGCAGGCTCTTTACAGTGGTATCAGAGTGGTTTCCTGCCAGCCTGCGGGGAATTGGGTTCAACATGGCTCATAGATTCAGACCTGGCATGCACTACACCTGCAAAGGTCCTAATTCTCCACTCGGTGAGGGAGAAGCTGAGATTCAGTTTGGCAATGTTGGTGATAGGGGTGTTGGTGGTTTAGATGTTTTGGATGGTACAGGTAATAGAGATGCAGGTATTGCTTCAGATGTTGAGAAAGAGGCCAGGGATGCGTTTCAGAATCTGGCAGATGGTCAACATCATGTGGCTACTGTGTTACAATAGTTATCTGACACTCTACAGTGCATTGCACTTCCTGGCGACCATGACAGAGAGAGAGGTGCTAGGAGTGTGTCTGCTAGTTCACACAGGTCCAGAGCTGATGACAAGTCTAGACCTGGTGATAGGATGGGAGTTGAGGACTGGACTAGATATGATGATAGGTTTGACAGGACTGGTCATACTAGTGTTTATGATAGGCCACAGTGGCCTAGTTTTCTGAGACCTGAGGTTGATGCGGTTAATACTGAGACTGATGCCACACCATTTGCAGATGACATTGTTGCTCACTACGCTGAGTGGGATGCTCTACCACATGCCATCAAGCATAATCTGAATTTTGATAGATTCCTTACACAGAAGTGTGAGCATTCTAGAGGTAGGCCTGCACCTGAGAGACAGAGGCCTAGGCAAGTGGATTTGCGACAGGCAACCAACAAGATGACCTTGGACCATTATGATGGCAGTGGCAAGGTTTTCACACGAGCTTGAGTTCATAAGCTCGACACATACTTAGCTTTGTGTCCCATGACTGGGGAGGATGTCATCCGCTTTGCTGTGTTGCATTTAGATGGAGTAGCTCATGACTAGTGGTACCATGGGCTAGTGTCTCTAAGACATGATCAAATTGTCTATTACTAGGAGTTTGTTGACAGGTTGATAGAACGGTTTGATAGGAAGGACCCTGAGACTTATTTTAGAGAGTTGGCTTAGTTGAGGCAGACAGGTGGCCTTAAGGCCTTTATCAATGAGTTTCAGCGGTTATCTGTTATGGTTTATGACATTTCTGAGAGGAGACTTATGCTCTTCGTAGAGGGTTTGGTTGAGCCTCTTAGAGGGTGGGTTAAGTCTTTGGATCCACCTACCTTGTAGGAAGCTATGAAAAAGGCAAGGAATTTGGAAGCATCTACACCACGAAGCAAGTTTGCTGCGA
Organism: Chamaecyparis obtusa; assembly: GCA_027943335.1. Lineage (NCBI taxonomy): Eukaryota > Viridiplantae > Streptophyta > Pinopsida > Cupressales > Cupressaceae > Chamaecyparis > Chamaecyparis obtusa. The sequence goes on from BSBK01006694.1 coordinate 249,906, forward strand.
GACCTTCTACTTCATCTTATGATAGGACAACTCCTAAAAAGGATGATAAAGCTGAATTTAAGCGTCCTACAACAATCCCTTTAGATCAAGAAACTTTGAATGATCTTAGGAGAAAAAAATTATGTTTCCATTGCAGGGGACCTTATGATTTTAACCATGACTGTCCTATGAAGCCTAAAGGGAAAAATAAGATGATGGAATGGTTCTATGATGATGAGGATAATTCTGATTTACAAGAGCAACAAGCTGATTATGAGCATGATTTACATGAGGCTTCAGGTGATGGTGATGAGAAGGTAGATGATTCTAACTTCAAGGTTGTTTACCATTCTAGCATGAGAAAGGAAGGTTCTTTCAGGATGCATGGACTCTTGGCAAGGTAGTGTGTCATTGCTCTTTTTGACATAGGTGCTACACACAATTTCATTGATTCACGTTTGGTTGCCAAGAGAGAGTTTAAAATTGAAGATTTTGAAAGACTTAAGAGTACAGGTGGCTGATGGTTACACTCTTAAGTGTAACAAGATGATTTCCGAGCTTCCTGTGAAGCTTAACAACTATTCTTTTAAGGCATATTTTTATGTGGTTGACATGGGCAGCACTGATATAGTTCTTGGCATGAGCTGGCTGCACACTCTCAAGGACAATTACATCAACACTGAGAGGATGGAGTTGAGATTTATTAAGGATGGTAAAAATCACATTCTTTAGGCTATCAGGAGTAGTGATCTGAAGATGATTTCTTTCAACCATATGCAGCATTTGGTAAGGCATGATGACATTGTTGATTGGGCAGAAGAGTGTAGGATGTTGCCTACCTTGGATAGTGCAGATAAGCCAGCTTATCATCCTGATATTTAGCAGCTCAAAATTAAACACTCTAAAGTGTTTAATGATTTACCACATGGCAGACCACCTGATAGAGGGATTTAACACATTATTGAGTTAGAGGAGGGCACTAAGCCCATTATGATTACTCCTTACTGACACCCTAAGTAACTGAAGGATGAGATAGAGAAAACCATTCAGGAGCTGCTCGCTATGGGACATATTAGGCCGAGTAAGTCTCCTTTTGCTTCATCAACTGTTTTGGTGAAGGACGGGACACTCAGAATGTGTATAGATTACCGGATGCTGAATAAAAAGACTATTAAAAATCAGTATACTATCCCTCAGATCGATGAGCTTATTGATGAGATGCATGAGGCACAGTACTTCTCCAAGATTGACTTAAGGTCAGGGTACCATCAGATCAGAGTCAGAGAGTAGGATGTGGAGAAGACAACATTCAAATGTCATTGTGGCCATTTTGAGTTTCTAGTCATGCCCTTTGGCTTGACTAATGCCCCCACCACATTTCAGTCTATTATGAATAGAGTCTTCCATAGCCAGTTGCGGTGTAAGAACCCTTCAAAGCTCGAACTACTGAATTGACTATGCTTGTTTTTGTTTTTAATTGTTTTCCAATTTTTTTTGTGTTTTTTAGATGGTTTGACATAAAAAGCAATACATATGCTGAAATAAAACTTCTGAAAATTAACACTAACAATACTTTGGACATAGAAAACAATCTTTATTACTTTTCCTTCAATACACAACACTAGAATGTTTTACTTAAAAAAGCATACCCATTTTCATTGTAGAAATTACTTTGAAACCCTTGCTGGCTGAAAAAGCAAGCATACAATAGCTCATATCTCCTTCTATTAGCAACCAATATCCAAACTGATGATATCAATCATTGTGGTTCAGCTAGGCGTCCCTTTTAAGAATTTTTACTGATTTTTCAGTGCCTCCAACAAAATCGAACTGTATATGGAAGAGTAGGTAGGGCACATGAAGAACCAACAAAAAACAATGATTTCAAACCACTATAAACAACAAATAGTTTCTCAATCCGATGCCCTCAATCTACCATAAAATATGCCTTCAATCTATTAATAAATTCTGAAATTTATTTCTTCAATCAGTACAATGCTGACCTCTGTATGAAGCCAACCCAATAAGCAATATCAGGTGAATATTTCACACCCTTTGACTGCTGCTACAAAGAAAAAGCAACGCTCTCCAATGCCGATAAGCTCAGAAGTTTGTGGAAAACCAATGATTTCAAACCACTATAAACAACAAATAGTTTCTCAATCCGATGCCCTCAATCTACCATAAAATATGCCTTCAATCTATTAATAAATTTTGAAATTTATTTCTTCAATCAGTACAATGCTGACCTCTATATGAAGCCAACCCAATAAGCAATATCAGGTGAATATTTCACACCCTTTGACTGCTACTACAAAGAAAAAGCAACACTCTCCAATGCCGATAAGCTCAGAACTTTGTTGAAACCCTTGGTTTCCCACAAACTCCAATGCTCCAGAGAAAGGATATCAAATCAAACAATCAACATAATGAATTCCATTTCTCTTGCAACTATTAAATACCTTCAAGAAGTGCATTTTCCCCAAAAAACATTATAAATGTTATTTCATTTCAACTTAGGAAATCTTTTAATAATTCATTAAGTTTGACATTTATAATTAATTACTCAACTGGTTCCCTTCCAATGATGAATAGACCCTCAACTTAAGTGAAATTATAAGGTTATGTTATAACTTTATAATAAACTATTTTTACAATTTAATATCATTTTGGCCACAAAATTATTAATAACTCTCAAACCGCTTATTATTTCACTCTGTTGTCTGAACTGGGAGTTCATCCTGTAATTCCTCATGTGACCAAATACCATTTCTAAAAATAAAAAGGGTCCATCTCTATCACTCCAAAAGTTGCTATAAATAGCAATAAACTCGCTATAAATAGAAATCACTGCATACAGAGTCCTAGAGAGCTCAAACAAACACCAATCCTGGAAAGCTCAGGTCTTTGAAAAAGCTGCATCTCTCAAGAGACCCTCTATCCAACCTCATTAGCCTACGAGGGTCAATTAATAGGCTAATCCCTCGAACTCTTATGCTCACGAAAAATGGGGACATTACATGCGGAGATTTGTTCTCGTGTTTTTTGATGACATACTAGTTTATAGTAAGACTTGGGATGAGCACGTAGCACATCTGGATGCAGTATTGGGTATTCTTGATGGGGCTTCCTTGTATGCCAAGAAGTCCAAGTGTGCCTTAGGCACGACTGAGCTGTTATATCTGGGACACATCATCAGTGCAGAGGGAGTTCGCATGGCCCCTGATAAGGTCGTGCTATTCTGGATTGGCCGACACCGGAGAACATGACACAACTGAGAGGATTCATTGGACTTTGTGCTTTCTACCGTAGGTTCGTGGTAGGATTCTCTAGACATGCAGCTCCCCTTACTAATCTGACCCGTAAGGGTGCTTTTGTGTGTACTACTCAGGCACAGGAGTGTTTTGAGAAGTTCAAGGTGATTATGACATAATGCCCAGTCTTGGCATTAACAGATTTCACGAGACCTTTTGAGTTGCATTGTGATGCCTTAGGTGAGGGCATTGGAGCAGTTCTTTCTCAGGATCGCCATCCTATAGTATTTGAGAGCTGGAAGCTTAGAGGTCTTGAGAGATTATTCAGCGTATATGATAAAGAAATGTTGGCCATTATGCATGCTTTGGCCAAATTCAGGCAGTACTTAGTTGGGAACAAATTTTGTATTAAAACGGACCACAATAGCTTGAAGCATTTCCTTGGATAGAGGGATCTTAACGAGAGGTAGCAGAAGTGGGTTAGTAAGTTACAGTCATATGACTTTGATATCTCCTATATCAAAGGTACTCAGAATGTGGTTGTTGATGCCCTTTCTCGGAGACCCCACTTGTGCGTGATTACTAAGATAACAGAGGATTGGAGACACTTGATCATTGCAAAGTATGCTTGTGATCAGTGGGCAACTGACATTGTTGATGGTAGTACATAGGACAATAGTTATACCCTTGCAAATGAGTTGATCATTTATAAGGGTAGGATATATCTAGTTCCTGGATCAAGTGTCAATCATATTATTTTTCAAGCCTTTCATGATTCTCCATTGGCTGGACATCTCGGGTTTTTCAAAACCTATAGATAGATTTGAGAGAGGTTCACTTGGAAGGGCCTGAAATTTGATGTGCAGCAGTACGTTCAAGAGTGCTCTGTTTGTCAGCAGAACAAACATGACCATACTTATCTTGCAGGTTTGTTACAGCCGCTTCCCATCCCTGAGAGGAAGTGGGCTTGTTTATCTATGAATTTCATTGTGGGCTTGCCGAAAGCCCAAGGTAGAGACTGCATTTTTGTGGTGGTGGATCGACTCACCAAATATGCTCACTTCTTTCCGATCACCACCACTTATTCAACTGTTCATATAGCAGAGTTGTTCTTCCAGGAGGTGTTTAGATTGCATGGTTTACCCTAGACTATTGTGAGCGACCATGATAGCCATTTCATGAGTCATTTCGAATGAGAGCTTTCCAAGTTATGCGAGACATAATTGACTCCGACTACTAGTTACCACCCTTAGACTGACGGTCAGATTGAGATAGTAAATAAATGGGTTGAAGCCTATCTGCGGAATTATGTTTCATCTCAACAGCGGGCTTGGGTGAAGTGGATACACTTATGTGAGTACTGTTATAATTCCACTCACCATATGACTATTCAGATGTCTCCATTCCGAGCTCTGTATGGGTACAATCCCCCTAGTTTCATGGATTTGTTGTGCAGTGACAGTAGGGTACCCAGTGCAGGTGGTATGCTTTAGGATAGTCAGGACATCATGAGGACACTGAGAGATAACATTTAGAGAGCCCAGAATCAGCAGAAGCAGTATGCTGATCAGAGGAGGATTGCTTGTTCTTTTCAGGTGGGCGATATGGTCTACTTGATGTTATAGCCTTACCAACAGTCTTCCATTAGGAAGAATGGAGATGAGAAGCTCAAGCCCCACTACTATGGTCATTTCTGTGTAGTGAGATGCGTGGGGGAGGTTGCTTATGAGTTAGATTTACCTCCAGACAACAGGGGTCATGATGTATTCCATGTATCGCACCTCAAGAAGGCGTTGGGCTGTCATGTTGTTCCATCTTCTACATTACCCTTTGGATTATGAGGGCAGATTAAAGTTGATCCCTGAGGCTATTTTGGATACCAGGGAGAGGCATTTGCGCTGGCGGATCATCAGAGAGTTTCTAGTGAAGTGGCAAGGACTTCCAGATGAGGATGCCACTTGGGAGCCTGAGGATATACTTCAGCACCCCAAACTGCGATTGCTTGGGGACAAGCAATCTTGGGGAGGAAGGATTGTAATGTCTCTATTTTAGCAGGTTATTGTAGTTGGGCATGGTCAATTCATCATCGTGACCCTCGTGAGCTGACAGTGAGATTTGAGGGTCTCTATGATAGACTTACTATTTTTAGTAAGTCTATTTTTAGCAAGTGCAGTGGAGGCAATTCAAAGATGTGAGCAGCAGGGTGCATTTATTGAGTATTTAATGAGGCTTCATGATATTAAGTCATTTATTAAGTTGATCTAATTAAATAACTTATCTTTATGTTTTAATTTAAAAGTGTGAACGAGAAGCCTCTTAAGTGAAAAGTGTGTGGTAGAAGCCACACTCTTTTTAATGCTTTTATAAGAGCTATTGAGAAAAATCGAACCTCATTCTTGACTTGTGCATTTTTTATGAAGTTTTTGTTGTGGAGAAGTTTGGCAAGGGTTTGAGGACTGATTCCTCTCTTCTGCAATTTGAATCATCATTTTTGGTGGTGAATTTTTCTACTGAATTTTGGAAATCCATTTCTGATTTTGTGGATGCAAATTTGGTGCTGTTGTATATCAAATTTGAGAAGTTTTAAGCAATTACAGCTGAATCTGAAGGTTTTATTAATCTGGTTCGAATTCTTCTGAGTCTCTTATTTCTTTGGGAGGCTCACTTATCTCCTCAAGAAGCTGCGTTTTATATATGAGAAGCAAACAATTGATTCTTTGGCTGCAAATTATACTAGGAGGCTGTGAATTGTCATCAAGAAGCAATACGATTTTTATTAGAAGACTGCATTTGCATTTGGGAGAGCTGCGTAAGCATTTGGGAGGGCTGCGTTTCATCCTTAAGGCCCTGCGTTTCATATTCTCAAGGCTGCGTTCAGTTCTTGGAGACTTGCGTCCCATTTTGGTGGCTGTGTTTTCTTCCAGGCTTGCCATGTTTTTCAATTAAGGTGCCAATTTGCATTTATAATTTGAAATATTGTTATCTTATTGGCAAATTAATAAATTTGATCCATTCTGGTGAAGTTCTGAAGTTTAGAATAATTTGTATTTAATATTATTCAATTCTGGAAAAGATTAAAAAATAATCAAATATTGTCAAAACAAAAAAAAAAAAACTTGCAACAATTCAGAAAGGTTATTATCAGCAAGGAGCCAGGCAGGCTCTTTACAGTATCAAGTGCATAATTCAAGTTGTATCAGAGATTAAATTTATATTAATAGTGAGACTTAAGGGGAAAAAGTCTCTTGCAATTGACTTTGCAAGGTATTTGTCCTAGCTTTCAAAGCTAGCCAAAAAGGGGACATTACAACTCTTCCCAGCTATAGATGAGTGAACCAAACACCCACAATTTGGGTGAGTTTTACCTCTCAATTGACTCCTTAGCTATGCTGACCCAAGATGGAGGTAAACATCCTTGAAACAACATCAATCCAGGGTTTGAACTGTAAGAATATGCTCACGCTTGGGTATTGAGAATGCAAAGTGTATAAGAAACACAACTAGGGAACAAACAATAGTTCATTCAGCAATTTCAGTTTGTGTTGAAAGTGATTGGCACCCAAAAAAATCCTTTAATACTTCTCAAGGCACAAAAATGAAGCCCGCAAATTGTTGATGGGAGGCATGACCCATAAATCATGCCGTTTTTAAAATTTTGATTCCTAAGAAGGGTTTCTTCTTGCAAAATCAGATGCTACTATGTAATAACAGTTCCTCACGCCCTTATCTAGAAAGACTCGTGATCCAACACCTGAATAATGATAAACCAAGACTTGGGCATTCATCCAAATCTCATACTTAGGCTCCAATATAGTAGCTCAACCTTCTTTTCCTTTGTTCACACCAAAAAGATTTGAAGCTCTTGCCTCAATCACCAATTAGATTGTTTCACATTTAAATTGGCAAGTAGTATTAAGAATGGTGTCCATATTTTCAATCCACAAATATTTCACAATAATTCAAACCTTGCAAATTTGTCTCTACAAGAGAGTTCATAAATTTGTTAAACTTACCTGTTGAATCCACTATGAGATCTTTGAACAAAATCTCCAAATAAACTGGCCGGGGCAGATTAGTTGCACTACCGAATCTAGTTACCCTTAGGTTTTTCACCCTAGGGTTTCAAGCTCCAAGAAGCTCTCCAAAATTAACAAAAGAAAATAATCCAAGCATATCTCCAATGAGCCATAAAATGTTCTTTTATAACAATCCTGGAAGCTTTTGGAAACACCCTTCAAATTCCCGCTCTTTTAATAGTTTTATTTAGCTCGGGGAAAAAAGTGACTTTATTAAACCCTTCATTAATAAACCCCTCAAGTCACTTTATCGACTTAATAAATTAATTAATTTAATATTACCCATAAAATAAGCTTTTTTGGATAATATTAAATAATAAATTAATGAATTCCCTTTTTCTTGACTTTAGCCTATGGAAATTAAATAGGCTAATTAGTCTCGCTAGACTACTCTACAAAAAGGGATATTACATACAACTAGAAAAGGGAATTCGCAACAATTATGGCCTACTATGAAAAAATGTACAACTTGTCAAGTCTTCAAAAAACCCTTCAAAATGGAAACTCACACCTTCATTAACAAAACAATGAAAAATCTGCTTGAAAGACACCAAAATCTTCCATCACTGCAACTCCAAAATGGAACTTCAATTTATAGCACAAATGTAATCCCTTAATGGAATTACTAGGACATGTTAAGGGGTTTTTCATCCTTGAATCAAACAACTCCATGAAGGTTTTTGTCCTCAAGAAGCTTTGGAAGAATTCAGGTTTATTCCATCAGCATAACAATATCATTCACAACTCTAACTTCTCATATGAGCTCACATCCTCCTTACATAGTTTTTTGGAGGGAAATGATCCATTTAAAAATATTTAATTCCCTTTTTTCTTCGAAGTGGCCTTTTTGAAAAGTAAATAACATTTGAATGGGTCCTAGGCGCCCATCTATGAAATCACTTTTACTCATTTTAAAAGAAGTAATCATATTACACTTTAACAATCACTTTAATAATTAACATTGAAAACTCAAGTGAATATTTAAATTATTCTACCCAAGTTGCAAAATGCCAAAAAGCACTGAAACGACATCGAAATTTAACCTTGATCAACCAAAATGATATTGAAATTTTGGGGTGATGATCAAAGCCAACCAAGTGATGTACTAAAAACAAACTTCTCCAAGAAGTTTGAAAAGCTAGCAAAAAGTCGAAACCACTTCTAAAAGTGTCATGAGGATCCACATCACCAACTGAGCTCATTGCCAAGACTAAAGTCATTATTAACCAACCTTGGCCACTCCAAGAGGTTTGGAATTTTCCCCAACTCATCAAGAAGCTTATAGGAAAAACTCAAAAGATGGCTAATTGCTTACAAAACAATCTTGCATTAAACAGAGACATTATAATATTCACATATGTTTTTTTTAGTGACAAAATCAAATATTGAAGTCATCATCGTTAACTAGATACCTATGAAACACAACATCAATGGAATTATAGAAAGAAATTACAAATCATCTTGTAATGTGCTCGTAATGCCATCCAATCACATCTGCAGATATTGTTCCTTATCAACTTATCGTACTTCCTCAAGCTTTATGTACCACTCTGCCATTGGGCTTTTCTTATACTTGGGTGTCTTGTGATTAGTAAGATCCAAGGCATCATGATTGCAACAAGCTTTATTGCTTTCATAGTGCTAAGTCCATTCCTCTTTAGAGAGTGGATAAAGCTATATATAAACCAATTGCTTTTAGTAATAGAGGAACTAGAAAGTTGAGAGAGATGAATGGAAAGTGCACATAAGAATCTTGGAGGTCCATAGATTCGCTACTAATTACCATAGCTTATGTTGAAGTGTGCTTGTCAATCCTTACTGAAATCTTGTTTGTGAACTTGGATTCCTAAAGCTTCCTTTGGAGTATATGTCTTTTGAAGTCCTTCATGAGACCATTCCTCATCTCATGGTTGGCAATGAGAAGATTAGTTCTTTCCACATAGCATTTTAGATTCAAAACATATACAGCCATTTGTAAAGGGCCATTCAACTTCTCCCACCTCTTCTAGATGATGAATTGAATATACTTAGAGTATGACTAGGGGGTGGGGTCTCTTTCCCAAATCGTGACCTTTAGAGTATATGTCTTTTGAAGTCCTTCATGAAACCATTCCTCATCTCATGGTTGGCAATGAGAAGAAGATTAGTTCTTTCTAGATAGCATTTTAGATTCAAAACATATGCAGCCATGTGTAAAGGGGCATTCAACTTCTCCCGCCTCTTCTAGATGATCAATTGAATATACTCAAAGTATGACTAGGGGGTGGGGTCTCTTTCCAAAATTGGGACCTTCATTTGACCAAGAATTCTATAGATGTACTCTAGATCTTCCCAAGACTAAGACAATCATATTCCTCAATTTCGATGATGATGAAAATGGATTGTATAAACGATGTGATGTATTTCCCCTTGACCAAAAAGTATCACTAACCACAATCTCCTTCATCTTCTTCTCTTGCTTTCACTTTAACTCCTTCCATTGCTTCCATTCGTGTGCCATATTAATAAGTTGCAATGCTTGATAAGGGTGAGAATGTATTGTATAAAAGATGTGATATATTTCACATTCGACTAAATAGTATCACTAACCATTTAGTCTCCTCTGTCCTTATCCCTTGCATTATCTTTAACTCTTGTGATTGAGTGTATTGTTCATTACATGCACACAAGGGGTCCATAGATGCACTTTTATGCAGATTGAATCAAATTAATTGTTGCTATACACACATAGACAACATCAATAATTATCTATGCTAAATTTTGAGGGCCTATCTCAAAGGTTTCTCTCAAGATTTGAAATTAAAAATAAATATCTTTATATTTTCCTAAGAAATCAATTACCCTAAAGAGAAAAGGTCCATCAATGCATGATATTATAAAGTTGATAAGAGGATGATGTCTAAAATCTGTTCACCCATCCATGTTCTATTGCAGCCATTATCCATTTGGCCATCTCCTCCATCAACAAATTAATTGAAGAATAACTTTTCTTTCTCATGAGTGGTTCTCAATCTAGTCTTAGTAGGAATCACATCACAAAAACCAGCTTTGCTACCTTTTTGATAAGCTCCTTCTAAAAAGGAGATCAAGTACATTGAAAGGAATACCGTTACCAAATTAGAAATCAGAAATGACCTCATCAACAACCTCCCTTGGTTGCACATTGAACATATATTTGATTGGGTTTTTGATATGATGAAATGATGAATTTCCTTTTCTTCCTTGGTTCCACTCCACTCAACTCAAAAGACGAAAATAGTGGTGGTCTACCTGAACCTTATGGTGTACAAGAAATTGTTGGCGCTGTGATGCCTCAAAATAATTTGCTCGTCTCAGCCTTCTGCTCAAGTGTGAGTTTTCCACAAGGTCCAACCCTTCTGCCAGGTGTATGTAAGAAGTGTGCATTAACCCTTGTAATGCTACTCTTCCAATCCTTTGTGCAAATGTTGCATTCCAATGCCAATTTCCACCTGAATTAACATTAGAAATTGGAACAAAGCATTTATCTTGTTAAAAAGGCCTGTGGCATATGGTGCCAAAAACTCAAAAGGGCAATCTAGTTGTAGTGCACTCCCTATCGAATTGTTTGTGCATGCAGTTGGGTTTTGTCTGCCCTTATCTGATTCCTCCTCAATTTCATTACCCAAATCAGGGTCATCATTAGCAGTGAATGAATCTATCTTGACCTTGAAATGGGATACAGCAAAAAATAATAGTATTCATGTAAAAAGCAACAAATGTTTTAATACATCCCAACTAAAAATGAAGCAATTTTGCTTGCAAAATAAAAATTCAATAAAAAACAGTAGTTTTGAACATTAAAAAGTTAAAAACAATAAAGAACAACAATTTTGCAGGTTTGAACAAGTTTAAAAAATTGAAGGTTTGAACAAGTCAAAATTTGCAAGCTTGTAAGGTTTAGAGGTTGAAAAACCTGAACTTGACGTATGTAAGTTGTAGCAGCAACATTGAAGGTTTGGAAAAAAAATGAAACTTGAAAGCATTTGCAAGTATTTGAACTTTCAAAACAAAAACAAAATGAAAAACAACACATGGATATGTTACTTTTTTCTTGTTTGTAAAACCCAAATATTGATAATGCGAATATAAACAATAAAATGATATTAGGCTAGCACAAATAGAGATAAATGATAAATATTTTATTGTTGGGGAGCCTTGTGTTATCCCCACAAATGTTTACGGTTTTCAAAATTTTCAAAAAATGAGCTTTTAATGTGTTTAATACTTTAAGTTAGATATCCATGAGATGTCATAAGGCATTCCCCTTTGAGGGACATTTCTAGGAGATGTACCCATGTTGAGGGGGAATTCCCAGGGTGTAATGTCCCCTTTTTAGCATAACCATGATAGTGGATGGGGACATTTCTAGGAGATGTACCCATGTTGAGGGGGAATTCCCAGGGTGTAATGTCCCCTTTTTAGCATAACCATGATAGTGGATGGATTTAGCCTATTACTAGGTCCTTGTAGGCTAATACTGGTGATTAGAGGACACTGTTGAGGGTTAAGACTCCGTTTGGTGGGACCTACTATTTATAGTAAGTCTATGGATCATTCCGATGAGCTCAAATGAGTTAGAGGAGTTGAATGATGCTCTCAGTTTTTATTTTTGGCTTCCGGTTTGGGCTCCAAGAATCTTGGAGGGAGCGTCTATTTTTTGTAAGTCACCTCGTCAAATTTATTCATCAGCTTTCTCCATCAGGATCATGCCCGTGCTGTTAGATTTCAATTTTGATGCTTCTTCAGTCATTTTCGCAAGATGGGTGAATTATGATTATTATTTAATTAAATATGCTAAGGTTGCTATTTTTGCTAGTATTCTATATTGGTCACCTTAGTGTCATAGCTCGTTGGAACCGGGTTGAAAAGTTATAAATCTTGGGCACAAGAAACAATAACCTTGTGTGTCAAAATATCATGATATTGATGAAAAGGTCATTTTTGGAGCCAAAGGGAGTTAATAAATTATGTTATTCAAATATTTGCCTAAGTATAAAGCAAAGGGCATTTAAGTGAAAAGTGTGTGAGAGAAGCTTTTTTCCTTTGGTGTCTTGAAGAAGATATCTTTTATTATAAAAGCAATGCTTTGTGCAAAAATAATTCATTCTTGGCTATTGTTTTAATTTCATGGAGAATTTGCTGAAGGGTTTCAACAAGGGTTTTGTGAGGACTGATTCCTCTCTGTATGCACTCTGAATCATTGAAAGATGTGGTGAATTGTGCTCTGAATATCAGAGAATTAATTCTGATTATGCAGGTTACAATTTTGGTTGTGTTGTATATCAAAATTGTTCACTATTTGCTGCGTTTTACATGCTGAGGGCCTACGCCTGTTTTATAAGGAGGTGCGATCAGATTTGTGGAGGCTGCCATCTCCAGAATTGAGTAGCGTTAAGCTTTCAATGGGATGTGATTTTTACATTGGAAGTTGTGTTGACTTCTACAGCTTGCGTCAACACTGATGGAGGCTTCGTTTTTCTTCAGGAAGGCTGCGTTTTGTAATTTCCTAGTGGCAGTGATTTGCATATATGCTAAGGTGCACATTTGATATTGGAATTATTAATGATCAAACAACATTATTTATGTATATTCGATAAATTGAATTGTTTGCAAATTATATTATGGAATTGAAATTGGAATTGTGCTTTTAAAATTTAGAATTCAATTGCATTTCTTATATCTCAAAAACAAAAAAAAATTGCAAAAATTTAAAAAAAACCATAAACTTTCAAAACACCAAAAAAATTTCATTATTCAACATTGAAAGAGCAAGAGCTAGTAGGGCTCTTTATAGTGGTATCAAAGCTTGCCTGCAAAGTGTTTGACAAAATGTCAAACATTCAAAATTGTCAACCAAAATCAGCTTTGAAACAATATCCTAGTTGGGGATATTACATAGGGCATCCCTAGAAAACATTTAAAAAGGGGGAAAGTTCCAGATGTACCCATGCAGTGACAACCTGCCCCTATCTCCCTATTGCCAAAATTTCCCCCATCCAAGAAATGGCTTAAAACCCCTAGGGACACATTCGAGGAACACAAATTACAATAAAATCAGGTTGTGAAGCACTTCAAAAAAAATTAAACTTATTATTTGGGCCCCATAAACTTTTGAAAAGAATACTACTGCACTCATGTTTATCCAAACTAATATGCCGATGTGAAGTTCCCTCTGAAAAGTTTAATTTAATTCATAAAAATAACATTTGAGACAGGCTTCCAAGTTTTTATATTTTATGATGCATACAAAACAACTGTTTTCTTTTGGCAAATAGGGCCCAAATGTTCAACAAAGAAGAATGTCAAACCATTTGTTGTCAATATTAGGGTATCTGAATGGGACCATTAGAAGTGAGCCATGTTTTAACACTGAAGGCATCAATATCTTAATAGAAGATAAACAGGAAGAAAGAAGATGCATGCATGCATGCTAAAAAGTATATTTTAGAAAGGTACAAGTGGATATAAATGCATACCTATAGATTTAATCATTTAAGTATCCATTTTGTTATTTTAAGTGATTTTTTAATAAATTATTACCACGGCCATTAGGTCCTTTGAACATCTAGGTCTACTTGAAGCTAACAGGCTACTACTCGTGGAAACACTTCTATGACAATCTCATGAATTTATTTTGTCTCAAAGGTTGAATGTAAACTGCATCTTCACTTTAAGCATCATGCTGCACATCCACAGACTTTCAACTAAATTATAATCTGGAATTTTTGGTTTATATTAGACCCTTTTAGCCTGCTGTGTACGGAGTAATTTAGTTTTAAAAGACCAAACATTATCTGTTAATTCATCTCTTTTTCAAGTATAACTCGGCACAACGAAAGATTCACATGGATCATTACCTGATTCAGTTTACTACATTCACCCATCCAAAGTAAGAATGCATTAGGCAATGAAGAAGTAATTAACATAATTTTCAAAAAGCAAATTAAATAAGAGTACTTTTAATTTTTTAATCTCCATAATTTTTATGTTGCCTCTACCTTTTTGCAAACTCACCTTTAACAAAGGTTGTCCCTCGTCTGACTTATGTTTCAATGATTTCAGAGTTATCAAAAGCCAAGCTGCCAAACAATCTGATCTCTTTTGCAATGCAGTCTGTCCAATTATTTCTAAATGTTCTAGACCAAATGCCAGGGCTGCAAAGGTAAGGAGGCTGATGCTATCATCTTCTGATACAACATGGAAACTTCTACCCTGTTTTGGAGAAGCCATCAATGTCAAACTATCTGAATACTTTGCTTTTATTACGGAGTAAAACTTCCTGTTGACAAGCAAAAAACCAGTGCCTGAAGGATATCCAAGCATATGATGGAAAGAACCAACTACAAATTCAGGTTGGTATAGTGAGAGGTCTAAGGTTCCCAAAGGCAAGTAGTTGGAGACATCCAATAGAACCTCCCATCCATTCTGCTGTGCCTCAACAATCCAGTTTAATGAATGTCGCACCCCTGATAAGCATGACTGTGCAGGGTAGATAAAAAGTCCAGTACCTCCACTATTCCATTCTTGCTTCTTCAGAAGTCTACGCAACTCTGGGCCATGCATACACAAGTCTAGCTCACCAACAGGGGACATTGCTATTCTTGCACCCTTCTGAGCTGCTGTTTGTACTGAATGCTTCACAGAAACATGATTGTCTTGGCAAACTAGCATAAAACTGCCCCTCTGAAAAGGATATAAGTCGCCAAAAACTCGAAATCCTGCTGTTGCCCCATTTGTAAATATTATGGAGTAATCCTCTTTGCTTGTGCTCAAGAGCTGAAAAAGACGATCTTGAGTGTTTTCAATATAATATGTAAGCTGAGTGTCAGACAAATCTGATATTGAGACTGACCCCAAGCACGGCCCCTCTTCCAATAATATATGCATATGCTTCTCCAGCTGAAAGCAACCATTAAATAATAAGATATACAATCAATTAATTACACGTGTTGCCCACATTCCCCCCTGGTAGTCCTAAAAAATGAATAGTAAATTTGAAACTGTAATGGTGCTACAATACAGACAACTCTTACCGAATGTTTTTATTCTACAAGAGCCTGATTAGGCAATAATATCTTATGCCAGAAACTACCACAATCAAATACACTACTAAATAAGTAGATATATTTTCCTATGCTGCATAACATCAAATTCAGAACCGCTCCATCATAGCTTATAAGTTTCAAAATAATCAGTATCCATGAAAGTTGAAACATCAAAATTAAAGAGGGCATCTTTCCTTGCAAAAGCAGAGGGTGATGTGCACTGTCTTTGCTTGATGGTACCAGACTCCAGTTAAAGTGAGTGAAAATGCAAGAATAAATATTGCCTTGTGTTTATGCTTGCCTACATTGAATTTGAAGGTAAGATATTGAATGACCATAAAAACATTCACATAGGTGATAAAATTGAGTTAGGTTTTTGTAATGTCCCCTTATGTTAATTCTTAGGAATTGGGGCTGTTAACTTACAAACAATCAATGGCAAGAAACTTCTTTCCAAAAAAAACCTCTAAAATCCTTTATAACCATTAGATTGATGATAACTGATACCTTTTAATATAATTAATATTATAAATAATTATCCAACTGATACTACTTATATTATGAGAATCTTGATCGCTATATGATATGTCCCTTTTTAATGAATAACTTATATGCTATTCAAGAATGATGAGGTGCAATGAATATCTTGGTTACTCAGATCTGTAATATCTTGCTTATAGCTTTTTCTGATACAACAATAAGAATTATGCTAAAGTCTGCTTTTTATCACTCTCAGTGATGATATATCTTTCTGTTCTTGATCTATACTTCATAAGTATGCAGAGGTCTTTGATATTGCTACAGCGATAAGGTAATTCCTGTTCCCGATTCAGCTTTAGAAGTTTGCATATGTACGGTGTTGTTCCTGATGGATAATCTTAAATGTATGCCACCGATCTTATGCCAATAGGGAAACTGCTCCAAGGGAGTGATCCAAATATGGATAAAAGAAATATATCCAAATGATTCTTCCTCCCCCTTTGGAATGATGTTTGATGTCCTTTTATATACCATTAAGAGGTGTGAATGTAAATGGTTGCAACTCTTTATTAATTTAGTCGAATTACACCTCTTCCATCGCACCCTTCCTCCTTAACTAATCAGTAATTAGTTTGACATTTCCTTTGCCCACGATTATTAACTTGTTAGAATAATACTGATGGGTTTATGTTACTTATTCATCTTCCAATTACTCTTCTTGACCAATTCATAACTATATATGATAATCTGCCAGGGTCATATTGCTAAACAATAACTCTGAGATCGTTGTCTTTGCTCAGCAGTTTCTACCCCAAATACCTCATACTGAGTAATCAATTTCTACAAATTTCTCCATGTTGATAAGTCTGAACTGATATATATATGGAGGCCCGATCGGAGTATGACAAGAGATCAATTCAATATCTGCATATGTAGATAATTATCGCTGATGCTTTACTTGTCCATAACTTAAATAGTTAATTCCAAATCGTTTTCCTATATTGTCTTGCCTCGGTTGATGATGTGTGCTCATTCTGAGACATGTATAGAGGCCCGATGATGATAGATCGAATAGCAGGTTATGGAGTCAAAGTCAAACACTCCCAAAAATCTCATTACATATTTAATCGCAACTATTAATAACCAATAAGGTGATGTAATATCAGGCTTCTTCATACGTATATGGTTTGACCCTTAACTTTATTTGATTATTCATATTATAATTTATTATAAGTAATTTATTTACTATTTTATTATTTTTTAATATTATATTAATATTTTATGTTTAATAATAAATTATAATATATTATTTATTTATCTTTTTAATATTGTTTATTATTAAATAAAATTCTATTATTTCATTATTTATTATCAAACCCTATTTCAAAACAGGGACATCGCAGTTTTCAAAAAAAAAAAATTATTATCTGCCACACATTTAGCATTTTTTAAAATACATTTCAATGGCATGCACCGGTAATGGCATGCAGATTACATGTTAGGCATTACAGATACTTTGGCTGCATCCTTTATTAAGATATAGCTACATAATTCTCGTTGGAAACATTTTTGGGGTTTACATCAAACTCTCCTCTGCGATGTTACGCTAATGATCTAAAGTGAATGGGAAAGGGCTCAATTGGACCAATATGTGGTCAAACCACTGTGATTGTAGGGAATATGGAAGACAAACTTTCTAAAATTTGTCATGTTTGAGCATAATGAAGGTTTACTTTAGGCAACTTTTTTTAATAAACCACAAAAATCGGGTAGAAGCCATGTGCTACATATAATTTTATTAATTTTTCCTCTACTAATTAAAAAATTGTCAAGCAATGCAATGACTTGGTCTTTTCTAATGTGCCAATAATGTCTTGAACTTATAAAAGTATCCTAGTAGTACAGAAAAATGGAAAATTAGACAAATGGATTCAAGTCCAACAATATCAAGATTTTTTGATTCTTGGAAGTACATACTTAATGTGGAGTACATTGATTTGTGTGGCGAATCTTGCATTTTGTACTTGCCAAAGATTCACTTATACGATTTCTTCAATTTCACACACATCAAACTTCTAGTAGGGAAGCACATATGAAGGTGCATTCAATGGTAGGCAAAGCCCTCACCATGTTGGATACCACACTATACAATGCCCATCAAATGCAGATTTGTTATTATTTTCTGTTGTTTTAGAGCACTCAAGAACACTATATTTTCATTGCCTATGTTGCAGCCCAATAAAACAAAATAAGGATATAAGATTTCCTTGAATTGCAATTCAACTTTCTTACCATTCCCAAGATGTGTGATTTGGTAGATAGAAAGAAGATTGGCACACAAGTTAGGAACACAAAGAACATTCTTAAATGATCCACCATCCATGTCAACCAAACCTTATCCAACAACATCCACCATGTATCATCACCTATAAGAATGTGTGGCATCAAAGAATGTCATGTCCCCATTCTGGCTGACATCGTTTAGCGTGCCGGATTAGTCTATCACAGGGTCTCGTAGACTGGTGGCGATGTGGAGAGAGTCATTTTGTAGATCAGTGGTCGTATTTGCTCTTGGAGAAGTGATTTAGAGCTTATTTTTATTATTATGAGTTATGCGGGCCCCACATGTTATAATTTTAAGTTGAGTTGCACTTTTTATTTTATAAAGTTATATTATTATAAAAGTGCATTATAATGGGATTTTATAATGGATGTTTCTAGAAGTTCTTAGTAACTTCTCAAAAAGTGAATAAATAGGGGGCTTGGGCATTCATTTGGACAAGCTGATTTGAGGATTCTTCTACTTTTCCATATTGGAGCAATTTGTAGTCATTTGGTCTACAAATTTTTATTAGATCTTTGGGAACGAAAACTCCCTTGGATTTGCATAACTGAGGAAGTGAGATATCTTCTGAAGGGTTGCACATTGGAAGTGGTATTCAGCCATTTCATGTTGAGCTTATTTGGAATCCTTAGATTTACCTGAGGGTTTGAGTTTTGGTTGCAAGAGGAAGAAAAAGCAGGTCCGAAAAAACAGATTCGAAAAAGCAAAACGAAAAAGCGGATCCGAAAAAAGCAGTCCGAAAAAGCAGGTCCGAAAAAGCAGTCCGAAAAAGCAAATCCGAAAAAGCAGTCCGAAAAAGCAGACCCGAAAAAGCAGTCCGAAAAAGCAGACCTGAAAAATTGATATTGAGGGTTTGCATCTGATTGAATAAAGGTTCTGAATTCATCATTGCATTGGTGAATCATTTGGTGAAAATTTGGATATCATTTTGGTACGTTTTCAGTTCAGTCAATATCAAGGTGTGGAACCAGAAATTTGTTCATATCTCTCAACATACTTGGAGATAATTTTTATGCTTTGGTGAGAAGACTAATACTTCATTGGCGGTCCTGTTGATACCAATTTGGAGGCACAAAACTCTGCCATTTATTTTCTGCAGGTGCCGTACTGTACAGCCCTGGTACGACAGTCCAGCAGGGACAGTTTTGCAGAGTTTGGTTGGCAGTTTGGGGTCTTCTTGCATCGGTCTGCACCAGCATATATCATCAGCAGTCATCAATAGACTATTAGGAGCGATAATCAGGTTCCATTCATGTATTTTGAATGCATTTGATGTCAAGAATATTGCATGTTCTCAGTCTTGTTACAACAGTCCAGATTTATCTCTGTTATAACAGTCAGTCTTCTATCATTTGTAATTGAAATCAGTCACTGTTATTGTCATGGTATCATAGTTTTGATAGTGCAATGAATGAGGGTCTATGTTCATATAAAGACAGTCCATACATTTCATGACATAGCTCAGTAGATATAAACAGTCCATTGTATTCAGAATTTTGCTATACATCTTTGGATTGATCTAATAGTTAAGGTGTATTGCAAGGGCATTGGCTTGCTCATAAGTAATAGTTTGTATTCAGTCCATAAATCTGAACATTGCAATCAGAAATTAGTGAAGTTCATAATATATTGGCATTGAGTGTTTGCATTGTTAGAGTTCATTGTTGCACATTATATTACTTTTCTACATTGGTATTGTTATCTCAATTGCAAATTTGGTGCCCAAAAACAAATATCAATCTGAACACATCATTTGAAACAAGAACATTCAGTGCATGCCAACTGTTTGACGAATTTACACGGATCAGATTTGGGGTTTTTAGTGATCCTACTAGTGAGGGTCATTACAAAGAAGGCTCTAATAAAGAAAACTATCCTTGATCAAAACCCCTACCATGATTTTCTTGCTGCAACAATAGCCTATCATTTCCCTTCCATTGAATTGGAAGGAGTGGAAGGAGATGCTTCTCTTGAGTAGGAAGATGGAAAATTGATGTGATTTTTCTTAATAATGCTTGCCAACTCATTAATTTTTTTATCATGACAACTATTTTCTTCATGATCAAGTTTCTTGTAGTATGAACAAGTTAGTCTCTCCTTTGTGAATTTCCTTTCTTGGAAAAGGATGGAGATTCTACCTAAGAAGGAAAAGAGGATTGTGCTCTATCTTTTCATGGCTTGAACTTTGATTGCTTTTGTGATGTCCGGAATGCAAGATTAGCTAGAAATTGCTGTTCGTATAATAAAACTCAATACAACACTTCTTCCTTCCCACCCATATGTCAAGAAACACTCATACAGTCCTCTAATGGTATACCCATATGGAGGTACTATGTCCCTCAGCACCGCATGCCAAATACTTTCTTCCACATACGACAAAGTCAACCATATAGTCCCTTGACTCCCTTTCGTACAACAAAACTTTCACACCTGTATGGTGCCTTTCTCCTCTCTTCCCTGTACAACACTTGATTTGTACCATGACTCTACCTTCACTTCTCACCGCACCCACACTCAACGGTAGGATACTTGTTCAGTGAATACCAACCCTCATCCATACACGAATGTATCTGCCTCGTACCCATACGGAAAGTGATTAAAGTTGTACCCATACGACAAGGTTAAACATTCACACCGTATGCACCTTGTTTCTCCACCCGTACAGTAAAACCGTTGTCAAGTATTTCCTCCAGTCTTCAGAGAGAGTACGGATCCCACAAACTATGATGCAATAATGTTTATTGGTTACTTAGCAAGATTTCAATCTTCAAATGCCAATGAACACAATTCCAAGACATATGGGCTTCCAACGCAAGGCAGTGTTTGGTATACAGGCAACACCCGAATTATTCGATGTCAACACAATATCACCAATAGGACACTAGTGCAATCATAGACAAATATGAATAATCACTACAAATTATATTTCCAAATCCAAGTAGAATATATCAAGCTATTACAATTTTGTCTTCGATGGAGACTTCACAAAATTGTGCAAATGGGCAGATGAGGGTGGATGCAAACCACCGAAACTGCAATCGCCAGACTAGGGAGGGTCTTCCACCTCCGAAATGGCACATGAAAACTCAATTCCAATTGGAATCGCAAATACACAAGAAAAGATAACTCCGCAATCATTTTCTACAATGCCAGCCACCTCCTTATAAAGGCCTCCAACAAGATTCCAAAAGGCTACCATAGGTTGATATGACTTATTATTTACTATTTTATTACTTTTTATTTATAATTAAATTAATTAATTAAAGTAGTCCATATAATATTTAAATTTGGGACCACTTGTAATGTCCCCATTTTAGTAGGTTCCTGTAGCTGGGCATGGTCAGTTCATCATCGCGACCCTCGTGAAATCTGGCAATGCCAAAACTAGGCATTGCATCATAATCACCTTGAACTTCTCAAAGCACTCCTGTGTCATGTCCCCATTTTGGCTGACATCGTTTGGCATGACGGATTTGCCTATCATCGACTCTCGTAGGCAAATGGTTTGGAGAGAGGGTCATTATGTTGATCATTTGATTGCATATTGCTAACAGAGCCTACATTCGATAGAGCCTACATCCAGTTTGGGCCTACATGCAGTTGTAGTGGAGCCTACATCCAGAGTGAGCCTACATCCAGTTGTAGTAGAGCCTACGTTCAGTCTTGAGCCTACGTTCATTCGTAGTTGGGCCTACATTCAGTTATGAGACATTTGGGCCTACATTGTTATAATTTTGAGTTGAGAAATGTACTTTATTATTATAATGTTATTTTATTATAAAGTACATTATAATTGGATGTTTCTAGAAGTTCTAGCAACTTCTCAAGGAAAAAAATAAATAGAGGGCTTGGGCATTCATTTTGACATGCTTGGATTTGGATTTTCTTCTACTTCATTGTGAAGCAATTTGTAGTCTTTGGTTTGCAAATTCTATTCGATCTTTGGGAGCGAATCACTCCCTTGGATTGGCATAACTGAGGTAGTGAAATATCTACTGAAGGGTTGCAAATTTGGAGTTGGTACTCAGCCATCTCATTGGTACTTCATTGAGAATTTGATGTAAGGGTTTGTTTGTGATTAAAACAACATTTCAGGAGGCATTTTTAGTTGGTCCGAAATTATAGGCGGCCGTTTTTAGCAGGTCCGAAAAAGCAGTCCGAAAAAGCAAATCCAAAAAAGCAGTCCGAAAAAGCAAATCTGAAAAAGCAGTCCGAAAAAGCAGACCCGAAAAAGCAGACCGAAAAAGCAAATCCGAAAAAGCAGTCCGAAAAAGCAGACCTGAAAAATTGATATTGAGGGTTTGCAATTGTTTGGAATAAGGGTTTGAATTCATCATTTGCATTGGTGAATCGTTTTGGTGAAGATTGGATATCAATTTGGCACATTTTCAGAATTGCAATATCAGGGTTTGGAACCAATAATTTGCTCATATCTCCTAATCTACTTGGAGAATATTTTTATACTCTTGGGAGGATCTTAGTACACCCCTGGCGGTCCTTTTTATAGCTTTTGGAGTGTCAAAAACCCTGCAATTATTTTATGCAGGAGCCGTACATGTACGGCCTGGTACGGCTCTGTGGTGTGCAGCACATAGCAAAGATTCAAGGGCAGTTTGGGGGCGAGTTAGGATTGCTTGGTGTTGGTCTTCAGCAGCGTAGCAAATCAGAGTAATTGGAGCGGTTTCCAGGTGCACTTGTTGATAGTAATGAATGTTAAACATTACATATCTATTGTATATGACAGTCACTAAAATTCATGTCTGAATATGTACTGTTCTTGCACCATTCTGCTGTGATAATCAGTTCATATATCTCTGTTGTTATAGTCAGTCCTCTATCTTCAGATATGGATATAAGTTAGCAAGGGTATTGCCACATTGTCATAGCATTGTATTCTGAATATTGTCACAGTCATACATAATCTGAAAACAGTCATTGAATTCAGACTTTGCATTGTAATTGGGTGCATTGATAGGACTACATTCATTCATTGGTTTCATATCCAAGTCCATATGTTGTACACAGTCCATAAACAATGCTTATATGTGTTAGATGTAACAGTTGCATGAATTCTGGAAAGTGCAATCAGAATTAGAGAAGTTTTTGATATCTTGTAGTAAGTCTTTACATTGCTTTGAGATTCATTGTTGCTCTATTGTATTTCATTACTACATTGGTATTGTTATCTCAATAACATTTGGTGCCCAAAACAAATAAACATCATTGCAGACAAGACCATTCAAGTGCATGCCAACTGTTTGACGAATTTACATGGATCAGATTTGGGGTTTTTAGTGATCCTACTAGTGAGGGTCATTACATCCTGTGCCTGAGAAGTCCACTCAAATGCACCCTTATAGGTCAGATTAGTAAGGGGAGTTGCATGACGAGAGAATTTTGCCATGAATCTACGGTAGAAAGCACATAATCCAATAAACCCTCTCAGCTGTGTCAGGTTCTCCAGTGTATGCCAATCCAGAATAGCACGAACCTTATCAGGGTCCATGTGAACTCTCTCTGCACTGATGATGTGTCCCAGATATAACAACTCAGTCATGCCTAAGGCGCACTTGGACTCCTTGGCATACAAGGAAGCCCTATCAAGAATACCCAACACTGCATCCAGATGTGCTACGTGATCATCCCAAGTCTTACTATAAACAATTATGTCATCAAAAAACACGAGAATGAATCTCCACAACTGATTATGGAAGACTCTGTTCATAGTAGATTGAAATGTGGCGAGGGCGTTAGTCAAGCCAAAGGGCATGACTAGAAACTCAAAATGGCCACAATGACATCTGAATGTTGTCTTCTCCACATCCTGCTCTCTGAATCTGATCTGATGGTACCCGAATCTCAAGTCAATCTTGTAGAAGTACTGCGCCCCATGCAACTCATCAATAAGCTCATCAATCCGAGGGATAGGATACCGGTTCTTAATAGTCTTTTTATTCAGCATCTGGTAATCTAACACATTTTGAGTGTCCCGTCCTTCACCAAAATAATTGATGAAGCAAAAGGAGACTTACTAGGCCTAATATGTCCCATAGCGAGCAGCTCCTGAATGGTCTTTTCTATCTCATCCTTCAGTTGCTTAGGGTGCTGGTAAGGAGTAATCATAATGGGCTTAGTGCCCTCCTCTAACTCAATAATGTGTTCAATCCCTCCATCAGGTGGCCTGCCATGTGGTAAATCATTAAAAACTTTAGAGTGTTTAATTCTGAGGTGCTGAATACCACGATGATAAGCTGGCATATCTACACTATCCAAAGTAGGCAACATCCTACACTCTACTGCCCAATCAACAATGTCATCATGCCATAATTATATCAATCAATTCGCTGCTATAATTTAACACTCCCTCTTAGCGAGAGGAGATTGATAATCACAAGAAGTGAGTGTTATTGAAATCCCCGACTTAATTTGGAACCAGATTTCCCTTAAAATAACACATAATCACTTTGGATCAGGATTTCCGGCATGATCCGGAACATAATTCAACCTGATAAAGGAAATTTATCACAATCCCCGACTCAATTCAGAATTGGATTTTAATGATAAATATAGGTGTCACGATATTTGGCGCAATTTGGATCAAAACTTGAACCACTCGTTATCATGATCCCCGACTAAATTCGGAACTGGATTAGATGATAACTTAAGTCAAACTATTGTAGGTCGTCACCTTACAATAGTGACTTTACACACAAGAAAGATTGTCATCTTTCAAAAACACAATATTGCAATATTTAATTTTTATTCATGAATACATTAAATTACATATTTAAGAGATAGAATCTCAGAAATTTAATCACAACTTAATCATACCAAGTTTCTGTCTGAAGTACTCGATTTTCAACTTTGCAAGAGGCTTGGTAAAAATATCAGCATTTTGTTCTTTAGTACTTATGTAGACGAGTTTAATAACATCTCTGTCTACCATATCTCTTATGTAGTGATAAGGAATTTCTATGTGTTTGAAGCAGTTATGAAAAACTGGATTTACAGAAAGCTTAATGCAACTTTGATTGTCACAATAAATTACTGTAGGTTGTAGAGGCTTGCCAAACAATCCAAATAGTAACTTCCTTAACCATACTGCTTCACGAGCACTCATAGAGGCAGCCATGTATTCTGCTTCGATAGAACTTTGAGCAACAATTGACTGTTTTCTACTGAACCATGAAATCATTGCTGATCCAAGGCTAAAGCAACATCCTGTAGTGCCTTTACGGTCAATTGAATTTTCGGCCCAATCGGAGTCAGTGAATCCTTGGAGTTGTATCTCAACATTCTCATACTTTAGACCCAACTCAATTGTACCACATAAGTATCTCAGAATGTGTTTAGCAGTTGTTACGTGGATCTTCTTAGGTTCACACATGAAATGACTTAAAACATTTGTAGCATAGCAGGTATCAAGACGAGTGTTTACCAAGAACATAAGAGATCCAATTAGTTGTTTGTAATAAGAAGAATCTGTAGGCTCTGAATTTGTAGCTTCTTCTTTGAGTTTATGAAGATTTATTTCTATCGGAGTAGTTAATGGTTTACATTCCTTCATGCCAAATCTGGTTAAGATGTCCATAGTATACTTTCTTTGATTTAGAAAAATATGATTTTCTTTCTGTACAACTTCTAATCCTAAGTAGTTTAACAATCCTAGATCCTTCATATCAAATTCATTTGTGAGTTCTTGTTTGCATTTAGCAATAAGATGATCTTCTCCAGTAATTAATAAGTCATCAACATAAAGAACTATGATTACCATTTCACCTTTGGATATTTTGAAGTATATATTAGAATCGGCTTCATTCTTAGAGTACCCTAACTTAGATAATTATCTATACGTTCATACCAAGCCCTGGGAGCTTGCTTGAGATCGTAGAGTGCTTTCTTCAATTTGCAAACATAATTATTGTCATGGGTGATGAAGCCTTCTGGTTGTTCTATGTATACTTCTTCTTCAATGACACCATTTAGAAATGTTGTCTTTACATCCATTTGATGTATCTTCCACCCTTTGGATGCTGCAATGGCTATAATAGTTCTTACAGAAGTGTAACGAGCAACTGGAGCAAAGGTTTCTTCGTAGTCAATTCCAACCTTCTGAGAAAAACCCCTGGCAACCAATCTGGCTTTATGTTTTACAATACTGCCATTAGATGCATATTTGACTTTGAATAGCCATCTAGAGGAGATGACGGTTTTCCCTTTTGGTCTAGGCACTACTTCCCAAACATCATTTGTAACAATAGATTGATATTCTTCGATCATCGCATCTTTCTAGGCTTGACATGCTAGGGCTTCTTTAACATTAGTTGGTTCTGATTTTGTAAGTTCTGCCATAAGTGCAAGATAGCACTTTTGATTCGTTGTTCTTTTACTTTCTTTGGACATTTCATTTGGTTCAACATTGTTTTCCTCAATCATTTTTCTTGCCCATAATGGTCTTTTCTTGCTGTTAGGAATTTCAACATCTTCAAGGTGAGGTGGAGAAGGTTCATAGTTTTCTATTATGTTCTTTCTTTGATTCTCATTATTTTGAAAGGCATTCTCCCTCTGATTCTCAATTTCATCATATTCTATAGTATTCTCCCTCTGATTCTCATTTGATCCTTCTTCAGTGAGTGTGGATATTTTCAGAGCAATGTCCTCTTCAAATTTGATATCTCTGCTAATTTCAATGGATTTCTGTCCTAGTATGTATACCCTGTACCCTTTGGTAGTTTCACTGTAACCAACAAATATTCCTCTTTCCAGAAGGATCTAGTTTGGTTCTTTTCTCTTTGGGACTATGAATGTATACAGGACATTCGAAGATTCTGAGATGACTTAGATCTGGTTTCTTTCCTGTAAAGGCTTCCTCAGGTGTGATGTTTTCTAGAATAGAGTGAGGACATCTGTTCTGAATGTATACAACAGTGTTGGATGCTTCGGCCCAAAAAGAAGTGTGAAGATTTTGATCATGCATCATAGCTTTGGCAGCTTCAATGATAGTTCTATATTTCCTTTCTGCTACTCCGTTCTGTTGAGGATTATAAGGTATTGTATACTCCCTCTTAATCCCAACAGAAATGCAAAATTCTTTAAAGTTTTCAGAATTATATTCACCTCCGTTATATGATCGTAGGATTTTTTTTTTCTCCCAGTTTGGTTTTCAACTAATGCTTTGAATTCTTTGAATTTTAATAATACTTCATTTGATTCTTTTAGTTTAAGAAAATAAATCCAAGTTTTTCTAGAGTAATCATCAATGAAGATCACATAGTAAGAAAAACCTCCAAGTGAGAGGGTTGACATAGGTCCACACAAGTCAGTGTGAATGAGCTCTAATACAACTTTAGTTTTATGTTCACTAGAGGGAAATGATCTTTTTATATTCTTTCCTAGAGCACATCCTTTACAAATGCTTATGTGTTTTGAGTTTAGATTTGATATCCCTGTAGTAATTTTCTTAAGGGAGGGAAGAGTGCTAAATCCAAGATGACCTAATCTTCGGTGCCAGAGTTCATTAGTGTTGGATACTTCATGACTTAGAGCTGATTTGATACTATTTTCTACTTTGTATAGGCTTCCATCTCTATACCCTAAGGAAATAGCATTTTTACTATTAGTGTTCTTTGTCTATATTAATACTTTATTTTCTTGGAATTTGACTCGATAGCCTTGATCGGCTAAGCCTGAAATAGAGACTTAGTTCTTTTTTATGTCTGGCACAAATAGAACATCTTTCAATAGTATATTTGCCCCTGATTTCAACTTGATAGAGCAGGTCCCAATTCCTTTTGCTGGATAAGTGGAATTGTCTCCAATTGTAACTTCTTCGGAAGAATCTTCTTCTAGGGTTTCAAATTGATCTCTGAATCCTGTTATATGCCGAGATGCTCCACTATCAATTATCCAAGTGTTCTTGCTTGAGTTAACTTCACTTGATAATGCCAAGAAGAATAATGATATTTCTGCTCCTTTGACTTCAGCTAATGCTACTTGAATTTTCTTCTTCTCAGGACATAATCTATGTGTATGACCAAACTTATCACATTTGTAACACTGTATTTTGGAGAAGTCTCGGTTTTTGTGATTTTTATTGGAATTCCCTACATGGCTTGTGTTAGAGTTTCCTTTCTTATGTTTAAACTTTCTTTTATTGCTTTTGAAGTTTGAATGGGTATGTAGGGCTTGAATCTCATTTCCTTTGGTAAGCCTGATCCCTCTTGATATTAACCGAGATTCCTCTTGAGTGCAGTCATTCTTGAGTTGATCAAACTTGGCTAAAGAAGAACGTCCAGTTATACATTGAATAAAAGATTCCCATGTGATGGGTAATCCTCTAAGAGCTATTAGTGTTAACTCCATGTCATCAATATTATTTCTAATAGTGGAGAGTTGATCTCTTAATTCGGAAATTGGAAGAAAGTATGATGTAATCGTTTCCCTTTTATTCATCTTTAGATTTAGAAGTTTCTGTTTGAGAGTAAGTAATCTACTTGTATTATTAATCTCAAATGTTTCTTGAATAGTCTTGAATACTTCATAGGCGGTTTTAAGTCTTGCTATGGAGGGAAGGATATGATCTTTAACAGCATCAATTATGATCTTTTCTTTGTTACGTCTTTTCCAAGTTGATTTTTCCGGTTCTTCTTCTGGCATATTTTTGTCTTCCTCAACATAAGAGTCTAACTCAAGTTCTTGAAGCAATGTAAGAATTCTAATTTTCCATGAGAAGAAATTAGAAGCACCTTTGAGTCTGTCTTCTACCTTAATACCGCTGGCCATTATAATCTCTTTTGTTTATAATGAATTTATAAGGAATTCAAGGTTAGCTTTAATGATTTTCCTCTATTGAGGCTCTGATACCATGTTAGAAATATAGGATCTTGATAGAGGAAATCTAATGTATATAAATGTGTTGTTTATTCATATATTTTTCTGAGCAAGGAATACTTACTAAATCTGTATTGTATGATTGCAGAGGAGAAGACAATGCCGTGTTGATTGATTGCTTTCCTCTAATCATACGAACCATATAAATATAGATATGAATGGTCATATCTACGCAGAGACATGACTCTACGTGGCTTAAACCACGTAGAGCCATGTCTATACGTAGACATGCCCTTTGGGTAATACGGCTTATTAACCGCTGCTTAGTTTATGCAGCCCTTCGTAACACATTCATATGTTACGTTAACTACCTTTCGGTAGTTAACATAACATATCATATATTAATATGATATGTTACGTTAACTATCGAACAATAGTTAATCGTAACAGTATTACCATATATGCTCGGGACGTAATAAATATCGACTATGTCGATTTAATTGCAGACAATGATAAACTTAGTTTCAATATCGAATATAGTCGATTATTATGTACAATAACAATAAGATATATATATATATATATATATATATTATATGTGCATATAATCGACTATTAGATTGAGTAACATTATTATAATTATATCAATTAATTCGATGCTATAATTTAACAGTCAAAGCACCCTAAATTTGATAGATTGAGAATGGATTGCTTACAAGAAGAATCCATACTAATGACCGGAGGAAACAACCAAAATCCAATAAATGAGGATATTCATGTATTAAACACTAACTCTCATAAGAAAGGAAAGAAGACAAATTTCAAAAGAAAGAAAAATGGATATGCAAAAGGATCTTCCAAGAAGAGGAAGGATATATCTCAAATACAATGTTTCAAATGTGATCATATGGACATTATGCAATCAAGTGCCCTGATAGAACTAAACAACAAGCCTCTTTTGCTGAAGTTGGAAAAGCTAACATAGATCATGATTCAAAGAAACTTGTTTTCTATTCAGCCTTATCAAGCCAAGTTTCAAATAAACTCAACACCTAGGTGATTGATAGTGGATCCTCACGACACATTACAGGATTCGGAGAGCATCTAGACACTATGGTAGAAAAATCTAACGAAGAAGTAACTATTGGGGATGATTCCGACTATCGAGTAAAGGGGATTGGAACCTGCACCATCAATTTGAGATCAGGCATATCCCTTCAACTCACTGGAGTATTATTTGTACCAGGGATAAAAAGAAATTTAGTCTCCATTTCTGCACTTGAAGACAAAGGGTATAGAATAACCTTTATGGATGGAAAAGTTCTAGCATGGCCAAATAATTCCACCATAAAGAAAGCACATACTATAGGAATAAGACACGAATGTCTTTACAAACTGTGCACTGATTCAAATCAAGCCCTAATCCATGAGACTTCAAAGTCAAATGAAATATGGCACAAAAGACTAGGGCATCTTCATTTTCGCGCTCTACTTTCTATAGAGAAAATGGTGTCTGGGTTGCCCAAACTAAATCAATCTCATGAAGGAGCATGCAAGGGTTGTGCTCTAGAAAAGAATACAAAGGGGATTTTTCAAAATAGTATTAGTAAAACTAAAAATGTACAAGAATTAGTTCATTCTGACTTATGTGGACCCATGTTTGTACCCTCCTTGGGAGAATTCTTATGCTATATAATCTTTGTAGATGATTTCTCTAGGAAGACTTGATATGCTTTCTCAAATGTAAAGAGTCTGAAGAAATCCTTAAAAGGTTCAAGGAATTCAAAGCCCTTGTAGAAAACACGTCCGGGAAGAAAATCAAAACACTGAGAACAAATAATGAGAGGGAATACACTTCAGAAATATTTAAAGAATTTTGTGTGAATACTGGGATTGAGAGGGAGTTTACTGTACCTTATAATCCACAACAAAATGGAGTTGCTGAAAGAAAGAATATGACCATTGTAGAAGCTGCTAGAGCCATAATGTACGATCAAAACATAGATACTTTATTTTGGGTTGAAGCCTCTAGGACAATTGTCTACATTCAAAATAAATGTCCTCATTCACTACTAGACAACCGAATTCCTGAAGAAGCTTTCAATGGTGTCAAACCTAACATAAGCCACCTAAGGATTTTTGGGTGCCCAGTCTACACTCATGTGCCTAAAGAAAAGAGGTCTAAGTTAGAACCCTCAGGCAAGAAAAGTATATTTGTGGGCTACACTGAAACATTTAAAGCCTACAGAATATACATACCTGGACAAAAATTGATTGAACTTAGCAGAGATGTCATCTTTGAGGAAGACATTGCCTTCAGGAGATCCAAGAGCTCTCATGAGATAGAAATTCAATATCCTCCTAAAGATATGGAAGAGGATCATACTCTTGAGGTTCAGAGGGAGTCTCCTTAAGAGACAATAAATGAAAATCAGACTGCTCTAGTAGATGAACCTAACAATAACAAAAGGAGACCACTTTGGGCTAGAAAGATGATTGAGGAAGCTGAAAATTATGCAGCACCCAAAGAAACTTTTAAAGAAAGTAAGAGACCCCCACAAATACTCTAGTTATGTTGCCTTGATGAGTGAGATCATCAAATCAAAACCAACTTGTGTTACAAATACTCTCAAACATCAAGTATGGAAAGATGCTATGATAGAAGAGTATCAATCCATTATAAAGAATGATGTGTGAGACATAGTACCAAGACCAAAAGGGAAATTTGTTGTTTCTTCAAAATGGCTCTTCAAAATCAAACATGTTGCAGACGGTAGTATTGAGAAACACAAAGATTGTTTTGTTGCCAAAAGTTTCTCACAGAAAGAGGGTATTGATTATGAAGAGACTTTTGCACCTGTTGCCCATTATACCTCAGTCAGAGCAGTAATAGCTATTGCAACGTCTAAAGGATGGAAGATCCATCAAATGGATGTGAAGACTGCATTTCTAAATGGAACGATTGAAGAAGTTTATTTAGAGCAACCTAAAGGTTTTGTCATACATAATGCTGAAACACATGTATGCAAGTTAAAGAAGGCTTTGTATGGACCAGTGTTCCAAGCCTCGGACTCGGCAAGCTCAAAATGGACTCGAACTCGGACTCGACAAATCAAAAAACCCATGAAATGCAAAGATTTTTAAGGATTTTAAGTTTTTTTCCTACAACATTTAGTAAATTAACATCTAATACACAATAATAGAGATAAATAGAAACTCCTTTGCACACATACACAACTTTGCATACATCACATAAGTAAAAATACGGATTTCTGAAGAAAATTAGTTAAAGTTAAACCAAATAACATATAGAAATCTGAAATATAGTGTCACTGTCAAATCAAAATGTCTACAATATTCATGGAATATGAAATCCATGGAATCAGAAGTTCAAAACATATATCAAAGATTCAAAATAAAGGCTCATAGCCTCATAGTAGCCTATGTCCTCCTACGAGTACGCCTAAAATGACGCATGGAAGACTCTAGAGCCATCCTCTCTCCCTATGTATGAGGCTGAACCAAAACAGGATCCTCAGTGACATGCTCATCGGCAGATTCGGCACCCTCCTGATCCTCCTCCTCATCATCATCCTCCTCATAATCCTCATCATCAGACTCGGATCCACCACTCTCAGCCTTAGGGTCCTGCACTGGGTCTCCTCATGCTCTAGCCTCCTCCTGTGCCATCGTTACTGCCTCTGCCTCTTGATCCACCTGATCAACCCACTCCAAGTCTCTATCACTGAAGATAGGATCATTCATCTCAGTGTTCCACTCTTCTTGTGGATCAATGTTCTCTAATACAATTGGAGATGTGTCGGTGCCCAAGATATGTTTGTGACGAAGGCGAAGGTTGTAGTGAACAAACACAAGATCATTCATCTTTTTCACGGCCAACTTGTTGCGCTTCTTGGAGTGTATATGCTCAAACATACTCCAATTGCGTTCACATCCTGAAGCACTAGATGGCTGGCTCAAGATACGAATGGCAATCCTCTGTAGATTTGGCACCTTAGTATCAAACATCTCCCACCATGCATCTGAAACAAGAAAATTTCAAATCAGTTCTATAACTTTAACTTTATCAATCTAGATTCTAAAGTGGTAAACCGTAATAGAATTAGAAATTAGAAATTAGAATTTGGAATCATAGATTCTTACCAGGCATCAATGCAGTTTGATTTTTTTTGCATATCTCTCATGCAAATAAGTCCCTTTGTGGTGTACATCTCTACCTCACGGACTATACTTGTGGAAATTGCATCATCAGGTGACATCCTCTCTATAACATCATAGAAGCCACTCCACACCTCTTCATCGGCCTTGAAACTTGGGCTGAATTGGTATGTTGGATTAAGGAAGTAGGCAGCTGCATGTATAGGCCTGTGAAGTAGATTGTGCCATCGCCTATCAATAACATCCCATAGGGGACCATATCTATCCTGATTTCCTGCATGAAAGGATCGAATGGCCTCTTTCACCCTATCCATGCCCTCATAAATGTATCCCATTGAGGGCTTCTCTCCATCAACAACCCGTAGAACAACAAGAGGTCGTACAAGCTACAATAAATGAAGTTGAACAATGAACATAAAGTTATAAACAAGTGTTTAACAAAAAATAATGATATGAAATGGAATTGGAAATGAGGACAAAAAGGAAAATTACATCAACAATCTCTTTGGCCAGTTGCCAAAAGGTTCTCTCATAAAAAACCAAGTCAACCATGGCAGCCCCTGCAGTGGTCTTTGCATATGATGATCTTGTCCACTCCTCACATACAAACATGCCTTTCACACCAGCCTTTAACTTGAGCATGGATTGCAACATGAGAAAATTTGTTGCAAATCTAGTGACCCCTGGACGAGACAACTCTTTTTGCTTTGTGTGTTGCCTCATAAGGTTGAGGACCCAAGTATGATTATATATATACTTGCAAATATTTCTTCCTATGTCTACACATGTTTTGATCCAAGGAAGTTTGCCAAGGTCCTCCAACATGAGGTCAATGCAATGAGCGGCACAAGGGGTCCAAACTAGGTGGTGGTGCCTCTTCATAAGAAGTTTACCTACAAAAAAAATAAACAAATTAAAAAGAAGACTTAAAGCAAGAGAAGTAAGACATAGAAATAAAAAATTAAAATAATTTTACCTGCTGCAACATAATTTGTTGCATTATCTGTGCATATTTGCACCACATTCTCCTCACCAACCTCCTTCAACACTCCATCCATCACCTCCCAAAGATACTCAGCATTTTTTGTCTTCCCCAAGGCATCAATGGATTTCAAAAACAGTGTACCACTAGTTACTACTATGATCAATCTAATTCATAATTTCATAACTTAAGTCTTATAGCTTAAAAACTTAACATACCTGATGAGGAGACAAGGAAATTCAGAAATGTCCTATTTCTTCTATCAGTCCAACCATCCATCATGATGGTGCAACCTTTTGCCTTCCATACCTTACGTTGCTCCTCAATTTCAACTTGTACATTAGCAACTCATTGGGACAAAATAGGACCTTTTAGCTCCTCATCATTAGGGGCTTTGAACCCCGCACCACAAACAGTAACAACATCTATGGCAATTTGCCAATATGGAGACCTAAAAGCAATTAAATAAATAAATTAAAAAGAAGACCTAAAGCAAGAGAAGTAAGACATAGAAATTAAAAATTAAAATTATATATTAATAAGTACCTTGCTGCATTGAATGGAAGGTTGTTGTAGAAGAAAAAATCTCCAAGTGCTAGTTTTGCTTGGTCATGCATCTCCTTATTCCAATCCATGCTCTCAAGGGATGGTTGTGCACCAGGAGTTGCATGGAGCAAAGATGGAATCAAGTGTGGATGGTTTCTTACGAACCCGACCCCCAATGCTCACACTCGCAGACGCAGAAGTAGTACTAGTACTAGTAGTGCCAATAGGAGTCCGAGTAGTAGCACGTGTCCTTGAAGAGCCTTGTGTAGCTAAGCTTGCCATTTCTTCTGCTTGTTTCTTTTGTAATTCTTTCTTCTCGTTAGCTACCTCTAAAATAGCTATCATCTTGCGTTTGACATCTTCGGGAACAAATTTACATGCTTTAGCATCCCGCTTTGGTATATGTGCAAGATGATATTTCAGCCTATTAATGCCTCCCCCATTATGTGTTATCTT
Source organism: Chamaecyparis obtusa (assembly GCA_027943335.1). Lineage (NCBI taxonomy): Eukaryota > Viridiplantae > Streptophyta > Pinopsida > Cupressales > Cupressaceae > Chamaecyparis > Chamaecyparis obtusa. Next base: position 285,098 of record BSBK01006694.1, read on the forward strand.
GCAATGCCAACATGTAACAACTTTTTTGTGGCCAGGGATGACATGTAACCAAGCCTCATCCCTTACTATGGCAACAGGGTCTGCATCCGGGTTCGTTTTAGGCATACACTTCCACTATCCGCAGTCTGAGACATGATGACTGCTAGCAGCTGCAATATATCATAAATAAAACAAAATAAGCATCTACAATATATATTATAGAAACTGAAAATCAATTTTACGGTTTACCAACACTAGGAACAAATCTAAGATTCTAAAGAATTAAAGAAATGTAAATACTAAATACTAAACAAAATGGAAACAAAAAAAGATTCATGAATGCAAAAAAAAATACAAAACAACAAAAAGAAAGTAACATACCTCTTGGAATTTGCTCTAGAAATGGAAATGCAAATCAACTTTGTAGAAGCCTCCTCCAAATGCATCTTTCAACTCCTCTCAATGCTTACATGCAAGCTACAAAATGCAACAAACTTGAACAAACAATCAGCAATCCTTGAATGAGAGCCAACCAGTTTTCTTCCTAAAACCCCAATCCTCTTCTCTCAAGCCTTTTTTCTCTCTTCTTTGCTTATGCAAGTGATAGAATGACCTTTTTAGGTCAAAGACATAATATAAATGCCAAGTCAAACATTAAAAATGACTTAAAATAATTAAAAAATGTTTTTTTAAAGCGCCTTTTAACGTTGCCAGCCGGCCGAGTCCTAGCCTCGGGACTCGTCGAGTTAGGCGAGTCCTTCCCTGACTCGGCGAGTCCCGAGTCCAGAGTCCGAAAAACTCGCCTGGGTGGACTCGGCCTCGGACTCGCCGAGTCAGGGAAGGACTTGCCGAGTCCTGTAACTTTGGTATGGACTTAAAGAGACCCCCAAAGCTTGTTATGAGAGGATTGATCACTATCTTGTGGGACTAGGGTTTTCCAAGAATGATGTAGATCCAAACCTCTACTTTAAGGTAATTAATGGTGATATGTTAATACTTATTCTATATGTTGATGACCTGCTAATCACAAGAGAAGATCACCTAATCTCTCAACGTAAGAGAGATCTAGCTTCAAGATTTGACATGAAGGATTTGGGCATTTTACATTACTTTCTTGGATTGGAAGTCTAGCAGAAATCAGATTGTATCACTCTTAATCAAGGAAAGTATACTATTGACATTTTGAAGAGGTTTGGAATGTTGGACTGTAGACCCACATCTACACTTATGGAAACCAATTTGCACAAATTGAAGGAAGCAACAACAGAATTATAATTTGCAAATCCCACTCTCTATAGACAGATAATTGGATCATTGATGTATTTAGTCAACGCAAGACCCAATATATGTTATGCAGTGAATGCTCTAAGCCAGTTTATGTGTGAACCAAAGGAGATACATCTTGTTGCTGCAAAGCATATTCTAAGATACCTTCGAAGTACAATTGGATATGGTCTTAAATACAAAAATATAGACCTAGATCTACATGGATACTCTAATTCAGATTGGGCTGGAAGCGCAACTGATTGGAAAAGCACATTAGGATGTTGCTTCAGTTTAGGATCGGCAATGATCTCATGGATCAACAGGAAACAATCATCAGTTGCACAAAGCTCTACTAAAGCCAAGTACATTGCAGCCTCTATGGGAGCAAGAGAAGCAGTATGACTTTGGAAATTGCTTGTGGGATTATTTGGTGAGCCCCTGAATCCCACTATTATCCACTGTGATAATCAAAGTTGTATCAAGCTTTCAATGAGTCCAGTATTCCACGATAGATCAAAGCACATCGAGATTCCTTATCACTATGTGAGAGACATGGTAGAAAGGAATGTAATTTAGTTGGAGTATATTAGTACAAGCGATCAAACAACAAACATTCTCACCAAGAGCCTCTCTAGGGTGAAAGTTGAACACTTTCGGAATAAGCTTGGTATGGTTGAAAATGTAAGTCAAACTTGAGATTGAGTCTCAAATTATTATTTACTTGTACTAATATAATATAAAAGATGTTTAATGTGTAAACTCTTTTTGTCATGTGTGTGACTCCATGACTTTATGGGCCTCGGTGAACATTATTGAAAAGTGACGACTTTTCAAATAATGAACACTTGTAATTGACATTGTAAGATGACGACTTTACATGTATTTCACTATCATGATGGATATCATGTGACTTGATATCTGTGGACATGTCATGGTAGTTAATATGTCTAAGACATTTTGATAGATATCATGAGACTTGATATCATTTGAAGATCATTATGACCCTTAAGAGATAATCATGGTGGATATACCATGATTTATTATGGTAGACATCACGAGACTTGATGTCAGTGCACATACCATAATATGGATATTTGTGTTATGAAGAATGTCATGCGACTTGATATTCTTAAGCATATCATATCTTCTTATATCACGAGTAAGGTGATATTGTTATGATCTATACTTGGATAGATTTTATCTTCCCTAGCTAAGAGGGAGTGTTGAAATAATAGCTTTGTTCAGATAAAATAGATGATAATATTAATACAATGATCTGTAGATAATATGCACGCATATACATCAATACCCTTGTGTAGATTGATGTATACACATACACATTAAATACAAATCATTATATTTACCTCCCACAATAATCTGAAAATTACTTCCAAGTATAAATCTAATCTGATCAATCTATATTTGATCGATTTTTATTTTCCATTCATATGAATCGATATTCAATCAATGAGAAAATATTATTCATTAGATCTGAGTCTAATTATGTATATGTTCTAATTACCAATAACAATATGTATTAGTTACGAGTGCATTATGATGGTCCCAACCGGTGCTGAGAGGGGAGGGGTGAATCAGGACCCACTAAAACTTGAAAACAATTTGATATAAATTAACTATTACTGCATCCAGAAACGATCCTATAAAAGAAATAACTAACACAAGAACATAGCAACATAGAACACCAGATGTATCACGTGGAAACCCAAAATGGGAGAAAACCACGGTGTGAGTAGAACTCACAAATTTTGCCCTCTTCTAAAGTGCGCCCTATGAAAAGCCTTCCCTGTTAAGGGATTATAAACGCATTGTTAGATGCGACCCGGTTAAGGGATTTAAGAAATAAGGCCTGTTAAAGCCTGCCTTGTTAGAGGACTTTAGAACATCTACTAGATGTCACTCGGTTAAGGGATTTAATACAAGAGACCTGTTAATGTCCACCCAAATGTTGAGATTTGACTATTGCAATTGTCAAAGAGCAATAGAGGAGTTGATCCTTTGAAATGGCTTTGCTTAGCCTGGTAAGATCGCTGTTTCATCCAATGAGAGTCATCACCAGGCACCATAGGTATGCTCTCTTCAGGTTGTTGCGTTTCCTTTCACTCTCTTCTTCTTCTTCTTTTCTTCTCTTTTTTTTCTTTACCGTAGCTTTGCTCAGCGTACAGGTTCACTCTTTCTCTTTGGCATAATGAAGGAAAATAATATTCTTCTCTAGTTGAAGAATAAATAGACTTCCTGCCCTTCCCACTTTTTGCATGTTGCAATCTTCGTGAAGATCTCTTTTGGATCTATCATCCAGTCGAGTCAGGAAACATTAGATGCATGACACAAGCTTTTTCTCAACAAGAGATCCGCCATGCAGTCATGTTTTTGTTTTGTAAAGGAAACATCAGATGCGTGTCACATGCTTTCCCTTACACAAAGTTCCGTCATGATTTGTGCCATAAATCGCGACATTAAATCCTTTGACTGTGTCTTTCACTGATCTTTTTCATAACACAAAATCCTGCGTGATTTGTGCAACAAATCTCGGTAGAAGAGTCTCTTAAGTGTCAGTCAACTGTGTCTTTCACCGGTTCACCGATCTCAATGATATCTTACCGATCATAGATGATTAGTTTACACCCTTCCTTATGCAGTGTACAGGTCTTTGTCATTACCTATCACTTCTCTGTTCTTTGTCTATACCGGTCACTGCTCCAATCATATACTTACTTGTCACTGTCTTCACCGGTTAGCGATTTCACCGATCACTGTCTTCACCGATTAGTGATTTCATCGATCACTGTCTTCACCGGTCACTTCTCAGAGAAATAAGTGCATTTCTACTCATCACCATGTCATCGGTTACCGGTTTCCTAATCGGTTTCTCTTGTCAACTGTTCCCTACTATTGTCACTTGATTCCTAGTATTTGGACAATGTTAGCTTAGACATATAATGACATCAATGACAACACCACTTTACCATGTACCGGTTGCAACCTTACCGATAATGCCAACACATTAGTGTCAAATTGAATTGACACTATTAAGGTAATTAAAGGTTGTTACTTGTGAAATGACATGTCAATGAATAGGCATGTCTCCACTCATGTGGAGACATGACTATTCATTGGCATGTCTCAAAATCATGCATATATATATTCAGCTCGATCAGTCTAGAAGGCAATCACAAAAATCAATAGTGTAGAGCCATTCTAGAGTACGATCTCTATCCATATTCAATTTTGTTAATACAATAATCAAAACTCATCATTCATGTTTCAGACTCATTTAAATATTGTGAAATATAATACTTATCTTCATTCTGATTATAACCTGCAAGAGAAACAATTAATTAGTAAGTTTATCATTCAAGAAAATTAAAAAGAGATACATTTTCAAATCTGCAATAAATCTAGTCAACTTTAACAGAAATAATTTTATTTCCTGCAATTGACAATAAAAAGCCCACTTTTGGAAGATTTTTAACAAGACGTGCAGTTAGCCTGAAAAACCCCACCTTTTCCTCTATAACTTGAGCTAGACAACTCCGTTTGAGATCTAAGATAGCTCGAAAGGAGTGGAATTCTAAGACCTAAGGGAAAAACAAGATTAAAAACTACTAATAAGAAAGCAAAAAACGAAGAATAAACCTGAAGATTGTCAAAAATCAAGTGCTTGCAGTTAGAGAAGAAAAACTCGTTTTGACAAGCATTTATAGGGATTAACTTGACGAAAACCTTCAAAAAGAATGCATAAATAACGCTACATAAAGTACAATTCAAGGATCACAAATTGCCTTCATGACACCTTATCAATGTGTTGAAACATAGAGGATGCACCTACAAATCCATGAGAAAATTGTGTAGGTTTGCCACAATTTTGTGATGTCAAAATTGAGGACAATAGATGGCTCTAACTGGGGAACATACCTCGTTTTTCCTTAGAAACAATGAGGAATGTAGAATCCAGACCTCTAAGTGCCTTCATCTACTCCTTTGGGCTATAGAGTCAGGCAACCAAAAACAAAGACTCAAAAAGAATGACGTGACTAACGTAAAGCAAACCTAGTTAAAACAAAGAAAACTTGTGCAAACACACTTATTGAAAACAAAGAAAACCTACCTAATAAAACTAGCCAAAAATGCAACCTTTCAAATGAAACCGTTTACCGACTCAGCAAAATAGCTAACTTTCTTTAGCAACTTGCAGTACCTTGCATGTTCACAGACAACTTTGTATAGATAGAGCACGAACAACTGGAGCAATGATGTCAATGCTTGATGTAACACCTCCTGGAAGAGATGAACAATTTCACCTTTTTGAGCTGAATCGTATGTACTGCTGCTCCAAGATAGGTCCATAAATTCAAACTGCTCTTGCTGAATTGCAAATGTATGTTTAGGCTCTTCTTCAATTGTATCTTCATGCTCAAGTACAAGTGGAATTAATCATTTTCCATTGGCCTCCAACCAAGCAAGATATTTGATGGGACATCCCGTTGATCGAACAAATTCTGAATTCTTCTTGCCGACTGCTGCAACTTGAGTAACTGGTTCATCAACCATCATTACTTCAGGTTGATCAAAACGGGTTACCTCATTTCTTCCTTCTACATCATGCTGGTTATAAATTTCAGACATAAGAGAATTGTCTTCAATATTTGAACAAAATTCCCCTATGATTTTCATGATAAGATCCTCATCAAGTTCTGGGATAGATCTTTCATGCAATATTCGTTCAAGTTCATGATCTTGAAACGAAGATGCACTATTTTCAGCTGGACTGAGACCTTCATGCATATGCATCTGTTCATGTCTAATGACATGATCATCTTCATTTGCTTGAACATTGGAAGAATGAGTTTCATCTTTGTGATTTTCATCAACGGCTTTCTGTGACTGCATGAACCGGAAACAAGAGTCGCCAGCTAATTCTACTTCCTTTTCCTGGAAGAGAATAGCAAGATCACTAGCCTCGGATTCAAGATGCTTCTCTGCTGCCTTTACTAATGGTGCATCAATAGAAAACGTCTTTGCTGATGAAACTAACCTTTGTTGATTCTCACCGGCAGGACTACAAGCAACAGTTGGAAGGAGTGTCCTTTCTACATCCTCGTGAGCAACGAAGAACATACCTTGAGCTATTTTCTTTTTGAGAGCAAGCAACTCATTTGCCAACCTTTGAACAACAGGATCCATCCTTGTGATGGGAGAAAATAAATCGAAAGAAACATAACTTTCTTCAAACACACTTGCCTCAATTCTTATCTGCCCAGCGAGAATAAGATCATCTTCAATTCCAATTGCCAAAGTCTGTGCAAGTGCAAGAGTAGCTAGGGCTGCTTTTCTTAACAGAAAATTGACTTCGGGAATTTGTGCATTTACAAAGAAGCACTTCAGATTTGTTGTTGTGGGCTGAGCAACAATTGAAATTCTTTGTGTCAATTTGTTGAAATGAGCAACAAATTCACGCATAGGCACATGAGACGCCTTCAACTGAGCGAACTGAGCCAATAGTGCATGAGCATCTTCAAGAGGCTTGAACCTTTCTTCAAACTTGGCTATGAGAGTAGCCCAGTTTGTGATGGTCTGTGGTGAAAGATGGTAAAACCAGTCAACAGCCATGCCTTGGAGAGTTTCTACGACCAACCTCACAGACACATCTTCATGTTCAATGCCATGAACACCGCATGCAATATAAAAAGCAACAATACATTCATCAAGATGTTGTTGGCTATCACCAGAAAACTTTGGAAAATTCTTCCACAAGCCATCGGGAAGAGCATGTAGAGGTAAAGTCAAATTTAATGGACCAAAAGCATTTCCCCAAGGACCTTGGGCCATTTACATGTCCTTGGTAAAAGCTTGAAAAATTAATAGATATAAATGACAATGAATATTTATAATGAAAATGACACGGGTATACTTCAAATGAAAGCGTGGGGCTTTCGAATGCACGTCGTGTCCCTCGCAGAGTCGCTAAAAACTGTTGGCTAAATTTTTTGTAAGTCACTAAAACCACAACTTACAAAATTGTGATTTTAGGCAACGTCTCATGAGATTTCTCTCTCCTCTCAGCAATAGGGGAGGCTCCCTTCTTACCGTAGGTGACTTCAATAGGAACTTAACTGAAATTACAAAAAGGGCGGTTCTCTTAATCAATTCCTCTTTTTTTGGGAATGATTTGCATACAACTAAAAGTTTCCAACTTAACAAAAAAGTGTCTTATTGCTACGATAATACCAGTGACCCTGTAATTGACGTAAGAACAATACCAAGGGCAGCAGTTTACTTTTTATATTTTGTGGAATAAGTACAGGAACCCAAAGTCTCTTGCGATTATCCCAAATTAGGATTCAAGTAGAATAACCAATAAGGCACAAAGTCTCTTACCAGATACACTCAAACTTAATAAAAATACCTACAACTGAAGCCCAAAGTCTTAAGTTCTAAGTAATTGCAGCCACTACCAACTATAACAATTTGTCCTGCATTCATTTTCACGAAAGTATAGCTCTTGAACGCGATGGTTTTGAACGTTCACGCTCCCTCCCAGAATGGTTTGAACGCTGGGGACGCTGAAGCTCCTGCCCAGTTGGATGCTGGGTCTTCGGTTGCTGTTGTTGATGGGTCTGCGGTTGTTGTTGGTGTCCCTCTGTCCGCCCTTGCTGCTGCTGGTGTCCCTGCTCAGCTGGTGTCGGGTGTGTTTGGGTTCTCGACTACCAAGGGCTCTGCCATCTCATACGTTGACGTTGCGGCTTTTGAAGCAGGTATTTTGGGTCCTGGCCCTGCTTCTTCTGGGCATAGGGGATCCCTTCCCTCTTCCCCTGTGCCTTCAGTTCCTGTGAGTAAACCTATGAGTAAACCCATGAGGGTCCGTCTTGACTCTGATACTGTAGATGAGATTCTGAAAAATAAGGAAGACTTTTCTTCCAATGCTGCCATTTTTTGTTTCAGGGGTTTTTGGCCCTCGCTTTCTGACTTGCATGCCTGGATTTCCAAGCATTGGGAACCCATCTTAGTTGATGCTGTTCAAATTTACCCCGTGGCTCGAGGGTTCTTTATTATTAAGTTTGATAAAGCTGAAGATAGGAATACCATTCTAAGTAATAATTGTTTTATGTGGGAGGAGCGCTTTCCCCCTGATGGCCAAACCTTGGTTTGTGGGGTTTGATCCTCTTACTGAATCATTCAACAAAATTCCCTTATGGGTTAGACTTCCAAATCTGCCTCTTTATCTTTGGTTAGATTTTGTTCTGGAAGCAGTGGGTGAGGCTATTGGGGATTTCCAAATGGTGGATCCCGCTACCTCTGATATCTTCAAAACTTATGCTCGTATTCTTGTGGAGGTTGACATCTCCAAGGGTCTCCCTGAGAAGATCACTTTGGCTTCTTCTTTGGGCTCTTGGACACAGACTCTTGATTATGAGGGTATTCCGTTCCATTGCTGGAAATGCCACATGACTGGTCATCTTGCTGCGCGGTGTGGTTCAGACAAGGTTAAAACAAAGAAAACGCCTACTTGGTGATCGAGGGTTGTTGCCCATCATTATACGGTTCGTAAAGCCCCTATTGGCAGTTCGGATGCTGCTCCTGATAATGCTTTGGATGTTGCTTCTGTGGAAGTCGCGGATGTCTCTGCTGCTACTGTCATTGCTTTTGATTTGGCCTTGGATCATGCTGCTGTTGTCCCTGTCCAGAATGCAGCTGCTAGCTTTTCACTGTCTTCTGGTGTTGCTGGCCTGGTTGCTGTCTCTAGCTCAGGTGTTTGGGGTGCTGTCTCTGATTCTGCTGTTGTTGATGTGGCACATTCTTTGTCCCTTGTTTCTCCTTTGCAGGTTCGGGGGAATGGTTGGGGTGCTACTCCTACCCCTTCGGGGGTTTCAGATGTTACTTGCCCTTTTGTGGGCTTCTCCACCTCTTCTGGAGTTCGGAAGGCTATTGGTATGATGGAGGATGGATGGACTATTGTGAAGGGAAAGAAATCTAAATCATCCACTCCCTCTTTTGATATGAACTTACGTTCAAATAAGAATGGGCTAAATTGCAAATCTTGATTGCCCTTTGTAGTACTTAGTTTGGGCTTTTTGTCCTTTTGGTAGGAACGCTAGTTTGTTCCTTTGTTTTGTTGGTGGGGCACCACAGTTGTTTTGTTCTTTTATCGCTATATCTTTTCATGCTATTGTACAAGGTTTCGGGTCCTTTCAAAACCTGTTTTTACGTAATCAAAACAATTTGTCGTCCTGCAACAGAAAGTCTTCAAAAGTTCAAATTGGCTCTGAATGCAATAGGTGGCTCAAAGTTTACACAATTGAATTCAAATCTCTCTTGAGAAAAACTCCAAAACTCACAATCAATATCCAAAAAATGTCGTCACATAAAACTTTGAATCAACACAAAGTTTGAAAGCAAGTTGCCCCTTTTATTGAAAGTAATTCAAATTTACATTTAAGCTCAAAGTCTTAAGTGTAGATACAAACTGGCAGAATTTTCTTGCCTTGCCAAAAGATGATTATTTACAATGAGCTCCCTCCTTTATATAGGAAAAAAGTGCATAGAAAGGTGGATAAAGAAGGGGAAAACCATTAACCACCTTGACTTAATCCCTAACTAACTAACTAACTTTGACTTATTCAATGCTACAAAGCCTGAAGCACTTGCAACCTGATTACATGTTACAACTTTGCACACGATACTATCACATGCAATTAAATCTTGTTTTTTTAATTATATGTAATTTGTCAATTACAAACACGTGACAAAAAGATTCTAAGTGTTTGACAAGACACGACACCTATTACATCATCCTTCGTTGGTCTTCATGCTGCTACAGGATGCCCAATGGTTGATATGCTCTGGTTTTGCTGGAAGCATTTTTATCTGGAATAGAAACTTGCATCCTTGGTTGTCTTGTATCATAACGGTTGTTTCCTTGGAAAGTATCTCTATCTTGAAAGCATTCGATACCCGCATCATTTCAGTCTTCAACTATTTGCATCGGCATGGGAAGATTTCTCTCTTGTAAATGTGGTTTTTAAATCTTATTACATGTCATTTTGGAGAGTACTTGTCACCCACAAACAGGGTTTAGAGGTCCATTTGCAGCTTTTGGAAAAGCGAGAAAACTGTATGTAAATGCTTGGAGGTGGACTTGGGGTATTGTGAGCATATGGAGATAACTAGAAATTATGGGACAACGAAAGAATGAATGGGTTTTAGCTCAAAAATGGTAAGAAATACCCAAAAACGGGTTTCTTGGAGGTGATTGCATGTGGACAGCGAGAATTATGAAGGGAAACATGTATGCAAATGACTGGATATGATCTCTACTTATAATGGAACTAAGAATTTCCATTAAAAGTGAATTGATTTGACCACCACCATGAGTTTTAAATTATGTGGCAGGGGTTAGGTAGATATAAACAAGCCTCATGTAAGTGGATTTTCGGAAGGAAATTGCATATATACATTAACATGGACTTGCTCTTCTTTTCATCACGGAAAGGGGTTTTAGACCCGACTGCATATGCAAGCAATTGAAGACTCTTGCATAAGCAACTTGAGAATTGAAGGTAGAAGTAGAAGGATCATCAAAACAAACATAACATGTAAATCTGAAATAGAAATGAGAACTTACATGTTAATCAAAAATCAAAACATGAACTTGGAAAGAATTGGGGAAAAACTTAAGGAAAAACTACCTCAACTCACAAGAAGTCTTGCCAAATATTTGAGCAAAATTTGAAATAAATCCAAGAGAATTTTCGGATTTAGAAAAGATGAGCTCAAAAGATCATATATAGACTTCAATCTTAGCCTTAATCCGCTTATTTTGGAGAGTCAATATGAAATAGTTGCCAAGTGGGAAGAAAAGAGAAACAAAATGCAAGAGAATAGCAACAAAATTGACCATTTCAAATGCATATGCAAAGGCAATGAAAAATGGCACCTAGGGCATCATTTTCAAGAAGAAAAGGAAGTAAAACAAGCTGAAAATGATCACACTCACAAATTGTTCCTTGAAGCAAACGAATGGATATCCAATGCTCAAATCTTCCCAATATGAGCCATTTTTTAAGAAGAAATGCCCTAGGCGGGCTGTTTCAAGCAAAATGCATATGTTTTGTTATGCATAAAGAGCATGCAAATGCTCTAAAAATCGCCACTATGTGTTATTTAACCAAAGCGCTGCCAAAGGGAAGTTAAAAACGCATTTTGTTGATGCAAATACATATGCGATTCAACCCATAATTGCCGCCCTAGCCAAAAGAGACCGAAAATGGGTTTCATAGTGCATAAACAAATATGCATTTGCTATCAAATTCGACGCCTTGGCCTTTTTTGCTTATAAACACACTTTTTGAGAGCATATACGTGTTATAAAAGATATGTATATGCTATCAAATTCGACGTCCTTGGCAACTTGATATAAAGAAAGTGTTAAAAACGTTTTCTACATGTGCATTTGCATATAAAAATAACACTATAACTTAAGTGATTAAATACACACTTTTTGAGTGCAAATACATATTTTAAAAGACATGTATTTGGCTTGGAAAAAGCCACTTTTTCACTTAAGTTATACATACGAGATTTTTAATATCAATTGCACATGCAATTGAGGTTGAAAAAGCCACCTTTTCACTTAAGTTATAAAACATAATATGTAAATGTATTATAACAACTACATTTACACATAGTTTTAAATTTAAATATATGCAATTGCATATAAAAAGTCCATTATTGTGACTATGGGACTTAAATTTATTGAAAGTGGGTTTTGAAAACTGAATTGCATGTGGATGATATGCAATGAATGATAAAAACCCCACTTTTATGCACTTAAGTGACTAAATTTAATTAAATTTAATATATAACTATAGTTTTTAATAAAGTAACATGGAAATACACTAGAAAAAGCCAATTTTCATAAAAACATTAAAAACTATGGTCAAATCAACTCAGAATGAGTTGAAATTTAAAAATGATTGTCAAAATCTGCTTTAGATATTAAAAATAATTTTATTTCATATAATTGACAATAAAAAGCCCACTTTTGGAAGATTTTTAACAAGACGTGTAGTTAGCGTGAAAAAACCTCATCTTTTCCTCTATAACTCGAGCTAGACAACTTCGTTTGAGGCCGAATATAGCTTGAAACAAGCGGAGTTCTAAGGGCTATTAACCTAAAGGAAAAACAAGATTAAAAACTGTTAATCTCAACCAGTTACTAAGAGGGGGGGTGAATCAGTAAGAACTATTTTCTCAAACTATTTTCTTTTTGTAAAATACTTCTTGTAATCTAAGCAAAGCATAAAGCAAACATTCACAATTGTAAAAGTACACAGATCAGCACAAGATTTATATGTAGAAACCCTCGGTTAGAAGGAAAAAACCACGGTGAGATAGAACTCAACTTCACTATTGTAGAATGAAGGCGCCCTATTAGGAGCTTACACAGCACCGGTTAAAGTGCTACCCGGTTAAGGGATTTTACAAGAGATCTATTAAGATTTGAACCCTATTAGGAGCTGCCTGGTTACAGGACTTTGAACATCAAAACGATGTTACCCTGTTAGGGGATTTTTACAACGAACCGATTAGGTCCACCCTAATAAAGGGATTTTAACTTGCTTTCACACTAAACAAAAACAATGATCTGTTATGACACTGAATGTCTGATTAGATCATACCTCCTTCCCGGTTTGCCTAGTTGTTGATCTCTGCTACCTCTGTGTCTGTAGCTCTTTCCTCAGAAGATGTCTTTCCTCTACTCTATGCAATCACTTATAATCAACAACTTTTTTGCATCCTATGACCTATATTTATACAAGAGTTCATCGTTATGAAACCCTTAACTCATAGAACTGCCAGGCTGTAAACTCAACAAGAAAATCATGCAACTAGCAGTTAAGCTTTGCGTTCTGATCTGGAGTTTACCTTGCAAAACATTCGTTGAAATAAAGCTAACTCATGTAAAAAAGCTAACTCCACTTCAATGCGGTGGATGTCCTGTATAATCCAGTTTTAACTCAAGCTGCTTCCGCAAAATCCGGTGCGGATCTATAAGCAGTTTAGACTGGTGCAACCTTTATTCTCGGTTCAACTTTCTATGCACTTCAAGACCGGTACTATGTACTTAGATCGGTCTAGCGGTGTATACCCTTTTCTTCAATTACTGGTGCATACACTGTGTTTCTAGTCTACCAGTGCTTTCCAAGTAACGTGAGTAACCGGTGACCTTTTACCGGTGCATGGTGTTTGTGAATTTACACTAATGACAATCTTAAATTGCTAACAATCTTCCCCTTTGTCATTGGTGGCAAAACTGTACACAAAAACCATACTCACTTGTGACAATTATCTAGTTTGTAGTACACTTCCCCCGTTTGAGTGCTCCGGTGACTGTTCTGCTCTGCTTCGTTCCTCTCTTTCCTCTTTCTGCTTTTCTGCTCTTCTTCCCCTTTTGCCTCCATAGGACAAAGGGTGTGACATTTCTCAGATTTGAAGTTTGGTGAAGATGTCTCTATAAATTGTTTTGGCAGAGTGAAGGAAAGGTGCCCATTGATTGGTTACATATTCAATGTTCTTTTGGGATGCTTTAAGAGAAACAATGATGTTCTCCATATCTTCCACGGTTTTGTAATCCGATTCATTCATCAGAGCTTCTGTTGTTGTGGCTGTGTTTTGCATAGAATCAAATGTTGGGGCTAAGAATAGTTGAAATCCAACAATGTCCTGGATCCTTTTGTTTTCTTCTTCAGCTGTCTTTCTCTGTAGTAGAGCCAGACTTGTCATCTCTCTACTGTAAGTTGTTGCAGATTTGTTATTTATGTCAAATTGAGAGGACAAGACTCTTAAGTCCTCTGAGATCTTGGCAGACTTCTCTGTTAGATCTTGTAAAAATAATTCCAAGTTTGAAGATCTGCTCATCAAACTACTCGCCACTTGAAGTTGCTGTTGAAGCACTTTTAGGTTGTTTGACAAATTTTCTTTGATTTCTTCAACCTGTTTGTGAAGAATTTCCACTCTTTTCTTCTCATAGTGATCAATGGCCACTGTTTCTGGATCAATTAGATTCTCACCAATTGCTTGTGCCAGAACTTCAAGTTGATTGATGACCGGTTCATCTTCATCAACATTTGCGTCTGGTAAAAAGTTGCACAGGATGTTCTTTACTGTGGTCAGGACCATGTCCTGTTTCATTTTGGTCAGCTCTTTCAGCTGCCTTGTTGACATCTTACTAATGTCCACCACTGTATCGGTGACTTTATCCCTTTTGACTTCCTTTTCTTCAACGAAAGACAACTTCCTCTTAGATGAGGAACTTGGTATATCAGATTGGTCCTATTGCCTTTGCTCTTGCTCTGGTTGAACTTTCACAATATGGACTGAGAATTCTTCCTCTTGTCCCTTGTTCGCTTCAATTTGAGTTGTGTTATCCGGTTGAGCCTCTTCTTTAGGTAGAACTTGCTCTGTAGGTGGTTTTTCTACATTCTGAGCATCATCTTCCGGTTGCTCTTCAACTTCTCTATTCTATTCTTGTTGTGCATCCGGTTGCTCTGCTGTTGTATGAAGTTCACCCATAGGTATTTCTATTTCTATTTCTTGTTCAACATGGGTTTGTTCACTAGTTGTGAACTCTTCTGTTTGACCTTTTTCAATTCCGATGACAGATTCTTCACCTGTGGTGAATCTTACCGGTGCTGATTGTAATTGTTCAGCTAGATCTTGAGGACCTAAATTGTCCAAGGTACTAAAGTCATACTTTTTCCAAAAATCCAGGGTCTCTTGATAGACCTCTTTATCAAGTCCATTTATTATTTTGGCAACTCTAAGTCCGGGTTGCAAATTCATTGATGCCTCTTCCAATAGAAGCTTGATCCTATCTTCACTAAGGCCAGATCTAAGTTGAGACAAGGTTTCTTTATTTATTCTTGTATTAGTTCCTAGACCGGTTCTCCATTTCACTTGAAGCCTAGAATTCAATTTTGGTGGAAACTTTGACCTGTAGTCCCTTGGAGTTCTATGAAAGTCTAGAAATGTTCCCACTAATGCTGCAATGACTGCTTCTTTATCCTCTTCTTCTAACACACTATACCACTTGGCAGCATTGTCAACTATTCCAAAGTCCATTACTTCATCAACTGTGTCACTGACTGTCATAAGTTTAGTGTTACCTTTACTTGGAGAAAAGAGGACTGTTGGTTCGCTGCTCTTGTCATTTGTGATATCGATGACCGGTATTGTGGAGCTCTTTTCGTTGACAGGTGCATCTGTTCTAAGCATTCCTTTTCCTTTACCGGTGTTAGGGACCGGTTGAACTGTGGCTCTTTGAGCTGCATCTTCCGCCTGCTGCTGGGTTCAAAGAAGGTTGGTCCATATCTCAACTCCTTTGTGAATTGTCTCAGCTTGATCCACAAGCATGAGACCGATCCTCCTTTTTGTTAAGAAGGATTGCTGATGCAGTTCAGCCTGTTCTGTGGCTTCCTCCATAGTGAGATGATTCTGTACTTCTAGAAGAGCGCGTATTCTCAGCTCCTTTTCTTTATTCATAGAAGCCTTCCATCAATCTTCAATAATTTGTAGAAGATCTTCAAGCAGGGTTGTGTGAAGTGCATCAGGATGTAGATTGAATTTATGAAGGCAGAAAACTATCGCTTCTTCAATCTTCCTTTTGTCTTCATTATTGGCCAGTTGATATCTTCCTCTAACAGAACCCATACCACCAGACTCTTTTAGTCCTGCCACAAATTCATCAATTGTGAGCTTTCTTCTCCTTGGTGGATCTTCCTTTACCGGTTTGCTTGAACCTCTCTTTTGATTAAAGGAACTATATCTTTTGGATCTGTCTCCTCTTGTTCTGTTGCCTGAGCACTGGATACTTGTTCCGCTTTCTGCTTATGAGCTTTGGGTTGCTTGGTGGCCGGTTTCTTCTTCGGTGTGGGGGTCCTCTTGTAGACATTCTTGATCGGTGCCCTCTTTGACAGATTCTGTAAAATCTCATCATATGTGCCAAACCGATTTGCACCGAGGTCCAGATTTGCATCATTTAGGGCATCAGCATATGCCTTAGCAATTATGGCAGTGATCTCATACCCCAGCTCAGGAGCATTTATGTCTCATAGTTCAACTGCTTGAATGACGCAGTTATCGGTGGTAACCAGAAAACATACATCGTCCTTGTACAGGTCAACAATAGTTGATGACACCCTCTCTCTTTCATGCATTCAAAGTTGAAATGCCTCGAAATGTTCATTCAAGGCATTACTCAACTTGTCTCCCAGTCGATTCATCATTTCAACGATTTGATGCATGACCGGTTTATCGGTCCTCCAAGTCACTTTACCGATACCTGAAAAAAAGTTTTAGTAGAAGTATAGGCAAACCAGAAGGGTTCCATACTTCATAGACTTCTTTTTCACAACTCCAAGCTTGTTTATGTTTTCAAATATTTGACTTTGAAGCATTGCACAGATGTCGTATTGGGCATTGTCATGCATAATCCGGTGTGTGGCGTGAATAGCTCCACCCGGTATGCTGTTCAGATTGCTAGACTAATAAACCTTGTACCCAATGACAGCAGATACAAAACGGACTCCATCATCCTCAATGTCGTTTACATTCATAAGTCGACCATCAGGTCTTGACTTGGTTAGTTTGTTGATGACGGCATTGGCGATGGTCTGTAGGGTTAGAGCTTCCCCTTTGTTGCTATATCCAGTTCCTCTATGGAGATCATCTTTGGTGATTTTGTGACACGCACCTCAAGTGAGCTAGAGACCTGGTTCGTGAAGACGGCTCAGCACCAGTCTGAATTGATCTTCCTTGAAGATTGTCGAGTAGCCTATTCCGTTGATAAGTCTAGAAGATATTAGCTTGACATACTTATCAAAAAGTCTCCCCTCTTCACACAGTGCCAGATACTCTCCTTGAATATAGATTTCACCCATTTCTTCCTGTTTGGCGTGAATGAACGCCATGACATCCTCAGTTAAGAAGACTCCTGGTACAGATGAGAGCGCAACAGCCATGTCGTTCTCTCTGTTCTGAACCGGCACGATGTTGTATGCTGGCCTGTTCGCCTAATCCCCCTTGATCAACTTTACAGTAGAGGATGATGATGCCATTGTGGACAGTTGATTGTCAGAAAAGAAACTTTGATTGGTCTAACAGATAGTCGCTTATGGTGATCAAAGCGCAAGAGTATTACTTGTAAAAATTCATTAATCACAATGAAAGCAAAGTAAAATTTATGAGTAACTCTTCTTTCTTTTATAGGGTTAGGGCATAACGCAAATTACCAAATGGTAACTATTCGCTAAATGGCTATAGTAATAAATGCCCTACCTAACTTTTCTTTCCATTTTTCTCAACCGGTGAATCACTTTTATCGGTTGTTCAAACCTCGGTTGACTGCTTTTTACTTGTCTGGTTGTCCTTGTAGACTTAGTGAGTCCGATTCTCACTAGCACTACCGGGAACGGTGAAAGGTCTACCAGTTTCCTCTAAGCCATTACGGCTCAATTTGCTGAAGAGGTATCACCATCGGCTGATGATGATCTTTCCTCTGTCTTCTCCTCAGCAGAGGTCTGAGACGCCTTTTTGAACCATATTTGCTTCACCACCTTTGGGATCTTCTCTTCTTTATAGGTTTTCTTTTTTGAAGATGAAGTCATGTCTTCAGGTTTGACCGATTCTTTCCTTATGCTGTTTGGTTTGTTCTTGCATTTTTTGGCTAGGTGTCCAACTTTGTTGCAGTGATAGTAGACTCCTATTTACCTTCCATGGGTTCATTCTTCTTGGATTGGGTGAGATACACCATGAATCATTGTGGTTCTGAGTCCCACAGTTTGCACAATTGGTTGTGCTCTGATTCTTGTTTCTCTTGGTGTAAACTGGTCTAGGTGATCTGAATGCCATAGTCTTCGATCTGCATTCTTCGGCCTTGTGTCTAAACTTGTTGCATGAATAGCAATAGCCTCTGAAGCTTCCCCCACTTCCACTGGACAAAGTCATGGGACTTGACCAGCACTCATTAGTCCTGTGGCCATTCTTGCAACAGTTCTTGCAGTAGCTGTTGTTTGGCTTTACTGGTGCATTCCTGCAGTTGCTTGTTCCATGACCCGATTTCCCACAATGCTTGCAAGATAAGTTAAAAGGTTTTCTTACCTTTTTGTGCCAGCGGCTTCTTCTTTGCTTTCTTGCTTGTCTTATCTCCAGAAGATTCACTAGTTTCTGTGGTGATTTCACTAGTGAATCCAAGACCGGTTTGATCTTTGTGCTTTCTTTGAGCTTTGAGTTGCTCATCAAGCTTGATCGAGCTCTCATTATATCTTTTCAAAGTTTCATTTCTTTCTTCAAGCTCTTTCATCTGCTCCTTTAGTTGATATAATTCCAGTGCTAGTCTTTTGCATGCCTCATCCCTGTCATGTCAGGCCTTTTGCATGTTCACGTTTTCTTGGGTGACAATTTGCATGTCTTCTTGGAGTTGCAGAATCATAAGCTCAGTTGCACCAACAGCTTCTACTGCCCGGTCTCTTTCTTTTTCAGAGGCTGTTAAAGACTTGACTACTGAGTTCATTTCATCTTCAGCTTTTCTCTTTTTCTCAATCAGTTTAGTCATCCTTAGGGCATTATCCTCTTGTTCCCTCTTGAGATGGGAGATCTGATCGGTCAGAATCTGGTTCTTCTCCATCAGTTCGGAGACAGCTTCCTCAGCTTCATCAGAGCTGCTCTGTCCTGAGAGTTCATCTATGGTCTCATTGCTTTCATTCAGTTGTAGAGCCAGCTCCTTCCTCGTAGCAAGCGACCTTCTTAGCCTATTCTCCAGAGTGGCAATTATCTCATTAGCTTCCTCTACCTGCTTCTGATATCTGTAGCCCTCCATGATCTTTTTCTCAAGCGGTTAGGCTTTATATATGAGAAACTCAGCTCTGATACCAATTGTTAATCCCAACCAGTTATTGAGACGGGGGGTGAATCAGTAAGAACTATTTTCTCAAACTATTTTCTTTTTGTAAAATACTTCTTGTAATCTAAGCAAAGCATAAAGAAAACATTCACAACTGTAAAAGTACACAGATCAACACAAGATTTATACATGGAAACCTTCGGTTAGAAGGAAAAAACCACGATGAGATAGAACTCACAACTTCACTACTGCAGAATGAAGGTGCCCTGTTAGGAGCTTATACAACACTGGTTAAAGTGCTACTTGGTTAAGGGATTTTACAAGAGATCTGTTAAGATCTGAACTCTGTTAGGAGCTTCCTGGTTACAGGACTTTGAACATCAAAACAATGTTACCCTGTTAGGGGATTTTTACAACGAACAGATTAGGTCCACCCTAATAAAGGGATTTTAACTTGCTTTCACACTAAACAAAAACAATGATCTATTATGACACTAAATGTCTGATTAGATCATACCTCCTTCCCGGTTTGCCTGGTTGTTGATCTCTGTGTTAGCAATTCAAGATTGTCATTAGTGTCCATCCACAAACGCTATGCACTGGTAAGGGGTCACCGGTCACTCACAACACTTAGAAGACATCGCACCGGTCCATAATACTCACCGGTAAGGGCACACACCAGTCTCAGTATGCGCAAGTTAAACTGGATATAAGATCACACCGGTCTAAAGCAGCCTAAAGATTTGCTCCGGGTTTAGTGGATCAGTTTGAGTTAGAAGCAGGATTATACGGGACATCCACTGCTTTGAAGTGGAGTTAGCTTTTTAACAGGAGTTAGCTTTAATTCATGCGGATGTCTTACAAGGTAAACTTCAGTTCAGTGCACATAGCTTTTTGCTGATTGTATGACTTAGTGCGGAGTTTGCACCCTGGTGGTTCTATGAGTTAAGGGTTTCATTACGAAGAATCTTTTGTATAAATACAGGTCATAGGACACAAGATAAGTTGTTGAAATTAGATGATTGCATAGAGCAGAGGAGAGATATCTTTTGAGAAACACTGCACAAAAGTAGCAGAGTTCAACAGCCAGGCTAACAAGGAACAAAGGTATGATCTAATCAAACATTCAGTGTCACAATAGATCATTGTGTTTATCAGTAGCGAAAGTATATTCAAATCCCTATATTAGGGTGGACCTAATCGGTTAATTGTAAAAATCCCCTAACAGGGTAACATCTTTGGTGATGTTTAAAGTCCTGTAACCAGGCAACCTTTAATAGGGTTCAGATCTTAATCGATCTCTGTAAAATCGCTTAACCGGGTAACACTATGATCAGTGCTTTGTAAGCTCCTAACAGGGCACCTTCATTCTACAGTAGTGAAGTTGTGAGCTTCGTCTTACCTTGGTTTTTTCCTTCTAACCAAGGGTTTCCACGTATAAACACTTGTGTTGATCTGAGTCATTTTGCTTATGATAGTAAATGGTCGATTAACTTTTTGTTCTTTAATGCAAAATCTGTTTGCTAGTTTTAGAATTGAAAAGAAAAATTTTGTTACTGATTCACCCCTCCCCTCTCAGTAACTGGTAAATTAATAACAATTGGTATCAAAGCCAAGTTCTCTTTGCTTTCAAGCCTAACAGCTGAAGAGAAAGATTATGGAGGTTTACCGGTATCAAAAACAGCTTGAGGAAACCAATGACCTCATAGCCTCTTTGGAGAACAGATTGAGGAGATCACTTGCGAAAAGAAAGGAGCTAGCACTACAACTGAATGAGAGCAATGAAACCATTGATGAGCTCTTTGGACAGAGTGGATCTGACGAAGCTAAGGAGGCAATATTTGAACTCATGGAAAAGAATCAGATCCTGACCGATGAAATCTCTAATCTCAAAAGAGAACAAGAAGACAATGCCCTGAGGATGACTGAACTAATTGAGAAGAAGAGAAAAGCTGAAGACGAAAGAAATTCGGCAATCAAGTCTCTGTCAGCCTTGGAGAAAGCAAGGGACCGGGCAGTGGAGGCCGTAGGAGAAAATGAACTTATCATTCTATAACTTCAAGAAGATATGCAAAGTGTCACCCAAGAAAATGCCCACATGCAAAAAGGCTGGCATGATAGGAATGAAGCATGCAATAGACTGTCTCAAGAACTGCATCAACTAAGGGAGCAAATGAACGAACTTGAAGATACAAATGAAATATTGAGAAGATACAACGAAATTTCAACTAAGCTTGATGATCAACTCAAAGGTCAGAGAAGACACGAAGATCAGACCGGTCTTGGTTTCACTGGTGAAAAGGCAAAAAGGAATGGTGAGCCCTCTAGGGCAAAAGCAATCAAGAAGGATAAGATAAAATCACTGGTGCAAAAGAATAAGAATTTCCCTAACACATCTTGCAACCACTATGGGAAATCGGGTCATTAGACCAATAACTGTAGGAATGCACCGGTAAAGATCAACAATAGCTACTGCAAGAACTGGGGTAAAAAGGGCCACAAGACCAATGAGTGCTGGTCCAGTCCCACATCTGTGTCCATCAGTAGCATGGGAAGCTTTAGAGGGTACTGCTATGCATGCAATAAATTTGGACACAAAGCACAAGAATGCAGATCCAAGACAATGGCACTCAGATCCCCAAAACCAATACTCACTAAAAGAAGCAAGGACCTAAGCATAGTGAACTGTGTGAATTGTGGATTACACAACTATAATGGATCTCGCAACAAGCCAACTGACACTAGAAGAATGGACTCATGGAAAGCAACTGGAGTGATCTGCTATCACTGCAACAATGTGGGACACAAAGCAAAAAAATGCAAAAATCGAACATCCGGTAACAAGAAGGAATTGGTTAAATTTGAAGAAACGATCAAAAAGGAAGAAAAGACTAAGAAAACGGTCAAACAGATTTGGTTTGTAAAAGAATCAAAAATCTTTGTTGAAGAGAAGATAGAGGAAAGATCACCATTTGCTGATGGCGATATTTCTTCAGCAAACTAAACCATGAAGGTTTAGAGGGAACCGGTAGATCCACTACCGTTCCTGGTATGACTGATGAGATTCGGGCTCATTCGGTCTTCAAGATTAACCGGTAAGGCAAGTTTACAATCAACTAGTCGGTAAAACAAAAAAAGGGTAGGTAAAGCAATTATTACTGTAGCCGTTTAACAAATAGTTACCGTTTGGTAATTATCGTTATAACTCAGCCCTATAAAGGAAAGGGGAAATTACTCGCAAGTTTTCACTTTGTTTACTTTGCGATTTAGGAATTCTTGTGCTAAGTATTATTTTTACGCTGTGATCTCTGAAAAACCACTATTTGCAAAGTACCAGTTAGGAAGAATGGCTTCATCTTCATCTACCGTGAAGTTGATCAAAGGAGATCTAGTGAACAGACCAGCATACAACATCGTGCCTATGCAGAACAGAGAAAACGACATGGTTGGTGCTCTCTCTTCCATACCAAAAGGAGTCCTCTCGACCGAGGATGTTACAGCGTTCATTCACGCCAAACGGGAAGAAATCGGAGAAACCTTTATTCAAGGAGAATATGTGCTATGTGAAGAGAAACTGCTCGACAAATATGCCAATCCGGTATCTTCCGGTCTAATAAATGGTGTGTGCTACCCTGCAATCTTCCATGAGGACCAAATTAGACTGGTACTGAGCCGTCTTTATGAACCAGGATTCTGGCTCAACCAAGGGGCATGTCACGAGATCACCAAAGAGGATCTCCACAGAGTGACCGGATACAGCGACAAAGGGGAAGCGATAACCCTGCGCACCATCTCCAATTCTATTGTCAACAAGCTGACCAAGTCGAAGTTCGACGGTCGACTCATGACTATTAATGACATTGAAGATGGAGTGCGTTTCGCATCCGCTGTTATCGGATATAAAGTCTGCCGATTAAGCAATCTAAACAGCGTACCAGGTGGAGCAATTCATGTTGCGCATTGCATTATGCACGAAAATGTCCAATACAACATTTGTACAATGCTTCGAAACCAAATCTTTGAAAATATGAAGCTTGGAGTGGTGAAGAAGAAATCTATGAAGTATGGGACCCTTCTGATGTGGCTATACTTCTTCTACTTGGATTTCTTCCCAGGATTCGGAAAAGTGAATTGGAGAACCGACAAACCGATCATGCATCAAATCACTGAAATGGCAAATAGACAGGGAGACCAGCTAAGCAATGCCATGACCAAACACTTCGAAGCCTTTCAACTGGAGATGCACGAGAGGGAAAGAATTCCATCGGCAATTGTCGAACATTACAAGGATGAGGTCTGTTTTCTGGTCACCACCGACAACTGCATCATTCAAGCAGTTGAATCGAGAGATGCATATGCTCCTGAGCTAGGTTATGAGATCTCAGCCAAAGATGCTGAGGCACTAAATGATGCAAATTTGGATCTCAGTGCAAATCAGTTCGGTACGTACACATAAATTCTTCAGAATTTGTCAAAAAGGACACCAATCAAAATTGTCTATAAAAGGACGCCTCCATCAAGAAAGAAATCGACGACAGAACAGTCCAAGGGTCGAAGGAAGAAAGAGGAACCGGTACCCAGCATCCAAGAGGAAGAACTAGAAGAAACAGACCCTGAAGTCACAGTTCCTCTGATTAGGAAGAAGACTGAAAAAGTATCAAAAGAGGATCCACCTAGACGAGCCAAGCCCACAATTGACGAATTGTGGAAGGACTGAAGAACGCTGGAAACTTAGGCTTTGTAAGAAGAAGATATGACTTAAGCAGCGATGAAGACAAGGACAAACTTGAGGAAGCAGTAGCATTCTGCCTCCATAAATTTAATTTTCATCCTAGTGGACTTTGCACTACTCTACCAAAACAACTTCTACAGAATATTGAGGCCCGGTGGAAAGCCGCAGAAGAAAGAGAAAAGGAAGAGAGGATACGAGCTCTTCTGGAGGTTCAGAATCACCTTACTCTAGACGAGGAAGCAGAACAGGCTGAACTACATCAGAAAAGCTTTGCAACTATAAGAAGAATAGGCCTGGTGCTTATTGGAGAAATTGAAAAGGTGCACAATGAGGAAGTCACACTATGGACCAACCTTCTTCAGACTCATCGACAAGCAGAAGAAGAAGCAGCACAAAGAGCTACAGCTAAACCGGCACCTGACATCGGTAAAGGAAAGGGGTACTGGGGGAAGAAGCACCGGTGCTAGTAGACTTAACCAAGGAACAAGCAACGAGTCCAGCGGATCTCATCTCACCAAACAAAGGTAACTATCAACCTATGCATGTTGATGACTTAATTACTGAAGTTATGGACTTTGGAAATGTAGACAATGCAGCTAAATGGTACAGTGTACTAAACGAAGAAGACAAACAAAAGCTGATTGTCGGAATTGTAGAGACCTTCATGGACTATCATAGGACTCCTAGGGACTACAGATCCAAGTTCCCATCGGAACTAAACAACAAGTTACAAGAAAAATGGAAGACCGGTCTAAGGATGAACACCAGAATCACTAGAGAAACACTACTCAAGGTCCGACCAGGGTTTAGTGAAGAAAGAATAAAGCTTCTACTAGAAGAAGCATCCATGAACTTGAAAACACTTGATAGAGTCGCAGAGATATTGAATGGATATGAGAACAAAATCTACAAAGACACTCTAGACTACTGGAATAGTTATAACTTCACAGCATTAGAAGGATATGGTCCTCAGGATCAGAACAAACCTGTGCAATCAGAGGAGCTCTTAACTAATGATCAACCAAATGTTGAACAAGAAACAAAAAGTGATATACCCATAGGGGAACTCCTTACTACTGAGAAGCAACAGCAAAAAGAAGACCCACTGGGAGAACAACCACAAAATGTTGAAAGTAGTAAGCCACTGAAAGAAGTTCAACCGGAAAGCAGAGCTCATCGAATAATGGAAGACAACAAGGGGCAAAAAGAAGAGACCTCTGTCCACATAGAGCAGCTACGATTAGAGCAAGAGCAAGGTCAGCAAGAACACATAGACATTCCTAGCACATCCTCAAAAAGGAAACTAACATTTGCTAAGGAAAAAGAAGCAAAGAAAAGTAAAATCACCAAAACTATAGTAGACATCAGTAATATGTCAACAAGGCAGCTCAAGGAGTTGACCAAGAGGAAATAGGACATGGTCCTGACTACAGTAAAGAACATCCTGTGCAACTTTGTACCAGATACAGACGTTGATGAAGATGAACCAGTCATCGATCAACTAGAGGTACTTACACAGGCAATCGGTGAGGATCTAACAGATCCAGAAACAATGGCCATTGACCACTATGAGAAGATAAGAGTGGAGATTCTCCACAAACAAATTGAAGAAATCAAGGTCAATGTGATAGCCAACTCAAACGTGTTGCAAGAGCAACTGCAAGTGGCAAATAGTTTGATGACAAGAACATCCAATTTCGATATATTTTTGCAAGATCTGTCAGAGAAATCAGCAAAGGTCTCAGAAGAAATTAGAGCACTGTCCTCTCAGTTTGATATTAAGAACAAAACCGCAACTACTTACAACAGAGAAATGACAAGTTTGACTCTAACACTAAGGAAAATTGCTGAAAAAGAGTATAAGAGAATCCAAGAAATAATTGGATTTCAGATGTTTCTGGCACCAACATTTGACATCATGCAGCAAACCTCAACTTCTATGGAGAATCTAATGAATGAACCAGACTATAAAACCGTGGAAGACATGGAGAACATAATTGTTTCTCTCAAAGCAGCCCAGAAGAATATGGAATATGTAATCAGTCAATGGGCACCCTTTTTACAATCTGCTAAGACTACCTACAAGGATATCTTCAACAAACTCCAAATGTAAATTCCTCAGAGCAGCTACACTCTTTGTCCTCTGGAGGCAAAAAGGGGAAGATATATGGTCATAAAGTGACAAAATTGAGCAAAATTGAGCAATAAACAAAAGCAGAACCGAGGAGAACACCGGAGCATTTAGACAAGGGAAGTGTTCTACAGACCAGTACAGTGCAGAACTTTCAGCTAGGGGAACCGATACAAGGCACTATGATCAGCAAGTGAAGTTTGTGTATAGTTTTGCCACCAATGACAAAGGGGAAGATTGTTAGCAATTCAAGATTGTCATTAGTGTCCATCCACAAACGCTATGCACTAGTAAGGGGTCACCTGTCACTCACAACACTTAGAAGACATCGCACCGGTCAATAATACTCACCGGTAAGGGCACACACCGGTCTCAGTATGCACAAGTTAAACCGGATATAAGGTCACACTGGTCTAAAGCAGCCTAAAGATTCGCTCCGGGTTTAGTGGATCAGTTTGAGTTAGAAGTAGGATTATACAGGACATCCACCGCTTTGAAGTGGAGTTAGCTTTTTAACAGGAGTTAGCTTTAATTCATGCAGATGTCTTGCAAGGTAAACTTCAGTTCAGTGCACATAGCTTTTTGTTGATTGCATGACTTATTGTGGAGTTTGCAGCCTGGCGGTTTTATCTCTTGTATAAATACAGGTCATAGGACGCAAGATAAGTTGTTGAAATTAGATGATTGCATAGAGCAGAGGAGAGATATCTTCTGAGAAATGCTGCACAAAAGTAGCAGAGTTCAACAGCCAGGCTAACAAGGAACAGAGGTATGATCTAATCAGACATTCAGTGTCACAATAGATCATTGCGTTTATCAGCAGCGAAAGTATATTCAAATCCCTATATTAGGGTGGACCTAATCAATTCATTGTAAAAATCCCCTAACAAGGTAACATCTTTGGTGATGTTTAAAGTCCTGTAACCAGGCAACCTTTAATAGGGTTCAGATCTTAATCGATCTCTGTAAAATCCCTTAACCGGGTAGCACTATGATCAGTGCTTTGTAAGCTCCTAACAGGGCACCTTCATTCTACAGTAGTGAAGTTGTGAGCTTCGTCTCACCGTGGTTTTTTCCTTCTAACCGAGGGTTTCCACGTATAAACACCTGTGTTGATCTGAGTCATTTTGCTTATGATAGTAAATGGTTGATTAACTTTCTGTTCTTTAATGCAAAATCTATTTGCTAGTTTTAGAATTGAAAGGAAAATTTTTGTTACTGATTCACCCCTCCCCTCTCAGTAACTGGTAAATTAATAACACTCTGCTACCTCTGTGTCTGTAGCTCTTCCCTTAGAAGATGTCTTTCCTCTGCTCTATGCAATCATTTATAATCAACAACAACTTTCTTGCATCCTATGACCTATATTTATACAAGAGTTCATCGTTATGAAACCCTTAACTCATAGAACCACCAGGCTGTAAACTCAACAAGAAAATCATGCAACTAGCAGTTAAGCTTTGCGTTCTAATCTAGAGTTTACCTTGCAAAACATCCGTTGAAATAAAGCTAACTCCTATTAAAAAGCTAACTCCACTTCAATGCGGTGGATGTCCCGTATAATCCGGTTTTAACTCAAGCTGCTTCCACAAAATCCAGTGTGGATCTTTAGGCAGTTTAGACCAATGCAACCTTTATTCTCGGTTCAACTTTGTATGCACTTCGAGACTGTTACTATGTACTTAGATCGGTCTACTGGTGTATACCCTTTTCTTCAATTACCGGTGCATACACTGTGTTTCTAGTCTACCGGTGCTTTCCAAGTAACGTGAGTAACTGGTGACCTTTTACCGGTGCATGGTGTTTGTGAATTTACACTAATGACAATCTTAAATTGCTAACAAAAACTACTAACAAGAAAGGTAAAAAAGAAGAATAAACCTGAAGATTGCCAAAATTCAAGTTCTTGTAGTCAGAGAAGAAAAACTTGTTCTGACAAGCATTTACAGGGATTAACTTGACGGAAACCTTCAAAATGAATGCATAAATAATGCTACATAAAGTACAATTCAAGGATGACGACCTGCCTTCATGACACCTTATTAATGTATTGAAACATAGAGGATGCACCTATGAATCCATGAGAAAATTGCATAGGGTTGCCACAATTTTGTGATGTCAAAATTGAGGACATGTTTGCAAAAGATGTGAAAATTTCCTTCAATCAGCCAAAAATGTCTATATCTGATTTGCTTGCAAATATTTTAAAAAAATAGGATTGAAGAAAAAACATTTTTTAAATGTATTGGTATATTAAGCTTCCAGAAGTCCCTGAGATGCTCAGGGGAATCCTAGGCGTCCTCGAGACGTCCCGAGGACTCTTGGCCGTCCTTTCTTTACGACAAAGATTGAGTGGCAACTGGGTGGTGATGGGGGGACACCCCATCCCACTGTCCTTGGGACGTCCCTGTACTAGAAACTTGGGCATTTTTTTTGGGGGGGAGAGGCGTCCCTTTGTTTCATTGAAGCTTTCTTAATAGATTGAAGACCAATTGAGCATCCTTCTTGTCAATACCACATTCTTTGAGTTGTGCTCTTAATCCATTGAATTTAGTTCATAATCTTGGATGTTGGCAAAACATTTGGATCAATATTATTGAGATCACTATCAATTCCATATCTTGTAGCTTCATCAATTTGACCATACAATTGTTCAAGTTTATTCCAAGCCTCCTTAGGTGATGCACACTCATCATTATGAAAAAGGTCAATAGAAAAAAACTAATATATCCAAGTGCCATAATACTTTTAGTGAGTCATTCCATCTTTTCTTTAGCAGTTGTTGATTTTAAAATAGATCCATCCATGTAGTGAGTTAATCTTTTGTTCATCAAAGTCCTCCATGCATGCGAATTCCAAGTTACATAACTATTTGGGGTTAAATGACAGAACTTAAGATAACCCTGGGCAAGATTATTGTTGTCAATCAGGAATGCGCCTTGGCTTGATTAAGAATCTAGCCTTCCTGTTGAAACATGGAAACGATCTTTCAAAGGGAAAAGATCGAATCTCCATATTCTAGGCCGGTTCCTGTAGATTCGGGATATCCCCTGACTCCGAACTTTCAAACTTAGGAGAAAAAGGGAGAAAGATAACTTAAAAATAAAACCTAATTAACGGGTGACACACCAAAATGGATGCAATTTTTTAGAATCACAAATCTGTACCTATTGGACACATACCATTAAAAACTGCACTTGAAATCACTTTTCAACACCTAGGCTAATTAAAACTCACAATTAGGGTTTGACCACTAATAGTCAGAATTCAACCAGCAAACAGATAACTTTTGCACAAGGTTAATTCCTTACAATTTTAGAATAGGAATTTACACAATTCACTAATCTATGCTTGAAAGATACCAAACACTAAGATGCAGAAAACTTGAAAAGGATTAATCAGAAATCAGCAAACGATATGCGAAAAATAAGGCCAGCTGAATTATCTTCAAACTCTGCAAAAAATGATTACAAAAAATGCAAGGAAAGGTTGCAAAGGAATGATATGTTCACTATACCACTCTTCTCCCAAATTTTGAATCCCCATAAATGAGATGAAAATACAATAAATAGAGTGTCGTGTCCCCTTTTTAGTGACATGTTATTTTTCAGTGGATTTGCCTATCATGGACTCTCGTAGGCAGATGGCTTTGGTGAGAGAGTCATCTTGGTGATTATTTGGAGATTGGATGGTCTTATTTGCTCTTGGAGAGATGTTTTGGAGCCTATTTTTTTATTATTATGTGTTATGCGGGGCCCACATGTTATAATTTTAAGTTGAGTTGCACTTTTTATTTTATAAAGTTATTTTTATTATAAAAGTGCATTATAATGGGATTTTATAATAGATGTTTCTAGAAATTCTTAGTAACTTCTTAGAAAAGTGAATAAATAGAGGGCTTGGCCTCTCATTTTGGACATGCTTGATTTGAGGATTCTACTACATTTTCATCTTGGAGCATTTGTGGCACCATCTAGGTCTGCAAATTTTCAATTGATCTTTAGGAACGGAAACTCCTAAGGGTTTGCATAACTGAGGAGGTGAAATATCTTCTGAAGGGTTGCACATTGGAAGTGGTATTCAACCATTTCATGCTGGGCATTATTGAGTATTTAGATTTGGACTAAGTCTTGATATATTTTGAAGTCCTCAGACTTTATTGAGGGTTTGGAATTTGGGTTGTCAAAAGACTTGTTTTCATCCATTAATCAAGAGGATTGCATTGGCATTATTTGAAGACCATTTCAGTAGTTCTGTGGCATTTCCAGCATACTGCGATTTTCATCTTGGACCCACATTTTTGTTCACAACTTCACTTGGAGGCATCCTTTGGTTATGGGTATTTGAGGAATCAATTGCTATTGTCTTGGCAATCATTTCTATACGAATTTGGAGACCTTTTATTGCTGCATTTATTTATTATTGGCATTCATATCAGAACAAGGGCGAATTTGAAAAAAAATTCAATTTGGCAAGAGGAAGGCTCAAAGTGGAGTGATATTGATTGCTTCTTCATTCACACTCCTAGGCGCTTCATTTCAGGTTCATTTGGCACTTATTTCAATAAGTTTTAATGTTGTTTATGTATGAAATCATGGCTGTCTTTGTACTCAGAAAATTCTGAAACTTGTAGTTGAAAGTCAAGAGACTAGGCCATTTGATAAATATTTTTGAAATCAATTTAATGCTTCAGTTGCATAGAGAGATAAGGCTGCATTCTAATTACGTGATGTTCTTCAGATTGCATGCCAAGTGTTTGACGAAATTCCATAAGCACAAAATCAGAGATTTTAGTGATCCTATTAGTAAGGGTCATTACATAGAGCCCACAAAACCCTAACTCGGATGCATGAAAAATCCCTCTGAAATGAGGAGTCAAACTGTCAAAAAATGTAGTCTAAGTGGCCCTTGAACTCCCTCAAGTCATGTGTCACTGAAGTACCACTCAAAATCCCCTCAAAACTACTCCACATCTCCAAAAATCATGCATATTTTGTGTGGGTCGGATATGAAGGAAAAGCCCATCAAAACATGAGTATAACTGCTAGAAACCGAGAGTAAACTACTCCAAAAGGCCACTCAACTGATACTAGCTGATAGAGAACTCAAAAATATCCTCCAAATAACTCCAAGATGTTGTAACTACCCCTATACTGCCTCAACAACTGAACAGAACTGAAAGAGCTCCTTCTAAATGAGCAAAGAATGAGCAGTTAATCAAAGTCAACACTAAAAAGTGAGACTTAACTAGATCCAACACTCAAAAGATCTTTTCATAAATTACTCTTTAAGAATAATTAATAATTATTTGTCTTATAATTACGACAAATAATTAATATTATTCACAGTTGAAGCACAAAGGAATAATCACCTTAAGATCTAATAATTATTTATCTCTTAATTATTGCATAATAATACTTTAACAAATAATCAAGATTATTTGTTTTAAGAATTATATATTTTAAAAGTATTATTATGCAATGTTTAACAAATAATTATTTAGAACTAAAGTATAAACCTAAACAATTTTTAAAAAACCCTAAACATGCCTAAAATAACCTAATTCGAAACATGACCTTTTAAAAAACAAATATCTCCTTTAAAATATAAAGGCATGTGATCTTTTTTAAAAAAACGTGGCATGTTTAGAAGGCTTCCGTAAACTGATGTACACCTCAGACTCCAAGTTTTATTAAACTTTGTCAAAGGTTTTTATTTCGCATTCTTTGTATCTTCACATGATTTTTTCCGCATTCTTTATGGCAAAAAACTAGGGTTCTGTTGCCGCCATGAGATTCTAGTGGAAAAAATGATGTTATTCTCTGCTCCTTTGCGTTTCCCATCTACAGTTGTGAAATCTCCTTCTTTCTGTAGCTATACCTTGACATGAAGTTTGGGTTCTCATTTTGTTTGAACTCGGTATTGTTGATATGCTAAAAAAAAACTCACGGCTTCCACTGGTAATTGATTTGCAACTCTCAAAGGCTGTGGCATGACTGAGATTTAGCCTTGTGATAGGCATGAGCTTAGACTCGGCTTAAGCTTGTAGCTCGAACTGTGACTTTGGCTGGAGATTTACGACATTTACTAGTATTTTGTACTTATGCCTAAGATAAGTATTAGCAAATTTATTCCCTTTCTTTTGCGTGAATGTTGGGCTTCTTCCACTAGCTATGTAAACTCCATATAATGCTGAATCTTATTCTTCTACATTGCATAGATCCTAGATTTCGTTCCCTTATTACGGCTTTGCGCAGTTGAAGATGAAACATAAAAGATTTCATTTCTTATGACGTGAAGGGTTCTCTCCATTTGAACTCGATCTGGGGTTTCGTACTTTGAGTTCTTTGCTTTGTCTTTGTGCTGATAGCTGAAATATATATGTTTTTTACACTTGCGTAAAAAAATGGGCTTAATTTATTTGCCGTATTTGTTCTCCATCATGTTCATAGCAAAAATGGACTTATCATTTCTTTTGTCAGAAAATGCTGCAGATCTTCTCTTAACTGTTGTAAATCTTGCCTTTCAAAACTGAGAACTTGGCTTTGAAAATTCACTGTTATTGCTGGTTTCTAAAACTGATTACTATTTCAGTATATAAAATCACAGCTCACGTTTCTTTTTGTTTGTCACATGCTTGAATTCAAACTGGGACTTATGAGCTGTTTGGGCTTACAATATTCATTGTTTACCCTTCCTCTTGCTGGCTTTGAACATTGGCTATAAACTAACCTTTATTTGCTGATTACCCATCTCTGATTTCATCTCAGTATATTGTTTCCATTATGTATTTAACAAAATCTGAACTGTTATTTCTTTCACATAAATGCAGCAGATTTTTATTGTATCATTACATAAAATATCGGGTTATTATTTCTATCAAAAATGTTAGACATCTTTATCCCACCATTGCATAAAAATTTGGGGTTTTGATCTCTGTATTGTACATACTGCAGCAACATGTGTTGATTCCTTGCTAGCATTGTATGAAATGCTGAAAATAACTACTCCTTCTTTTCCTCTTGTGTTATTATTTTCGAACATGATCATACTTTGCAAATACTGAATTTATCTTTCTTGTAACTTGTCCATTGTTGCAAATATGTTTGAATTGCTATTAACTCAATCTTTAATATGCTTCCATGCTTTGAAAACTATTTTCCCTTTTAGTTTGTGAATACTGGAGCCATTGAAAAGTTTCTTTCCTGCTGTTTTAAATGCTCAGCCTCTCTGTCATTGCTAGCATTCCATAAAATCTATTATTACCACCAGTCTTGCACAAATATTGTAATAAATTTGCTGCTGCTGTAGTCAACAAAGAAAATTCATCTTTATTACTTCTGCATTGTACTTTGATTTCTTGCTATTATATGAACTTCATCAGTTCAATACTTGGCTGGAACATGCCAACTGAAACTGATTTTAAATACCATGCCTGAACCTTACCACTAAATGTCTATATTTTTAATGAAACTGTGCATTCTCTTTATGCATCATGTATCAATATACAGTTTCATACATGCTTGAATTTTCACAGTCATTCTGACTATTTTTCTTGGTACACTTTTTCATCATTTAAAAATAAAAGACATCTCTGCATTCCGTATTGTTGAATGCTGAATATTTCATATCTATAGCATTTCTTTTGATGTACAAAAAACTGTACTATTTTCAAAGATATTAATCTATAAAACAGCATTTAAAAGAATCCGTTTGGTACCAATAGCGAATAAAATTTGTGTACATATTTTATCAACTTGATATGATGTAATTAATACTTCTGTAAATGCATACCAAGTTGAAAAAGCATATAAACTCTCTGTTTTTAAATATATCATTGCATACTTATCTCATTGTTTGATTTGCAATTCTGTTCCTTCCATAATAACATTCTGTTCTTAGCACTTGATCAACACTGAAATCTTCACTTTACTCTGCATATTGAACTATCACTCATGGGGTTCGAGCACGGGCTTGTGACTCCCATGAGTCATATTCATGACATGAATCTCATTTTGAATACGTACTTTTCCTGCATATGAAACAATAATTGTCTTGTTTAGTCTTCAACCTGCACATGAAGCAAACATTATTAGTAGAAAAATGATTACCTTTTTTCTGTTTTTATCTTTTTGAATATGTATCTATACTGTTGTCATGTTTTAGAGATAGGTGTTAATTTCATCATTGCTTAGTCTTTTTAGACTAACAACCTCTCTTCCATATTTTTGCAGGCACCTCCAGGATGCGGGACCTCTTCAATCAGCCAACCAAAGCTACTCAACAACCTCATCCATCATTCCATCCAGGCAATGATGGAATTGACCCTTATCTCTTTCTTGACTTCTGTATATATGCATGTTCTTTCTATTTCTTGCATTGTTTCTATGAGCTATCCCATGGCTTGTATGGGACCCATTCTGTATATTCCTTTGCAAATGAATAAAGAACTTAAGATTGCAAATACACTTATATTTTACTTGTAAACAATGCATTTGCACATTATAGAAATGTTCTCTTTTTTTGTACTTTCTATTTAGCATATAGTAATTAATCATGAATGCTTAAATATTTAAATGCATCAAAAGTACCTTCACCAATGTTGTATAAGCTTTGCCAATTTTAGCATGATGCTAAAATTGGTAACAATTATAAGAGCACAAGTGAGAACTCAGAGGAAATTACCACAACCACACAACACCCCCTCTCAAATGACTTGATAAAAAAAAACCCTCCACTTTACACTTAGTGCAATATGACTGCCACTTGCTAAAAAAGCAAAGTGGTATTTTATCTTAATACTTCACAATTGCCAAAATAAGGCTATTATGTTAAAAATACAAATTTTATCACAACAAATACAAAATTATAGTACCACTAGAAAGTACACAACAAATTATATACCTAAAAAAATGCACTTGAAAAGGAGTTCATATGAGCTTCAATGGGGCCATGGAAATTCACAAAATGAGAACTCTTTTGCAACACTTGTGACATTGTAAATTTTGGAAAATATGAGCATCAAAATTTGGAACCATCTACACCATTGCGTAGAGCACAAAAATACAACCCAAACAAAAAAATGCTTTGAGAAATGAGTTTGTGAATCCAAGATATCAGCCTTAAAAATTGAACTCCAAAATTGAAAATTACAATGATGAAGGGGGCATAAATTGAAAAATTCCTTTTTGATGTAAACATGATGTCACTCCCATTATGGTAGGATTGCCACCAAATTTGGTAGGACCACTAATTTCAATTGTCTGCTAGTTAAGATTGGAAACTTTACTAATTTTGGACCTCTACTAACCTTGGTTGGGGCTAGTACATTTATCTTATCACTAAAAGTGTTAACAAATTTTGCAAAGTATTAACAAATTTTGCAAAGTACGAATTTGAACAAAATTACCATTCATTTTTCTGATAGGGCCACATGGGCCTATGTAGGGGATTAGGGGACTGCACAAGCCTCACCCTAAAGGGTCGGTTCCCAAAGTAAGGGTCATGCGGGCTACTTAGAGGGGTTTATGGCTTGTGGTGGCTATGACCCAATATAGGTGGGATCCATGCCTTGAAAGGTGCCGATGGTATCTAAGGCAAGGTAAATAGGTACCTATGTAGGGTACTTTTTTGCACCTTTTTTTAATTTAAAATTCTTCAAAACACAAAAAAATGCAAAAAAATTATTTTAATTTTTTATTTTAAATCATAGAAAAGTAATATTAGCCAACAATGGCATGTTGTGATGGTTAAGTTGTGTTGTTCTCACCATCAAGGTTCTAATCCCATTGGTGATGAGGTCCCCCATTTGTGGCCTCACCGGTTCATAGCTCCGAGTCAAAGCATTTACCCCTCTTTCAAAAAAAATAGAAAGGTAATATTAGACCCTTATAAGTAAGTGCAAAACTATGCAATATTTTTTTAATGCAGAGAATATTCCAATACATATGAATAGTGGAAGGGTGAATTTGTTTGACTGCCCAAGATAAAATTCTTCAAAATTGATGAATCTATAGTCAATCTTTAGGTTCTAGACCTTTTGAATTTGATGAGAGCATCAATTTTGGCCCAGAATGCTCCAAAAGTATGGCTACTTTTGTTTCTAACAACCACCTCACAGATTCAGCCCCCAAAATCGAATTGGGATGCAACAAAAGACTAATTTAACTTTCTTGAACACTTTGGATGCAATAGTGATCTTAGATTTGCTCCACCAATCTTCAAAATAAACTTGCAATACAAAGCCACAATAGAAACCTCCCCAAAATCTAATATTTCTATCACATCTTTTTGATTCTCTAGATCATCAAATGATGCAAGAGAAGAGCATACTCAATTCTTCAAGAAAGTTCAAGATCTGCACTCTAAGATCTCCCAAAAAACTAACCAAAGGCACTCAACATGATTTAACCATTTAGAATTTGGCTATGGAAACAACCACCCAAGATTCAAACGCCTAATGGAAAGTGCAAAGAACTCGAGAGATTAATATGAAAAGAATAAGTATATTTCTATCAAAGAATGCAAATAGAATGTTAATAGAATATAAAAAAGGTACAAGTTTGACAAATCCTTATTATATAAGCCAAGGTGAGACATATGACAACATAAGATTATGACAAGTGTCTTAACCTTATGATATGACATTAAGTAAAAATGACCTAAAAGTTCCCTAACTTAAGTAACAAGGTGTGAATATGTGATGTCCCCTTTTTAGCAGGTGTCAGAGACATGGCATTGTTAGCCCATCATTGCGACCCTTGTGGGCTAACGGATGGGTTTGAGGGTCTTTGGTGGTCGACCTACTATTTATAGTAAGTCAGTGTTGGCAAGTTTCCATTTTTGACTTGGCACTTAGGCACTATATTTGATCAGTGATGCTTTTGCACTTGAGTGGGCTACTTGAGGATTTATGAGCCTATGGTTATAATTGATGTTATTTAATTATACTTAATTAATAACATTATAAGCATAAGTTAAGTGTTATTATTAAAAAGTGCATTAAGGCACCTATGGGGATTAATTATATTAATTCAAATTCAAATGTGCAAACAAAAAAAGCAAAGTCATGATTTAAGTGAAAAGTGTAAACTACAAGCTACTAGCCGTTTGTGTATTGGTGAAGCTTTTAGATCAATTTTTATAAATGTAGCTCCAAAGACCAAATCGATTCATTCCATATTATTTTTGATAAATTGCATTTGTGATGAAATTAGTGCTCTTTAAGGGTTTCGAATTCTACTTGCAGGCTGAGAACGTCCTTCTTTGCTTGGTTTGCACTTTGAGCCAGCTTTAACATTGGTGAATTGTGCTTCTTAATTGTTGCATTGGATATATCTAGCTGGGACGGCATTTTTAGTGCAGCGATTTCCTTCATTACTAGCTGCAATCCAATATATATTGAGCTGCGTTGGTTTCTACAAGGGTGTGATCCCTTATTTGGTGCAGCGATTGTCTTCTCAAAGGCTGCGTTCACTTATAAAGGAGCTGTGATCCCTATTAAAGGCAGCATATTATACCTAAAGGGCCGCATTTTTGCTATATGCTTGCAGCAAGTGATTCATATACAAATAAAGGTGCACATTCATAGTTATCAATTTGTAATTGCATTTCCAAAACATCATTGTATATATTTGCAAAATAAAATAGATTCAGAGTTTGCGCATTTAGGTTTTGAATTTAGTTTTACATTTCAAATATTGTTGAAAAAGCCAAAAAAATCATATATTGTCAAAATACAAAAATTGCAAAATTATCAAAAAAACACAAAAACATCATTTCTTCAGCATAGTTGGTGAAAAAGCTAGCAAGGCTCTTTACAGAATAGAACCCAATAATGGAACTAGTTGGGGAAATAACTTAGTTCACACCAACAAAAGAGTTATTATATTTGGACATAATCATGCATCATTTTTTCATATCAAACATTAGCTAAGTTTCTTCACGTCAAACATTAAAGAAAAGGAGAATATTGGCCTACAAGAAAGGGTGAATAATCTAAACACAATTTTGTTCTTGAGACATTAGTAGGAGGTATATAAAAATGATTCCAGTATCTTGCCATAAGTTAAATCACTCATTCAGAGATACTGTGTGAGAAATTTTGATCACATTTTCATTATAATTTTTATATACACAACAAATCTACCCAATAGCTATTGCATATGATCTAATTACAACACTTGGAAATAGATTAAAGATATTAACTGTTCAATATAATGGAGCAAATTTACACAAACAAATATGTGGGTCTCTTGGATCCATGAATCAAGGAAATGACCTGTTCAAGAGGTAAGATTTTGACTCCCAATGGCTCTCAATAAGGAGGGGAATAATTCACTTTAACCAGCATAATAAATAGAGTGTAACCCAACCTAGACTAGCTAAGAGTCAACTGGGTGCATAAATCAAGGGACATTATTGATTGACACAACTATCTTAGTGTTCTTAAAAAGACAGATAAATATAAATGGTAATTATTCTAGCCTAGTGAACTAACATGTACCTAGTTTTTCTGACTTAAAGTGAAACATTATATTACATTCAGATCCAAGTACAAGAGATTCATGTCCAATCTGCACCTGGACATCAAAGCAATCATAAATGTGACTCAGCACCATTAGGTAGACTTAAGAGCATAAAATATTCATTTCAGACTCGAGTAACTCTAGAGCACTTTGGCCCTATCAAATAACCCAGACAAAAGTAATGCTGATTAGTTATGACATCAACATGCAACAAAGGGAATTCCAGATTAGGTGTCTAAGCCTTGACAATAATTGTATTTGATAGTGCCTACAAATATAAAGATGAAAATTCAATGTTTCAAAACAACCCCAATATAAGGTCATCTATGACTACAAGGAAACAATTATGCTGGTTAATACGAGATAAAATGATTTCTTTCAAAATAATTCATTTGTTAAATACTTTCCCATACATTTGAAGATCCTAACTCTTAAAAACTAAGGATAATGACTGAACCACAAAATTGATTCAGATGAAGAATATAATGTTCAAGTATTATCAATAGCATGTGAATGCCAAACTAATTTCCTTTTTTTTTCTGTTATAAATGAAGAAGAAAACCAGTGCTTGTTTCCATTTACGAAACCAAAATAAAATCTGTTTTAATTTTAAAATCCAAACCTAAAAGTTGAATACTTATAACTACTCCCATTCAAAGTCTAGAAAAACATTGTTTTTTAATACCTGAAATAGTGAAAAGAGTGCAAAGTTTGCATAATCTAAGTACACAAGACTCTGCAAATGAAGCTTTGGATACTGTTCTTTTCGAATATTATCCACTGACAAATGCTGAAAATAATCCTCATAATCTTCCAAGAATTGTTCCTCTAAATGCTCATAAGGAGGTAACACTGGAGGCCCTATATTGATATCTTCTTCAAATACAGAAGATGGGCCCAAACTCACTTTTGTATCTGATGTTGGACTTTCTAGATAAGAAAAATCAATAGGTTTCATTTTCAGATTTGTAACTGGTTCTGTAGGAAACCAATATTCAGCATGGAAAGCCCCAGAATCTGATTTCTCATTTTTATCTCCTGTAGAATGATATAACAGATCAGAATTATCAGAGTTATCGATCTTTGGAACAATGTCAGATTCACTATTTGTAGAGCATGAAGTATCAGTTCTTGAATATCGATTGTGCTTGTCCTGCAAACCAAGAAACAAAATATCGTTTAATTATACTGCAAACAGTTGTTGACATTCTGGAATTGAAATCGAAACATTCTAATGGAAGCAACCTATCAAACATTAATCATCAATAATCAGATAACTGTCAAAACTTCAAATCAGATATAGATTAGACTGCAGCTACACATGTGAAAGCAATTTTTTGTCTTAAGGCAATATCTTAAACATAAGATCTTACAACTGCAAATTCATGAATTTTGTGAGAATTCACAATTTAACAGTTAAAGCATGTGAGAGGGACATTGGATGGTGAAAAACTAAATCCTTAACACCTTTTGATTAACATGCAATATCTAACAAGCTCTTGGGCAATTTGTAAGTGTTTTATCCATCGGATTTCAGCATGTAATTCTATTTCAAGTGAAAATGAGAGCAATCTCAAATAGGAAAAATCTAAAAATGTGAATTCATAGCATATCTGTCATTCTGTTTATTTTCCCTTGATTAGCTTAGTTACAGAAATGTGATTAATTAAGAAGAACTCAGTCACATTAATATACTTTTGTGTGTGACCTCTAAATGGAATCTATGATGCGTTGAGCTTGTTAGTGCCATTTTATCAACTTAAATACTTAAATAGTAA
The DNA here is from genome assembly GCA_027943335.1 of Chamaecyparis obtusa. NCBI lineage: Eukaryota > Viridiplantae > Streptophyta > Pinopsida > Cupressales > Cupressaceae > Chamaecyparis > Chamaecyparis obtusa. The sequence goes on from BSBK01006694.1 coordinate 325,428, forward strand.
GGATGTTGATACGAACATGCAAGAACTTGCTGGGAGATCCCAAAAAGGAGGTTCATAAATAGGAGCATTTCTAGTTTCTTTTTGTAGGGGGCATTTATGATTATATGGGATTTTAGGTAGATTTTATTATGTTTATAAAACTTGTTATGATAAGATGTGCTTATAGGACAAGGGATTTATACAATAAGGACCATTGTAAGACTCTATACTTTTTATCTTGTATACTAATTTTTTACTACCTTATCACAATCTCTATGGCTAGCCAACATTTGTTGGAACTAAACTCCCCACCTAATGCAGTCAAGGTTAGAGGGTCCAAAATGAATTGTCCAACCTTGAAACCAAACATAGAAAATGCAACACAAAATTGAATGCAGAAGGGTACAAAAACTTGTATTTTTGAAAATAGAAAATCAACATGCCCACGAGCTTACATTTGGCTCATTGGCCCTACATGCAGGTTTACAAGTCGACATGGGCTTATTATGCTGATGTTATCCAAGAACTTCTCAATCTGCTCCAGTGGTGCTTGTGGCAGTTGTTGTGGTATGGTTTCTATATCATCCTCTAGTGCTTCATGAAACTAATAGATGTCCACAATGTTGAAGTTCAGTGAAAAATGAAATGTCCACACCCTCTAGTAACTCAACTTCATAAGCAATTCCAAAATCAAATTTTTGGATGATCTTGCAAGGTCCAAAATTCATCTTCAACTTACTATGTGCCATCTGAAAATATCTCTTTCCGGAGGTAGACTATGACCTCATCGCTTATTGCAAATTTCTTCTGCCTCTGCTTGGTGTCTTCTCGCTCCTTGTACCGATTGTTCATGACTTCTAAGTGTCGCTAGACCTCCTCGTGGACAATGTTCATGTATCTTGCAAACTCCTCTATCTCTGTTCTTGTCTTATCGCATGGGTTGTTATCTCTAAGTTTGGTCACCCCTCTAGGTTGCAGTCCAGTAACAATTTCAAATGGTGTCTTGGTGCTCCAGGTCACTAAATTGTTGAATACAAACTCTACTCACAATAGAACCAAGTCCCAAGTCCCTATTTCATCTCTAATCACGCACCTAAGCAAGTTGCTCAAACTTCTATTCACTTCTTCGGTCTGTCCATTGGTTTGCACTTGGAATGTTGAACTAAATTTCAGGTCTCTATGCATCTGCTCCCACAACGTCCTCGAAAAGTATCTGGTAAACATGGTATTCTAGTATGAAACAATGTTCTTTGGTACTCAATGCAATTTGACCACTTCCTGGAAGAATAAATCAACAATGTGAACCGCATCATGAGTCTTCTTGCAAGGAATGAAGTGCACCATCTTAGAGAATTTTTCCACCACTACAAAGATGGAATTATGTCCCCTTTGAGTCCTCAATAGCCCCAATACAAAATCCATACTAATGTCCTCCCAAGTTCTTTCCAGAATCGGAAGATGTGTATACAATCTAGTATTTTGGCCAACACCCTTAACCATTTAACAAATCCTACATTCTTGAACATACTTCCAGACATCCTTGTAGATTTGAGGCCATAAGAAACCTTAATTAACAAGTGCCACCATCTTGTCGATGCCAAAATGTCCATCCAGTCCTCCAAAATGCTTCTCTTTGATTAGATTCTCCCTCTGGGGCTCCTGGGAATGCATGGCTAGTTCCCTTTGAACAACATGCCATCCTAGATGGGATAGTCCAGTGACTTACTTTTGTCAGCCCCTACAAGCTCACCACTTTCCTTCCATGCCTCTGCAAAGTCCGGATCATCCTTATATAAGTGTTTCAATTCATCAAAACCCACTACAGTCACCCACATCTGCATCATTAGGTTTCTCCTGCTTAATGCACTTACAACCTGGTTTGACTTTCCGCTTTGGTGTTTGAGGACAAAGGTGTAACTCTACAGATTGTTGTAGTACAATGATTACTGAGAGGGGGGTGAATCAATAATCATACACAATATCAAACTTTCAAACTCCTTTTTGAAAGCCTTCAATAAACTTGAGTAATATTAAATCAGATAATGCAGATAACAACAAGTATACGTCATACACAAAAAATTGACACAAGATTTGTCTTGAGTAACAACCCTCCCGGGGAATAAAACCACTGGAAGTTAGTCTCACTAGCTTTATCTTTTAAATCAATTTGTACATCTCACTGATGTTGTCTCACTAACAATTTTAATGCCTCACTGGACTTGTGCCTCACTGGTCTTTTGTGCCTCACTGACCTTATTACAATTTGCCTTATAGGCTTCTCAACTCTTTTACAATTTTCTACATACAGAGAACAAAAAACCTGATTGTCATTTAGCCCCTACAACTACATACTATACATCATTAAACACAATACATGTCGTTGTGCTTAATAGTGCATAATATCTAATCATAGATTCTAAATCAATCAAAAAAATTTGGTCAAAAATTGATTGTGCACAAATATTGTCAAAATATGATCAATTAAAGCCTCAATATCTCTTCTCTGTCTGTATCACCAAATCAAACTATCTCTGGAAATAAATAGACTTCTCAAAACTGAATCATGAACTAACTCCAAACTAATTCATAAAACTGTATCAAACTAAAAGTAAGCTGCTTCAAAGTTGATTAACATCATAAGTTCTAACATGCCCTGATATGGCAAACATAGTCATCAAAATGAATATCGATCAAATAGTATCAGAAATCTGCATCTTAATAAACTGAAATAAACAATAATGTTACTATCATATAACTATCACTGTCATGTTACCATCATTATGTTCCAAATAATCATGTTAGTCTGTCATGTTTCAACCATAACCATGCTTCAAAATTTCAAATAAACTATGTCATAGATAAAAAACGATGACTGTATTATGTCATGTTCTTCTCAAATGAGTGCATCTACGTATTCTTTTTCACAAACACATACTAACATAATGCAAAGACTCAATACCATCAATCCTTGACAAAGGATATATGACCAGACAAAACCCTTCCACGAGATGCTATAAAAGTAAACAATAAATGATGAATGGAACAGAGTAATGCATCATGATACTCAAAATAACAAATCTGTATATGAAATGTGTAATGCACTTTGAACCCATCAACCAAGTGTGTATGTCGATGGTAAATAAACTTCTTTGTCATACAATGACACATATTGACAGTAAATAATATTACGTGCATAATGACCCAACAAGGATATATGACAAAATGTGCAGACGAGTATAAACATGAAAGCCTTAATGAGAGTTTTGCAAATAATAAACAACACAGTAAACAAAACTCGGCTTATTCACCACTGAACATGACAACATTTACAATGCATGAGAAAGATGAACATGTTATTAACAGATAACTGATTTGACATACATACTCATCCTCGGAAACTATCAAACCCTTTAAGACAACCCAAAAATGATAGTTATACAACCATGGCTGAGGCAAACCTGACAAGGGTTTAGTAAAGAACAATATAACAACAAATAAACTTAAACCCTTGATAGAATGACATAACAAGTCACAGAGATTAAACACAATTTAACTGAAAACAAAAAATGATATGCATGATTCATTAAAGCATGAAGCAAATGAACTCAAAATGAAAAGAACAAGAGCCACATACACCTGTTAAGATTGCAATCCCTAAAGATACCGTAAATCTCTGTGCAATGATTTAAGTCCTCAATTGTTCAAACCTTCTTGCTAACTACCATCAACCATGGCAGTCCATCAAGAACCAAAACAAACACTGTAACTGCAAATTCCATGCTCAACGGTGTTGCCCTAGCTCGATAGAGCTAGGGTTAACTTCATTACAAAGTTAACCAAAATAAAATTGATAGCACCAAATATGGTGCTCGAAATAAACCTTCATTAATGCACCTTAATTGCCGTTTTGATGTGGCATTTTGCACCACATTTTACAAACCACTCTTTGTAAATGTAAAGGAGTAGCTAGGGGCCGACCAAAAGGTCCTAGCAAAATACAACTTTTTAGTTGCCTTGGTCAAAACTTGTGATCAATGTTTCAAACATTGTATAAACCATGTAATACAAATGAATCAAGTACTTCAATGTAACAAGACTTAATTGTAATATCATAGACAAACTTTAAGGACTGAAGTCACTGGGATGTCTCAATGTAAATCCTGTAACCAAGCTGATGATGTGAACCATGTAATCAAATCATAAACCATGTGATATAGTCAAACTGACATTAGATAGCCATCAAATACCAATGATCCAAATGGTGGGTTAAGACTGCTAAGTTAGTATGTTTTGACATCAAGGACAGCAAAGATGCGGGGATCAACACAGATTTTGTTGTAGCTTTCATAACAACAAAGAGGATGTATTTTTCTGTTATTATATGTTAATGACAGATGTTTTTCTATTCCAAACATTTGCTCCAAGTGTGGTGAAGTTTCATTGAAAACTATGTTGTTTTGGTTGTGCTTGTTCCCACCGTTTGCTCCCAGTTTGTAAAGTTTATTGCAGAAATTGTTGCAGATGTTATTTTCTGTTTGAATACATTTTATGACAGTAAATAAATGATTATTCATTGCTGCAAACCCGAGTTATCATCTATTTATTAGTTGGTGTGAAGTTAAATGCATTTTGGGTGTGTTTATTAAATTGATGTCTTAACATTGTTTGAAGCGATTTCATTATTTCGCAAAGACAGATCTTAAGGGTTTGAATTGTTTCCCAAATCTGATATGCATTAATTGCAAGGGTTATTACAAAAAAAAATGACTACTATGGAATAAGAATGCACATCTTTAGTAAAAAGATAAAGGATCTGAAGCTTAGACTCAGAACTGAACCACTAGAACTTAAGAAAATTGGTCAAAGAAAAGGCTCATCTAGAGAATAGAATGTCAGAGATTTAGTCTTTTCTCTTGGGTAACAACAATTTGGAATCTATCATTGAAGAAGAAAAATAGGTCTCTTCTAGTCTTGATAATATTTGCCAATGAGAGGAAATATACAGGAACTAAAAATCTAGAATCAAAAGGATTTCGGAGGGAGACAAGAATATGAAGTTTCTTTATCTAGATTGTAAAATTTGGAGACAAAGGAATCACATCTCCAAGATCTAGTTGGAATATGAAAGACTCAACAAAGATCCTCGTATACTCAAGTATTCCTTGGTTTCCTTCGACAAGTAAATGATTTTTTGTGGATATTAAGGATAGCATAGACAGGTAGGATCACTTCAATGATTGAATTCCCCCTTTGACTCATCAAACAGAGAATGAGATGCTCATGCAAGCTATCTTCTCATCAAATCCTCTCCTTGACTAGTCAAACAAAGAATGAGATGCTCATGCAAGCTATCTCAAAAGAAGTTTAGCTTGCTATCTTTGGAATGGCTAGGGATGGAGCCCTTGGACGAGATTATCCAAATGTCTTTCTCCAAAGATTCTAGGATCTTTAGGAAATGAGCTCTCAGAATTTGTTGTAGAATCTGAGGATTATATATCGGTTTTGAAATCCCTCAACTTCCACTCTTTTGACCCTCATTCCCAAGAAGGATGCATTCAAGATTGAAGACTTTAGACCGAATTCCCCGTGCAATACTATCTACAAAATTGTCTCCAAAGTTATATCCAATGGATTGAAAACTTCTCCATTTTCTATTATTTTATAGAAGCAATGGACTATTGTTCAAGGGAAACAAATCAATGATGATATTGTCACGATGCATGAGTTGATTCGCTGCTTGCAAACCAACAAGTGGAAAAGAATGCTTCTCAAATTGGATATCTCTAAAGCCTATGAAAAAAGGAATAGAACATTATGGATGAAGGATAATAAATATTGAATAAAAACTATTATTCATCGAATGTTAATCAGGCAGTTATCTTTGATTATTAGTTGTAAGTAGTTTTATAGTACAGTTTTTTAATATGACAACCTTTTTTCCGTTGCATTCCTTGAGTTGATTATCTGTAGATCATCTTAATAATTAATGTCCAAATTTAATACCTTCAATTGATATCAGACCATGGGGAAAGAAGGATAAATTTGCTAAGTTAATCAGTTGTTTTGGATGCTTGCTGGAAGAAAGTTTTTGTTACGAAAAGTAATTGGTAGAATACTTTATGATCTATTAACAAAGATCAAACAATCTATATATACAAGAGAATGATCGTCTAGAATAGAAACATTCTATTCTAGCTATCGCTAACTAAATATTAGAAACATTCTAATATTTACACTAAGATACAATATTGAGCATTAATAAAATATGATTCTAAATTATTCTAATACCCCCCCTTAATGCTCAATCTATCAACTACACCAATAGACCCCCTGAATTTTACAAACTTGTCAGGACCAAGGGGTTTGGTAAAAATATTTGTTGTCTGCTCCGAGGTAGGAACATATAACTGGACAGATCTGTCTTCTACCAACTGCCGAATGTAATGACAATGAAGTTCTATGTGTTTGGTGCATTCATGGAAGACTGGATTCTTGGCAAGTTTGAGTACACCCTGATTGTTTGAAAACAAAGGAGTCGGTCCTGCTTGAGGTAGTTGCATATCTGCAAGCATCTGATGAAGCCAAACTGCTTCACAAGCTACCTTGACAACTCCTCTATATTCTGCTTCTGTCAAAGAGAGAGCCCTTGCCTGTTGCTTCTTACTGGTCCAAGTGACCGCACCAGATCCTAAACTGAACACATCCAAAGGTAGATTTTTTGTCATCAATGGAGCCAGCCCAATCAGAATTTGTGAACCCACTGAGTTGAGGAGCAACACTCCTAGTGTACATAAGTCCATAATCCGAGGTATCAGGTACATAGCGCAGAACACGATTCGCTACAACCCAATGGTCAACTTGGGATTTGTCATGAATCGGGAGATGTAGTTGATTGCAAAGATGAGATCAAGTCTAGTAGCAGTAATATAGATGAGACTACCCACTAGTTGCCTGAAGAGTGTTTCATCTATAGGAGGAGAATCAAATTGTGCGGAAAATTTCAAACCAGTCTCCATAGGAGTGGAGGTTGGTTTGCAATCCTGCATTCGTAACCTGTCAAGCAAGCTTCTGGCATACTTAGACTGAGAAAGAAAAATGTTGTTGTCAGTCTGCCAAATCTCAATACCCAAACAATAATGAAGTAGTCTGAGATCTGTCATATCAAAAGTGCTACACAAATCCTGTTTGATTTCGGAAATCACGTCCTGAACTCCCAGTAATGATTAAGTCATCCACATAGACAACAAGAAAGAGAATATCATTACCAGAGTGTTTGATATAAAGATTACTGTTTGAAGGACTATGCTGAAAACCACGAGCAACCAAGTATTGATCAATTTTGATGTACCATGCCCGAGGTGCCTGTTTAAGACCATAGAGGGCTTTCCGGAGTCTACATACTTTGGGTTTTGAACGAGCAACCTTGAAACCAGGAGGCTACGTCATGTAGACTTCTTCCTGCAATTCACCATTTAGAAAGGAACTTTTCACATCCATTTGGTGAAATTTCCATCCATACTAAGCTGCAATGGCAAGGAGAAGTCGAATAGTACTCATCTTGGCCATAGGAGCAAGTCTCCTCATAGTCCATGCCTTCTCGCTAGGTGAATCCTCAAGCAACTAATCTGGCTTTATATTTGTTTAAGATACCGTCTGCATGATACTTTACCTTATAGACCCATTTACAGTTAATGGGTTTCTTCCCTGGAGGAAGATCTGAAAGAACCCAGGTGTGATTCTTTTGAAGACTTTGGAACTCAGCCTCCATTGCCTGGTCCCATTCTAGAATTCCTTTCGCCTCTGCATATGTCTAAGGCTCAAATATACTGTGGATGTTAGCCATAAGAGCAACATTAACTGTGTTATGCTGAATGCTCTTATTTCTGGAGGTTCTACCCTCAACGAGTTCATCAGGACGAAGATCACTGATTGTCTTAGTCCACCATTTAGGCCGAAGAGTAGAGGAGCCAATATCAGATGCAAGAGGAATAGCTGGATGAGGAAGCGGATCGAGATCAGGAACAAGAGCAAGACTTGCATTGTCCGGAGGGGGCGTAGGCAGTTTATCAACATCATCTCACTCATCAGATGGATCACATAAAATAGGAAGACCCAAGTCATGAGTCTCTAAAGACTGAGTCTCAGAATGCTGCGGGGAGGAAGAGAGCTGAAATGGTCCTAGTTCCCCATCAAACACAACATCACGACTGAAGATTAAACGATCAGTGTTTACATCAATCAGTTTGTATGCCTTATGAGTGTCACTGTACCCTATAAACATGAGCTTCTGACTCTTGGAGTCCAACTTAGTGCGCTTGGCATCAGGAATCCATACATATGCTAGTTGATCCTAGGTTTTCAACCAGACCATGCTTCCTCAGGAGTCTTATGTTTAACTGCATAAGTGGGTGACCGATTAAGAAGATAGACTGCTGTGAATACTGCTTCTGTCCAATATTTTTTAGGAACGTTTCTATGTTCCATCATAGCCCTAGCCATTTCTGTAATGGTACGATTTCGACGCTCTACAACACCATTTTGCTGAGGGGTGTGTGATGTGGTAAGCTGACGTTTGATGCCATGAGTAGTACAGAAGGTAGAAAAAGAAGAATGGAACTCCCCCCCATTATCAGACCTAAGAGTAAGAATAGAAGAACCAAACTCTTTTTCTACTAAGGCCTTAAATTTCTGAAATACAGGAAATGCATCTGATTTTTTCTTAAGAAAATATACCCACATTTTGCGATTGAAATCATCAACAAAAACTAAGAAATACCTGTTCCCAGTAACAGAAGTAGTATTCATAGGACCACATATATTAGTGTGAACTAGCTGGAGTACCTTAGAGGCTCGCCATGAGTCACCATCTTTGAATGGTGTTCTCTGTTGCTTCCCTGCCTGGCGAGCTCCGCAAACTTGATGATTTTGGGTCTGAATATTAGGGAGACCATGTACTAAATCGTCCCGAGCAAGCTGTGAAAGATACTAACTATTCAGGTGACCATATTGCTAATGCAAAAGACTACTGATAGCACAAGATTTTTCTATGAAGGCACACGCAAGAGAATCGCCTGAGTCCACAAGCCTAAAAAGACCATGATCCTCAATGCCAACAGCAATAGGAGTGCGAGAAGAACGATCAACAATCGAGCACTTATGTGCACTGAAAACAACATCCAGGTGAGGAGAGTGCCTCATAATCTGACTAACTGAGAGAATATTATGTTTCATGCCAGGAACATAGCACACGTTGAGGAACATGAGATTTCGCCCTCCAAACTGTACCTAAACATTGCTCTTGCCGACAACATTGTACTCTTCACCACCTCCAAAAATAACTGAGTCAGTGTAGGGAGAGAACTCAACAAACCAGTCACGCCTGTGAGTGAAATGCCGAGAAGCACCGGAATCTATGTACCATGCAGAAGATTGCACATGATCTGTAGGGCTTTTAGCCATAAAGGCATGAAAGGCAAATTCTTTATGCTCTGAGTGCTTAGCAATATGCTTTGTGTTGTTTGCTTTGGGCTGCAAACCAGTTTGATTTCCCTCGAGTAGTAGGTTTGTCATTGATGCCATTGCATGTTTTCCAAAAAACATGAATATTTGAGATGGCATGTACTTCAAGGCAAAACATTGGAAGACCCAGAAAAAACAGAGCACTCAAAAGAGAGCTCGAAAAATCCAGAAGGAATACGCTATCGAAATCTGGATCTGCTGGCTCGAAAATTGAGGTGCAAAAATCGAGGCACCCAGAAAATTATCTCAACCCATTTGAGATCTCGAAAAACCCACCAAGAATCTGTAATCAGAAAAAAATTTCGAGCCCAAAAATTAGGGTTTAAAAAAAAAATGGCCTTCTGCAAAAAATCTCCAAAAATAATGGTGGATTTGCAAAAAAAATGTCACTGAACAGGGCCGAAAACTAGCCAAACTCACAAATCCTAAACGTGAGCAACAACAGATCCCACAATGTGGGAATAAATAGAAATTAATTCAAAAAATTTGAGCAAATAATTTCGAAAAAAATTATAAATTTTCTGAAAAATTTAAAGAAATGGCTCTGATACCATGTTACGAAAAGTAATTGGTAGAATACTTTATGATCTATTAACAGAGATCAAACAATCTATATATACAAGAGAATAATAGTCTAGAATAGAAACATTCTATTCTAGCTATAGCTAACTAAATATTAGAAACATTCTAATATTTACACTAAGATACAATATTGAGCATTAATAAAATATGATTCTAAATGATTCTAATAGTTTTTTCTAAGAAAAAATAGCCAACTGTTTTTTATTAAAGTAGAAGAGGCTGTTGTTTTTTAAATAAAAATTGATCATGTTGTTCCAAAATCCATGACAAAAGTTTTTTGTTCATTGCATTTTTGTACAGTGAGCAGAGAAATTAAATAGCTGCAGTTAATGAGGCTGCATGTCAGGACTGATGAAGATGCTGATCTGAGTTGACAATTAGTGAGAGTGGTGAGTGAAGGAAGAGTAAAATTATGTTGCTTCTGTTTGAAGAGAGAAGAAATTTTTTTGAAACCGACTGAGCAAGTAGTTGCAGCCACACCATTGTTTCCATAGAGGATTAAAACTTCCATTAAGAAGATCATGATTTGTTGGGAGAGTCACTAACCTACAAGATCACCAAGAGTTAATTTTTTTGGCTACCTTCAATTGATTGAGATCTCATTTTTAGAAAGGAGTACAGTTTGGAAAAGTGACCATTATTTTTTTGACAAAGAAGGATGAGCTGCTGCCTAGAGTTAAATGAAGCCCCAAAAAAATTGTTACTATTCTTCATTGGAAATAGTGATTGATGATTTGGACAAGCATTTTTTCATTGGTTGATAAAAGGCTTTTTAAAGAGAATTTAGGGCTGGTGAACAAAAGCTGATTTATATAAAAAGTAGTCATTAGTTAAAGTGTTGACAGCCTTGCAAGAATCCCTATGGCTGGCCATAATCATATTGCAGAATACTGTGCCACCATTGAGATGAAGGATTGTTATTTTGGAAAAGGATTGCATAAGAGATCACCATAAACCGTCACAAGAGACTGCCATTTTCTTAATAAAAGAATTTGTTGTTTCTGTAAAATATTTGGCAAAAGTTTGGACAAGATGTTAATTAATTGTGAAGGAAAGATGTTGGAGATTTTTAGTTGAATGCCATTTGAAGATTTATGTGGATAGATTAATTATTGGGCAGTGGAAACCAGGTTTTGCGCAATTTTTAATATTTTCTATTGAATAAATGTTGATAATTGTAATTTGTATCTATATTTAATGTTTTTCCTAACCAGTTACTGAGGGGGGGGGGTGTGAATCAGTAAATACTATTTCTATTGCAATTTCACACTTGTAAAAAGATTCTTGCAAGATAAACAGAATGTAAACAATCATTCACAAACAAAAATAGAAATACTTAGATCAACACATCATGTATACATGGAAACCCTCAGTTAGAAGGAAAAAACCATGGTGAGACAGAGCTCACAACTTCACTACTGCAGTAATAAAGACGCCCTATTAGGAGCTTACAAAGCACTTGCAAGACTGCTACCTGGTTAAGGGATTTGGTAGAAGATCGGTTAAGATCTTAACTCTGTTAGGAGTTGCCTTGTTAAAGGACATTCAACATCAACAAAGATGTTACCCGATTAAAGGATTTATACAAAAAACCTATTAGGGTTCACCCTGATGAAGGGATTTGAATATGCTTTCACAAACTAAAAGCAATGATCTTAATTGACACTCTTTGTCTGATTAAATCATACCTGTTGACCTTACTGTTTTGCCTGGCTGTTGATCCTTTCTGCCTTTCACCTCTGTGACTGTAGCTCTTCTCAGAAGATAACTCTCTCCTGCTCTATATAATCAACAACTCTTTTCTTGCATCCTATTACCTGTATTTATGCAAAATTTCATCTCAATGAAATCCTAACTCATAGAACCGCTAGGCTGTAAACTCGACCATAAATCATGCAACAACAAAAAGCTTTGTGTTCTGATCTTGAGTTTACCTTGAAACATCCGCATAGAAATAAAACTAACTCCTGTTAAAAAGCTAACTTCAGTTCTAAATGGTGGATGCCCCGCATATTCCAGTTTTAACTTAAACAGCTCCGCATTCACCGGTGCGGATAGACATGCTATTGACCGGTATCAATCGTATACCTGGTCCATCCCTGTATGCAATATAAGACTGGTACAATGTACTCTGTTCAGTCTACCGGTGCATCTCCTCTGTTTAGTCTACCGGTGCATATACTCTGTTTCTAATCTACTGGTGCCTATAAAGTAATACAAGTGATCTAATGGTGAACCTCTACCGGTGGGAATGGTGTTTGCATCTATCTTTACTAATGACAACTTATATTTGCTAACATTTAAATCTGAAAGACAGTGTGTTTTGGAAAGATTTGTAATAATGGGGAAAATAGGTAAAAGAGTAAAGGAGAAAAATAATTTGGAAGAGAATTAATAGAGAATAAGAAATGCAATTCAGAAATGATAGAAGTTATTAAAGAGAGAACAAAGGAAAATTTAAATTTTTGTATGAAATTGATATTCTCAAGACTGAATTGGAAAAATCTAATGAGAAAATGTATAGTTAGAAGCAAAATGAAATTATTTGATGAGATTAAGGGAAAAAATAACAATTTAGAAGAAAAGTTAAAAAGATTAGAAGTAGGAAACAATTTATAGATGAAAGAAATATTAAAATTGAAATAACAGAATGAACAATTAGTAGCATACAATGAATGTCTACAGTCAAAACCATTGGTGTGTGATGCTTGATGTGGAACAAAAAATTTATGTTCTTCATTTGGTAACTGTGATTTTGTTGAAGCTATTTGTGAGCAATGTAATGTTCCCTCCTTAGGCAGGCCAATTGGCAATTGGGGGTTGGCCTATTATTTGGTTCCCATAGGCTAGCAAATTGTGTAGGGGACCCATTTAGGAGCTTATAGAGATATATCAATGCTTTGTGATCCAGTTTGACCAGGTTGGGACAGTTTCCTAGATTTTAAGAGGAATCCCTATTTTTTTAGGGATGTACTGGGAGTTGGTCATGACGCATCAGGAGACCTCCGGGATCAACCTAGAGACTTTTGGCGTTGTTCCTATTTTCTAGGAGAGTTCCTAAATTTTAGGAGGAAATTGTAAGTTATCTCGTATTGGTAATACCAAAGTAATGAGAATCGAAATCGGCAAGGCCGAATGGAATCATGAATCGGCCATGAATCGGGATCGAATCAGCCACGAATCGGCAAATTTAAAAAACTCTTGAAATTTAGAGATTTTAACAATTTAAAACTTATTTCATGCACCCTTTATTGAATATAACTTAAACACACTATAACATCATCAAATAGAAGCTAACATACATAAACAAGGAACATAAATGATAAATCCATCACATACGTTACACGTAAAATGTAAATTGTAGCTGAAGTAAATAGAAATCATAAGATCATAATGAGTCAAATCATAGAATGTATGTAAGATGAAGATCCCAAAGACATCAAATCATAGAATGTATGTAAGATGAAGATGCATAAGACATCAAATCATAAATGTATGTAAGATGAAGATCCATGAAACGTATGTCTATCAGTATCTGTAAACAAAATGAAAAAACAAGGCTCTAGCTCAAGCCTCATCATCATCATCCTCAAGCTCAGCTGCAGACTTAGCCTCAGCCTCTGAGTATCATGTCTGCCTTCTACAAAGGCATCTACGGTAGGTCCTAGAGGACTGCTGAGCCATAGCCCCTGCATGTAAGATGGGCTCACGAACAACATCACTAGGGCCTGTGTTTGTGCGTGTACATGTGCGTCTGCCAGTGCCTGAAAGTGCTCTAGCCGCCTCCTCTTCCATGGTCACAGCCTCAGCCTCTCTATCTACCTGGTCAACCCACTCATGGTCTGCCTTAGTGAAGACTGGATCCACAACCTTAGTGAGCCACTCTAATTCTGGATCAATCTCCTCCAAAATGATCGGAGAAGGCAAAAAAAAAACATTAAAAAAAGATGTGTATTTTTTAAAATTTGACTTGACTTTTTATCAAGCCGCGTGGGCCGATTTTTTGCGATTCATGCAGGGGATTGGCGATTTTTTGGATGAATCACTGAATCGGCGATTCATTCAATTCATGGCGATGAAATCGCCGATCTAGTTCAACGATTCAAAAAAACTCGAGAAGCTCGAATCGAATCGCCAAACCGGCGATTCATGCAATTTTTGGGCGATTCTCATTACTATGGGTAATACAACATCAATGGAAATGTGCCATCAAACAGAACTCATATTGGGGTCCAGATGTGCGAGCTATGAATAATTTGGAAAAAAATGAATTATTTCCTTTGTCTTAATAAAATGATAATAAAAGTGATTAATATAATCACTTTATCATATAATAATAAATGATAATAATACATTATTGGCACACTTCCCCAAGGAGTAATATTGTCATGTTATAACTTAAATGGGGGGGCAATATTATAATGAAATAAACCCTTTATGGAGGTTCAATCCCTAGGGAGGGGATTTTGATTAAATAAAACATTATTTTATGTTTATTAAAAAGGGTGGGAAACCCTAGGTGAAGTTCGAATGAGTCCTTGGAGGGAAAAAAAGAATTAAAAGAGACGGAGGGAGCCATTTTTCATCATGCAAATTTGAGAATTTGAGTTGATGAAAGGGTGTGAGCTCTGAGAAGAGTTTTCTAGAAGATCTAGGCTTCTAAGAACGAAATCTCTTAGAGGTTGATTGCCTACAGGTGTGAGACCACCCGAAGGTAATTCTACAACAAAATTGCATTCACTATTGCATCAGAAAGGGAGAAAACCATTGGATTCACTATTCACTATTGCTTTGAGGGTCAATTTTCTACATGTTAGCAACCAGTCATACTTGCTGTAGCTTAATCATTACCAGATCTGGGCTGGACATAGGGGTCTCAGAACTACCAGGTAGGATTTGTAAGAAAAACCTCCTGCTGTAGCAGATCAGTTGATATCAGAGTATTGACAGTGAAAAAATAGGAGTGTTCCAGGCAGTCCCCAGCTCAGTCGTACATCATCAGCAATTAATCTAGTGCCTCCAGTTGGACGTGTGGTAACCAACTCAGAAAATAACAAGAAGAAAATCAGTAATTTATCAGGCCACTACAGCAAATCGGATATTAGCAGCAGTCACTGAGTTTCTAAGAATAAGCACATTCAAATATTTTGTCAATATATGACGTCAGATTATCCTGGTATGGTTCTCTATGTATTGTCTTTGAAGAAATTGAATTAAATCAGGCTTTATCAGCATTAATCAGTTTTGGCATTTAGTTTAGTAGTGTTGTCCTCAAATTTGAATTCTCTAAATTGAGACAACCCATGCAAAATTGGATCCAAAATCATGGTTTTCTCTCTAAGAAAGGCATTTTGAGATCAAAACATGAAGGCAATGGGTTAAACCATGCCTTGGCCTTAGTTTTTCATCCTTCTAGTGTCAATTTTCGAGTTTGTAGTCAAGTTTTTCTTGGTTATTTTGGCAATTTCGGGTTATATTTTCCTGACTGCAAGTACTTGATTTACAAAAATCTTGAACTTGTAATTACTTTTTATTGTTTGTTTTGGTCATTTTGGTCTCCCTTTAGTATCTTACATCCTTTGTCTTTTTCGTTTTAAAGTCTTGAGTCATCAAACAAGTTATGTATGCAAAAACATATGCTTTATTTAAAGGAAAAACATAACTAATGTTACTTGCAATCATGTTTTTATTTCCCGATTGCAAGTGATATTCTTCTTCTTTATGATACTTGTAATCGGGATTTTATTTCCTGATTGCAAGAATAATATTGAGTTTGTGAAAGATATGTTACTTGTAATGTAAATCCCGAAACCTGACTTATTCTTTGGCCGTGATTTTTGAGTTACAGTACAAGTTAAGAACACTTGCAATCATGTTTTTATTTCCCGATTGCAAGTATTGTTTTCTTTAGGGGGAAGTATGTAGCTTGTAAAATATGTTACAGAACCTGACGATGGCCTATTTAGTATTTAAAATGTAAGTATTTTCAGCTTGCAAAATGCTTTATGTCAGGCTTTTGTTTATATGCAACAAGTTTATAATAACTTGTTAATGTTTTTAAAAACCCCGATTCACTTAATATTCGGGCTTTTTCCCATTCATTACAAGTATTTTTAGACTTGTAAAGGAGAAATTAAAACCTGAATGCAAAGTCAGTTTTTTTATATGAAAAACATAAAGTTTCGAAGACTTTAAAACTTGTAATTGGGTTTTTAAATTCCAATTGCAAGAAATATTGTTTTCCTTATGATACTTGTAATTGGGTTTTTAAAACCCGATTGCAAGTGTGATATTCTTTGAGTTTTCAAGTTAATAATATATGTAATCGAGTTTTTAAATCCTGATTGCATAAATTATATTTTGTTTAATGACTTCTTTACTTGTAATTGAGATTTTATTTCCTGATTACAAGCTATCCTTTTGAAAGCATAGAAATGTCTACTTGCAATTGGAATTTTATTTCCCAATTACAAGCAAGTTATCCTTTTGAAAGCATAGAAATGTCTACCTGCAATTGGAATTTTAAAACCCGATTGCAAGTAAAGGATTATTTTTATGAAAGATATTTCTTTTAAAAACGTGACTTGCAGTTGGAGTTTTAAATCTGTAATGTCCCCTTTTTAGAATGACCATGATAGTGGATGGATTTAGCCTATCATTGGCTCCTCGTAGGCTAATACTGGTGATTAGAGGACCCTGTTGAGAGTTATGGTTTCGTTTGGTGGAACTTCCTATTTATAGTAAATCAAGTGATGGTTCCGATGAGCTCAGATGAGTTAGAGGAGTTGAATGATGCTCTCAGTTTTTATTTTTGGCTTCCAGTTTGGGCTCCAAGATTCTTGGAGGGAGCGTCTATTTTTAGTAAGTCACCTTTTCAAGTTCATTCATCATCTTTCTTTGTTAGGATCACACATGTGCTATCAAATTTCAATTCTGATACTTCAATCATTTTCGCAAGATGGGTGAATTATGATTATTATTTAATTAAATACCCTAAGGTTGTTATTTTTGCTGGTAGTGTATATTGGTCACTTTAGTGTCATAGGTCGTTGGAACCGATTGAAAGGCTTTAAATCTTGGGCACAAGAAACAATAACCTTGTGTGTCAGAATATCATTATATTAATGAAAAGGTCATTTTTGTAGCAATGGAGGAGTCTTATTAATAAAGTGACTTTATTATTTGTCAACTTTAAATTATAACATTAAGTTGCTTTATGAGAAATGAAATTAAAGTAAATTAAATGAGATGAAGACAAATGGAAATTGAATATTACAAAAGGGGATTAGGATTTCATTTCATTCAATCTATTGTGCATTTTGATATTTTGTGAATTTGGTGAAGAGTTGAATGAAAGATCCCAAACGGATCCTTTCACTGAACTTCTATAAATTTTAATTAAAATAATAGATTTTCCTATGCTTTATTTGTGGTCTTAGAGAATTAGACAGAAGTTGCAGAAAGATTGTTTCTTTTTGTATTTTTCTAGATATAAGTAAAACAATAAATAACAACAACAAATATGGAATAGGCTACAAATAGCATGCAATAATATAATATCCAGTCAACCAAATAGCTACAAATCGTACTAGGCAAGATATGCAAACAATATGCTAGCAAATGTGTTCACAGACAAGGAGTGATGACGCCAGTTGCAGGGATGGCCAACCACGCACCAAAGGGAAGAGAGGGCTGACGTAAGCCAATCAGCAACCACGAGTCAGCTGAAAGGCAGCCGTACAGCTGTTGTAGTCACGCCAAGGCAGCCAGAGATCCCAACGCGCCACCCAATGCCTCCAACGTTCAACAAACAAGTACTCCCAAATGCTGAATTTAATCAATCTCTGTCAACTGCTGAAACAATACTGTAGAATGCTAGAAACCATCTATTGGGGTTTGCGTCCCAATAGCCAAGCTCTGGGGTTTACGTCCTAGTGCTCTAGATTCACTCCTCTGAGCAAAATCGCAAATATCAAGAATGAAGATGTAAAAGATAATGAAAGAATGAGCCAACATCTCCTTTTATCTCCCTCTCAAAGCCAATTGAACCCTAAAGGGACAATATGCCTTTCCCTTTATTATAAAATGGCATTTTCTCAATTAAAAGGCCTTTATTTATAGGAAAAACACCCTTTCCTCAAATAACATAACTCAAGGTGCCAGAAGGTCTCCGGATGATGAAAATAAGTTATAATAATTCAAGACCTTTCCAACGAACTATAACACATATGCCTGCCTGACTAGATGAAGCCAAAATCCCCTTGTTACTCTAATTAGCTTTATAAATAGCTTTATTTTAATTTATTTAAACGCAAACTTAGGAAATATTAAAATTTTTTTTTTTTTATTCAACAGAAAGCCAAACCAACCAAATAATCAGTGAGCTGGTCCTGTCACTTATCTGTGACTGATGCCGGGCAAAGTGGACCAACTGGCAGTCCCATCCCTAAAAACTAGGGATGCTCCTAGAAACTAGGGAATATACCATGTCACCCTGAAACTGAAACTGTATACTGGTCCCGAGGAACCTCAAATCTGGTCGCTACCACAACCTCCTAAATTTTAGGAAAATCCCTAAAATTAAGGAACTGCCCCAACTGGCTCTCAAATTGACTATAGAACCAACTCCAGTCACTGAGTATCTAGTATGAGTCTCTATCCACCACTGCTAGCCTACGAGACTCCAATAATAGGCCAACTCTCATGACTCTGCTAGTTAGACTAGAGATGGGACATGACAGTCCTCCCCTCAACTGCAATGTTGGATGCTGCAAAATCGACTCACCCTCCCAGGTGGTGTTCTCTATGGTTAGACCTCTCCAACTCACCAAGTACTCTCGAATCACCCTACTTCTCAATCGTCTCTCTCTGACCTCCAGAATCTCCTCAGGGACCAAGGTCAATTTACCCTCTTCATCCAAAGGAGGTAAATCGCGTGATGCTGTAATATGCTACCCCAGTGCCTTCTTCAGGCATGACTCGTGGAACACATTATGAACTCTACTATCTGGTGGTAACTCGATCTCATAGGCCACCTCTCCAACTCGTCTGAGTACTCTGTAATGTCCATAAAACTGAGGGTTGAGCTTTTCAGCTC
Source organism: Chamaecyparis obtusa (assembly GCA_027943335.1). NCBI lineage: Eukaryota > Viridiplantae > Streptophyta > Pinopsida > Cupressales > Cupressaceae > Chamaecyparis > Chamaecyparis obtusa. The sequence goes on from BSBK01006694.1 coordinate 344,605, forward strand.
CTCCCCGTTTAAGGGTGCTCTGTCTGTAAGACTGTAGATGAAGGAAAACCATGTCACCCACCTCAAATGCTCTTTCCGTCCTGTGCCGATCAGCGTACATCTTCTGCTGATTCTAAGCATGCTACAAGTTCTCCCTGAGAGATCTCATGATATCTTGGTTCTCCTGCAACCAATCCTGTGCCAAGGGAACTCTGCTGTCACTGAAAGCCAAATCAACAAAAGATAATACCTCGTAACCATAAAGAGCTCTAAAGGGAGTCATGTCAATGGACATATGATGCGTAGTATTATAACAATATTCGCCCAAATACAGCCAACGCACCCATGCCTTCTGCTGCCCTAACACATAGTTGCGCAGATACCCCTCCACCCACTTATTAACTACCTCAGTTTGTCCATTCGTCTGAGGATGGTAGCTAGTGTTGGGGGTCAACTCTGTGCTTGCTAGCCTGAAAAGTTCCTGCCAGAAGGAACTCATGAACCTGTTGTCCCTGTCACTCACTATGGTCTTGGGGAGGCCATGGAGTCTAAATATCTCTATGAAAAACAGCTCGGCTACCTGTGAAGCTGTGAAGTCCGCTGCAATAGGAAAGAAGTGGGCATACTTAGTCAACCTGTCCACCACAACATAAATACAGTCCTTCCCCTGAACTCGAGGAAGACTTGTAATGAAGTCCATAGATATCCCTGTCCACCTTTGCTTCGGTATAGGCAGAGGCTGCAACAATCCAGCCGGAAAGGTATGCTCTGAATTGTTCTGCTGACAAGTCATGCATTCACGAACATGGCGTAAGACATCATCCTTGAGACCCTTCCAAGAGAATCTCCCGTACCACCCTATAGGTCTTACCATAACCCGAATGTCCTGTTGTAGGAGTATCATGGTAAGCATGCAAAACGTGCTCTTTCAACTGTGATTCAGGAACAAGGTAGACCCTGCCTTTGTAGTAGATGACATCATCCACTACACTATATTTGTCATTCCATGTCAACCCATCCATGATCTCGCAAGCATGCTGATTTTTGGAATACTCAACTAAAAGTGAGCCTTCCAATCTACTGAAATCTCGCTCAATGAACATAGGGCAGCAAGTGATGGCTTCCTGGAAAGTGCATCAGCAACAGTATTGTTCTTCCGCTTGATGAACTCTATGTCAAAATCATACGCCTGCACCTTGCTTACTCACTTTTGTTGCCTATCATTAAGCTTTGTCTGATCAAGGAAATATTTCAGACTATTATGGTCCATCCTCACCACAAATTTTCTGCCAACAAGATACTGTCTGAATTTGGCTAATGCATGCATGATAGCCAACATTTCCTTGTCATATGTGGAATACAGCCTCTCATTATCCTGCAGCTTCCTACTCTCGTAGGCAATGGGGTGTTTGTTCTGCATCAACACCGCCCCTATGCCTTCACCTGAAGCATCACACTCAAGTACAAATGGCTGCGAGAAATCAGGGAGTGCCAAAACTGGACAAGTGCTCATAACCTCCTTGAGTCTCTCAAAGACTCCCTATGCCAGTTTTGTCCATCTGAAGGCTCCCTTCATCGTGAGCTCTGTTAAAGGTGCTGCTAACTGAGAGAATCCCCTCACGAATCTCCTATAATAGGCACATAAACCGAGGAACCCACGCAACTCAATAACCTTCCTGGGAGAAGGCCAATCGCGAATTGCCTGAATCTTCTCCTCATGCACTTTCACTCCCTCTGCACTGATCACTTGACCCTCCAAATTCACATTTGGACAACTTAGCAAATAGAGACTAACTCTCCATGATGCTAAGCACCTCCTCAATATGTCTGAGATGATCCTCCCATGTTCGGCTGTAAATCAATATGTCATCAAAAAACACCAGAACCGATTTCCTCAACTGCTTGTTAAAGATGTGGTTCATACAAGACTAGAAGGTGGCAGGTGCATTAGTGAGGCCAAAAGGCATCATCAGAAACTCATAGTGCCCATAGTGACAACGGAAAGTAGTCTTGTGCACGTCCTCATCCCGCATACGAATCTGATGATAGCCCGAACAGAGATCAATCTTCGAGAAGTAGATAGCTCCATGTAGCTCATTTAACAACTCATCAATGCGTGGAATGGGGTACCTATTCTTGATTTTTTTTTGTTCAAGGCTTTGTAATCAATACCCATCCGCAAAGTCCCATCCTTCTTCTTAACAAGCACCACAGAAGAAGCAAAAGGGCTAGAGCTAGGGCGAATGAATCCCATATCCAGTAACTCATGGATGGTCCTCTCAATCTCATCCTTGTCTGCTCTAGGATGACGATATGGGGTAGTAATCACAGGTTTAGCCCCATTCTCCATCTCTATCCCATGCTCGAAACCTCTATCAGGAGGTACTCCAGGAGGTATGTCACCAAAGACTCGACCATGCCGGTCCATCACTGATTGTATGTCTACATGAAAGGCCCTGCCATCCTGAGGTGTAGGTATTTTGGACTTCACAAAATAGCGTGTAGCCCAAAGTATGTCATCATGACGAACGATAGTCTCCATCTTGCGGGAAGTTACCTCCTTAGGACCACCGTCTGAAGCTGCCCTCAAGATAGTCTTCTTCCCTCCAGAAAGAAACTCCAACTGCATGCGGTGGTGGTCAATGATGTATCACCCAATACCCTGTAACTACTGCATGCCCAAGACTACATCATAATCCTCCAGCAGTAGCACATAAAAATCATCTGTCAGAGTATAGTCCCCCATCTAGATGCTAAGTTGAGGAATCCTTCGAGTACAGCTCAAAACGGCACCATCTGCAACCTTCACTCCAAAACCAACAAACTCCTCTGACTGTAACCCACGTCTGTCAACTAGCTTCTGGTCAATAAAGTTGTGCGTGGCACTTGTGTCTACTAAGCTCATAACCCACTGGCCTCTCAATGTACCTTTCAAACGAAAGGCATGAAATCTGGGATAACTGGAAAGAGTAGCCATAGTCACTTTAGCTGACGCCAAAGGCTTTAGAGTGTCTAGCTCTAACTGTGGGTGTCCTTGATCAACCTCCTCCAGACTATCCTCAGTATCAGCATCAGATATCTCCTCATCGCCTATCTCGGATGTCACCTCTATTAAATGAACCTTGCCTTTACCAAGGCAACAATGTCCAGGCTCCCATGGCTCCTTACAGGAGAAGCATAGTTTCTTCCTCAGCTCATTTCTCGACTCCTGGTCCATCCTGGGTGGTCTAGAAGGTGGTCTCCCTCTGCCCTAGGAAGTGTTGACCTTCTGGGGAGGCTGAGAATCCTTGAAAGGTTTCTTATCTGCTTGATAAGAAGTAGGAGGGGTGTCCAGTCTAAATGGAACATCAATGGTCTCCTTGAGGGTGGCTGGCCTGAAAGCTCGTACCAATCCCTTTAGCCTATCCTGCAAACCCTCTATGAACAGCATCACACAACGACTCTGAGACATGTCAGGAACCATGACTGCAATACGCTGGAACTCATTCACAAAAGACTCCACGTTCCCTGTCTGCCTAATGTGTGCCAACTCCCTGTAGTAAAGCTCTGTGTCTTTACGATCAAACCTAGCAATGAGTCGCTTAGTGAATTCAGCATAGGAGTGAACCATGGCATGATCCTAGGTGACCAATCCATGGTGCCACCAATCATAGGCAACCCTGTCTAAATGCAAAACCGCAAACTGTATAGCCTCTCTCAGGCATAGGCCTCAATGATAAATAGATATCCAACTTGTGCACCCAAGCTCGTGCACTCGTGTCGCCCGTGCCATCATAGGTAGCCAGTGTGATCTTCCCAGTGGCCCTACTAAGGTCATTGTTCTGCTGTGGTCTATAGCCCCTGTCTCCTCTGAACCTGGTGTTATCCCTACGCTGTGCACAATATTGTGGAAGAGGAAAAACATCCCTCACCTTTGGGGGTAGGGCTCTCCACTCAGTTGTAGCTGCCATGACTGAATCCTAGAATCCAACCTCAGGTGGCTCCACCTGTGCCAACTGCTCAACTTGCCCAAACTGAGGCAATAATGGTCTATCCCGAGCAGGAATACGTGGACGTTCCTGCCTATGGGAATGAAGGGAGCTCCCTGCTGAGACATGGGATCGATGACTGCGCTGGCTTCCTACAACAGAAACCAATCTGCTCCTTCCCTGTCTTTCCTGTCCACCTCCATGCCTATCCAATTCCATCTGCTTCAGGGTATCCTGTAATCTGTCAAGTGTCTGGACTATCCAGGGTTGCATAGCAATCAGAGTTCTCATGCACTCTCTCTCTTCTCCCTCTGTAGTCATGATGTTACCAACAACACCTTGTGCTTCAACCATAGTTGGTATCTCTGTGTCTCTGGTGGCCTCTGCTTGCCACTGGTTTCTCCTGCGCTCATAGAACCTATGTATTTCTCCACCAGGATGCATAGAAGATATATAAAAATAGATGTCGAATGCTGAAATGAATTATCAAACCCTTTTCTATAACTTGTTGTGATAAATTCATTGAAACCCTACAGGCTGGCAAGATTCAAGCTCTGATACCACTGAAAGATCCCAAACGGATCCTTTCATTGAACTTCTGTAAATTTTAATTAAAATAATAGATTTTCCTGTGCTTTATTTGTGGTCTTAGAGAATTAGACAGAAGTTGCAGAAAGATTGTTTCTTTTTGTATTTTTCTAGATATAAGTAAAACAATAAATAATAATAGCAGCAAATATGGAAGACTACAAACAGCGTGCAATAATATAATATCCAGTCAACCAAATAGCTACAAATCATACTAGGCAAGATATGCAAACAATATGCTAGCAAATGTGTTCACAGACAAGGAGTGATGATGCCAGCTGCAGGGATGGCCAACCATGCACCAAAGGGAAGAGAGGGCTGATGTAAGCCAACCAGCAACCATGAGCCAGTTGAAAGGCAACCGTACGGCTTCTGTAGTCACGCCAAGGCAGCCAAAGATCCCAACGCGCCACCCAATGCCTCCAACGTTCAACAAACAAGTACTCCCAAATGCTGAATTTAATCAATCTCTGTCAACTGTTGAAACAATACTGTAGAATGTTGGAAACCATCTATTGGGGTTTGCATCCCAATACCCAGGCTTTGGGGTTTGCGTCCCAGTCCTCTAGATTCACTCCTCAGAGAAAAATCGCAAATATAAAAAATGAAGATGTAAAAGATAATGAAAGAATGAGCCAACATCTCCTTTTATCTCCCTCTCAAAGCCAATCGAACCCTGAAGGGAGAATATGCCTTTCCCTTTATTATAAAATGACATTTTCTCAATTAAAAGGCCTTTATGTATAGGAAAAACACCCCTTTCCTCAAATAACATAACTCAAGGTGCCAAAAGGTCTTCAGATGATGAAAATAAGTTATAATAATTCAAGACCTTTCCAACGAGCTATAACACATATGCCTGTCTGACCAGATGAAGCCAAAATCCCCTTATTACTCCAATTAGCTTTATAAATAGCTTTATTTTAATTTATTTAAATGCAAACTTAGGAAATATTAAAAATATTTCCTTTTATTCAACAAAAAGCCAAACCAACCAAATAATCAGTGAACTGGTCCTGTCACCTGTCTGTGATTGATGCTGGGCAAAGTGGACCAACTGGCAATCCCATCCCTAAAAACTAGGGATGCTCCTAGAAACTAGGGAATATACCTTGTCACCCTGAAACTGAAACTGTATACTGGTCCCGAGGAACCTCAAATCTGGTCACTGCCACAACCTCCTAAATTTTAGAAAAATCCCTAAAATTAAGGAACTGCCCCAATTGGCTCTCAAACTGACTATAGAACCAACTCCGGTCACTAAGTATCCAGTATGAGTCTCTATCCACCACTTCTAGCCTACGAGACTCCAATAATAGGCCAACTCTCATGACTCTTCTAGTCAGATTAGAGAGGGGACATGACATTGAAACAAGGGTTTGCTCTGAATTTGTCTACAAGAATTGTTAATTCTTGCAAGAAATCGTGGCACTTTGAACCTATTAAACATTAGGCGAGTTGTGCTAACAATAATCTCAATCAAAGATTATGTTTGTGTTTAATAGTGAGTAATTGGGGTTTACAATCAGAGATTTGAATCACATTTTCAGCAAAGATATAAGTGACAAGAAAGAGCCATCATTATGCTTCCATGGGTGATCGAATTGAGAAGAAGTTTCTAGCGTTTTATCTTAGGAAAAGCTTTGCAAAGATTGTGGGATGAATTTTAAATACAGATTGCGGTATATAAGGGTCTGCATCTAGAGATATAGGCTGCCGCAACTTCAATTTTGGGACAGCACTTGTAATTGCAGATAGCGTTAATCATAGAGGGCCAACGGTTTGGAGAATGGGAGCTGCAATTTCTACTAGAGAATTCCATATTCAATTTTCAGAATTCCAAGTTTTCCATAGTTAGTTTCAAATATATATAATTTGCATTGCATACATATTTGTAAATATTTCTTTGGTGAAAGAATTGAAAGGATGCATGCCAAGTGTTTGTAGAATTGTCTATTGGCTAGAGATGCACATTTTAAATGTAGAAATCATATGTATGCATTCAAATGGTCAAACAAAATTGCATTTGCTTTTTAGTTCCTTGCCTAGATTTCTTAATAATCATTTGCTAGCATTTAAACTTCATTTGAAACCATTTCAAGCAAACAAATACAATCTGAAAATAAAAGACAGCCAAATAAAGGTTTCCTGCAAAGTGTTTGACAAAATGTTAAACATACAAAATTGAGCAATTTGGTGTTTGTTGAAGTTAGAAACTGTTGGGGTTCTTACAAAATCCCAATTGCAAGTGTTGTTGCTTTCATCTTTTTTCTTGTGTTTTGTTTTATAAAACCCGAAATTGTTTTTGCATTGCTAGCATAAAGTCCGGATGATATTCGAAAAAGGATGATTTTCACCATTGTTGGGCATCAAGGTTAATCTCACTTTCATTCTTTCCTTTGAAAAGTGAAAATACAATAATTTTATAAATATGCAATCGGGATTTTAAATCCCAATTGCAAGTAAAGTTATTATGAAGCAATATAGTATGTCATCGGGATTTTAAATCTTGATAACATATTTATACATTATGTCTTGCAATGCGTTTTAAAAATCCCGTTGCTTGTAAATGCTTTGGAAAATCTCAAAATGAAGTTTTCAAGTTTAAAAAAGCCTTCTATCATTACTCTAGCGCTATTACCTGCAGAAAACACTGCTACAATCCAGCATATCATCAAGAATTTAATCTCAAACTCCTTTCCACACCATTTAAAGTTGGATTTCCTCATTGACTTGTTTTGATCTTTCAAAATCATTGGGCGTTATTTTTGGAAGTCCTGCATTTGGTATTTTCAAGTGGCAGTTTTCTCATGTGTTATGTTTCTTCTCCTCTGCAATTGTTTTGATTTCAGCTCTTCCCCTTGTAAAAATTGCAAAATGCCAAAGAAAATTTGGAGGTGAATGGAAATGAAATTCGAAGCATCATTTCAAATTTTCAGCATGTTGAATGAGAAATGGTACGCAGCTATTATGCAGCCTTGCAATCCTCAGAAAATAATTAGCAGCCTCCCAAGTATAAATTGCAACTGCCTGTAATGAAATGCAGCCCTTCTTATTTGCCACACAACCTCCCAGATTTTAAACGCAGCCTTCCAGGAAGAAAGTTCGTGGCCTTCAGATGTATTTTGCAGCAAAGGAAGATACAACAGCCTTCCAAGAACATGAGATATTCTGAGAAAATCGAACCAAAATTTTGTATACCTCTATAACAGCAGCAATTTAATAATTCTCTTCAAATTTGGTATACAACAACACCAAATTTGCATTTGCAGAATCAAAATAAATTTTTAGAATTCAGTTTGCAAAATTCACCATCAATCAGTGACGATTCAAATTGCTAAAAGAGAGGAATCAGTCCTCAAACCCTAGCCATCTTCTTCACAACCAATTTTTATCAAATGAACAATAAATATCTTAAAATGAGCTCTCAAGTCCCTTTTTATTCTTTCTTGTGAGAGCTCAAACACAATTCTTACCAATGTGGGATAAAAAGATATACTTTTCCTTTTAATAATTCATTTACTCCAATACTTTAAATTAATACCTTGGCTTAGGCTTCCATGAATTAATTAAATAAATGGCCCCTTTCCATGATGTCTCAACCCTCAACTTAAGTGAAATTATAAAGTTAAATTATAACTTTATAATAAGCCATTTAGTGAATTAATAAAAATTTGGCCACCAAAATAATAACTCCCAAAATACTTATCCTTTTAATATGTCGTTTGAAATAGGAGTCACACTTATTATTTCCCCATGTGACCAAATGCACCTTCCAAAAATAGAAAGAGTCCTTCTCGATCAACATCAGACTTACTATAAATAGTAAACATGGCAAAACTATAGCAAATGAAGTCTGAATGACGCCAAACGAAAGCCAAACCAAAGCATACAGAATCCTAAAGTAGATGCCCACTGAAAGAGACCCTCTGTCCATCCTCATCAGCCTACGAGGGTCACATGATAGGCTAATCCCAAGAGCCTGAAAAATGGGGACATTACAGTCCTCCCTTCCCAAGATTGCTTGTCCTCAAACAATCAGGAAAAACAAGCAACAACACAGTCCACCCGGATCCCAAGGATGGTCATTAGTAATGTCCCAATCCTCACCATACTCCTGTGAAGAAATCATCAGCATCAACAGTACAAAAATCAGCAACTGAGAAACTGCACTCAACACCCAAACAACTGACATCACTGACAACATCATCTGAAGACCAACTGTAGATGCTGATAGAAGAAACCACTCAGCGGAACTCAACCCAACTGAAACATCAACTTTGTCAAAACTCAAGTCCCTGTCTAACTGACACTCGCACCCAACTGCACTGTGGATATGACAACAACCATAGGTACCTGAGTCACTGCCACCAAATTCAATCTCTGATAAACTGTCCTGGGTGTGTCGATATTGCAAGTTGTGTAACTTGCAACTGCCAATTCCATCTACAAAAGATGGTGCTAATCCATCCCATAATGGATGGTAAGAAACTGGAGCCGATCTACACCTACGTGAAATCAAATTTTCTACCTTTGGGTCAAAAGAAAAATGATAAGCATACCCCACCGTATAATGTCGGTAGAAAGCCCCAATCTCCGTCCATGGCTCATCATTACCCAACTGGGAATCATGAGATGGCTCCAATCTCTGACTCCTCATAACCATAGGCTAGTTAGGATCCTGAGCAACCCTTTCAGCAAACCCAACCTCAAAATCCCTATGAGGAAGCATTGTAGAAAGAGTCTCCACAATCTTCCCTACCAACCTCCGAATAGTACAAGAGCCTCGGATGAGAGTACCCTCAAACACTCTGTATGAATCTTCTCGCACGTTTGCATTCTCAAGTAAATACTCCATGAATGACTCGGTGCAGTAGAAATTATACGTGGAAGCGTCAACTTGCTCCCCCGCAATCCATAGCTGATCCCTTTGAAAATGAGGCATTGCCAACTCATCCGTACCTAGTGCACCCACATCCTGAACAGGTGTGTCTGCCACATCATCATGTCGCGTATCCCCAACTATAGAAGCCAACTCACCACCAACCACCTCAATGTGCAACCGAATTGGATCTGGGGCTGGTGTGGACCGAATGTGCTCCAACTCCACGGTCACCTCCTCTATCTGAAATTGCGACTCCTGAAGAGCCCACTAAGTGCACTCTAAAGCCTCAGTAGTCGCTGTGAGCTCCTGAGTAAGCCCACGCACCTCCTCCTCTCTATCCATCAGTGCCTCATATGCTGTACTCCCCCACTCAACTAGGTGATCACGGTCGGCTACCATCTATAAATAATCCTGTCTCAAAATCTTGACAGCCTCACGCAAGGAATGGATCTTTGTCAAGGAAAGGTAACCACCACTGTGTTCATTTGTCATAGGAGCACCCCAATCATAAACAGCCAACAACTGACGAGCGGCATCAAAATGCTCAAGAGTAGAAGTAATATCTCTCTCGCCAACTCGCAACTGGCTAGTCACATGATGACTCTGCACAACAGGCCTCCTATGTACAACCTCAAATGCATTGTCCACACTGAGAGGAAGCTGCATCCAACAAACTCCCCTCAAGATCACTGTATCTCTGTGTACTTTCATCCGAGTACACCTACAAACTGAGTACAGGCCTCGGACTCGTCCTCATCTAACCCCAACGAAGCTGCTGCTGAATCCGACCCAACTTAATCCCCAGCTACCTCGTCCTCTGCAACCACATGGCAATCCAGATCCTGGGATACATCCTCACTCACTAACAACTCAGAGTCCTCCCCCAGGGTATGATAAATCAAGCATGTCTTGCTGCAGGAAGAATCATCCTCATGAGTCACCAACGAAGTAACCCCCTCTCTAAAAGTGGAAGCCCTGGCTGTAACAAACTCCTGACTCTCATATGCTTCCCTATCCTCATCTATAAGTCCCTGTAACAAAGAATCCTGGAACCCACCACCGTCATATGACAACGGTGAATCCACACCCAAAGTCAGATATAGAAAGCCAAAAACACTACAACACTCATCATCCTCGCTCTCAACATCAGAAATATCTGTGATGCTAGTTTCCACATCGTCTATCCGCGACTCGTCCACTAACTCTGGCTATATACATGACTCAATGTCATCATGTGAATCAACTATATTGTGGCATGAAACTACATCACCCAACTCAACTGCAACACTCCCATCATGAGTGTCATCACTAGATAGCTCCATGCTCGCATCCTCAACACAGGAAAAAACCACTGTTTCCTGTACCGATCCCACAGTGCGACTGCTATCATAAACCTCTAAACTATCAGAGCTCATATGTTCCTCGCGGTCATCACCCAATATCTCACAGGGGGTGTCATCCCCAATGCAGCTCACAACATCCTCAAAAGTGTCATCAGATGTGTCTATACTATCAGCTTCCACATCTCCCACTAAAATCTCAACTGCTGACACCTGACTTTGCACACATGACTCAACGTCAGGCTGTGCACCAATAATGCTAGAGCATAAACTGTCATCAACTGACCCCGCTGTAATGCCCGGATGACCAACATCACCACTGGGAGACTCCGTACATGCCTCGGTCCCATCTGAAGAAGCAACTGCCTCCTGCACTGGAGCAACACTACTATAACTGACATAAAAATCTCCAATAACAACTCCCTCCACGGAAGAGTCTAAACACTCAGTGATAACTACAGCATCAACTGCCTCTGTACAATCCGTAGCGACTACTCTGGGAGCCTCAACCTGTTGATGCTCAGTGCTGCTGTCAACCAATAGTAATGAAACATCCACATGATCCTGTGAAATAAATCCATCATCAGCATCGCAGATAGAACTAATAGGTGTCGTATCAACTATAGGTACATCTGCATCATGGGCACCTATCAAAGAAAACTCAAACCTTCTCCCCTACAATCTCGATGTCGGTCTTCTGAAAGAAGAGACCATATACCTCGTTGCCCTATCTACTGTCACTGGATCCAACAAACTCTCCGCCAATCTCTGCTGATGAAGCCTAAGTTTTTCCATACTTTCCACTAAGACATTTAATTCCCCTCTCTTTCCCATACTATTACGGCAACTTCCAGAATTGGGCCTCTGATATTTATCCATAGCTGGGAAAGTGGAAGTGCTAATCACTTTAAAATGACTTCAGAATATAAATGAATCCAAACCCCACAGGATGGCAGGAAAAATGCTCTGATACCACCATAAAGAGCCTGCCTGGCTCTTTGCTGAAGATAATATTTATTTTTGGATTTGCTTGCAAGTTTGTTTTGTTTTGATAATATTTGACCTTTACAATTTCTTCCAGAATTGAATAATAATAAATAACAATTTATTCTAACTTCAGAACTTCACCAGAAAAGACCAAATTTATTAATTTGCAAATTGTCTAATCAACTTTTCAATAAATAAATACAAATTGGCACCTTATCATGAAATGTGGCAAGCTGGAAATGTTTCTTAGCCAATGAGAAATGGTACGCAGCCATTATGCAGCCTTGCAATCCTCAGAAAATAATTAGCAGCCTCCCAAGTATAAATCGCAACTGCCTATAATGAAATGCAGCCCTTCTTATTTGCCACGCAGCCTCCCAGATTTAAAACGCAGCCTTCCAGGAAGAAAGTTCATGGCCTTCAGATGTATTTTGCAGCAAAGGAAGATACAACAGCTTTCCAAGAACATGAGATATTCTGAGAAAATCGAACCAAAATTTTGTATACCTCTGTAACAGCAGCAATTTAATAATTCTCTTCAAATTTGGTATACAACAACACCAAATTTGCATCCACAGAATCAAAATAAATTTCCAAAATTCAGTTTGCGAAATTCACCATCAATCAGTGACGATTCAAATTGCTAAAGAAGAAGAATCAATCCTCAAACCCTAGCCATTTTCTTCAGAACCAATTTTTATCAAATGAACAATAGATATCTTAGAATGAGCTCTCAAGTCCCTTTTTATTCTTTCTTGTGAGAGCTCAAACACAATTCTTACCAATGTGGGATAAAAATATATACTTTTCCTTTTAATAATTCATTTACTCCAATACTTTAAATTAATACCTTGGCTTAGGCTTCCATGAATTAATTAAATAAATGGCCCCTTCCCATGATGACTCAACCCTCAACTTAAGTGAAATTATAAAATTAAATTATAACTTTATAATAAGCCATTTAATGAACTAATAAAAATTTGGCCACCAAAATAATAATAACTCCCAAAATACTTATCCTTTTAATATACCATTTGAAACAGGAGTCACACCTATTATTTCCCCATGTGACCAAATGCACCTTCCAAAAATAGAAAAGGTCCTCGATCAACATCAAACTTACTATAAATAGTAAACATGGCAAAACTATAGCAATTTGAACTCAATCTTGCAAACTTTGAGCTCCATATTGCATTTAGAGTTATAGTTTGTTTCTAAATTTGGTCTTGTAGACTTTGAGCTTCTTATCAAATTTGAAGTTATTGTAGAACACACAGATAAGGAGGTAACTTGCAGACTTTGTGTTGCTTTTACTTTCTCAGTTTGTGCATGCAAGGTGGAATATACGCTGGAGACTTTGAGTTGCATGTATGTTTCATCCTTGTTCCTAAATTCTCATAGGGAGTTGTGGAAAGACTTTGAGCTTTCACGAGCTCCTTGTTTTAACTTTACTAAAATTGTACTCAACAAATTGTTGTAAAGATAGAAACATGTATTTTGAAATAAAAGAATACGACGCGGGAAGAACACCTACTCTGAAAGAAGAGAGTATGGTAAATGTAACGCCCTGTTAATTAGCTTAGTGTACATAATCTTAGGTGTCAAGTTTAGTATAGGTTGTTTTCAGTAACAGTAGATAGGGGGAGCCTTCCCTTAATTAGGAGAGACTGTGTCTCACATCCTGTGGTCGGAACCATTGTTTTGCAATTGATCCTTAAAAACTATTAGTTGGAAAATATCCACCCAACAAGTAGTAGTATTTTTTTATTAAATCTAAGCATTGCAAATCAGCATTGTCTCAAAAAACACAAAATAAATTTAAAAAAACACAAAAAAATCCAAAAAACAAACAAAAACCAAAAAACTCAAAAATCTGGAAGAAAATCAGATTTGGCAAAAAACCAAATATGGGGGTGCACACTACAAGCAATGTGATAAAAATGTCTACAAATCTTCAATCTTCAAAGATGTTATGATAATGTAGTTGATTATGCAAATGTTGCTAGTTTTGAAGATAATCTTGGTTCGAAAATCATGAAAAGGATGGTTATAAAGGTTAGGGATTAGGAAATTGTGAATAGGGAATGAGAGAGCCAATAATGAGGCCAAAGTATGTAGGCCTAGGCTATGTCATAGTTCACAAAAATAATGTTACAAATGTTATAAGTTCAAGCAAATTAATTTAATAAATTCAATGCTCTTATTGTAACAAGAAAGGGCATACAGAGGACAAGTGTTTTGATTTAGATCCCTGTACCTTGTGTGGATTAACAGATCATTATAAAAAGGCACGTTGGAACAAAGCATTGAAATGAATCTATGTCAAAGTACATAAAAATAGATTGTGGGTGGAGTTATGGATCAAGTTGGTATAAAATAATACGTATGATTAAAAAGTTATTTAAGCATAAAAGTTCCTATAAGAAAAAGAAATCATTGTCATGTGAGATGTCATCAAAAAGTGAAGTTGGGGGAAGCAATTTCTATAATTTGTTTTGATGATGTAGGGGATGTTTATTGGCTTGTATATTTCAAACATGGTTGGTTTATTCCAGATTTTGTTGATGATAGCTTTGGACATTATTTAGTCCTCAATATTGCAAATTTGTGGGATGCTGATTTTGAGATTGCACATAAATTGCAGATAGAGAAGAGAAGACCATGTATGGTCATGATTGTAGTGAGCACTAGCAAAGTGACTCGCGATGGTCAACTATAGATTGATCATCTTTGATTGGAGTGAGCACTAGAAGAGTGACTCATGATGTGATTGCATCAATGATTGGAGAAAGAAGATTGCAGCTATTTTATCAATGATTGAAGAATGAAGATTGCAACCCATATTTTAGATATTTTCTTCAAAATGCTCATTATGTGATAGAAAGGATGGAATAATAACCTATTTTTAATTTTTTATCAATGTTTATTATGGGGGACAATGAAGGATAATAAACATTGAATAATATTTGTTATTCATTGGATGTTAATCAAACTGTTATCTTTGCTTAGGTATTAGTTGTAAGTAGTTTTATAATTTAGTTTTTAACTATGTTATCCCGAGTTTCCGAGATGGGGGGACAGGGGAATGGGTTTTCAAGACTTTGTTTTGCCAGAGCAGGGGACAACTATATATATATATATATATATATATATGGAAATCTGAAATTTCAAATATATTCATGAATTTCAGAATTACATAACATTGTGACATTCATCATAGCAACATAATAACATTTATTAATCCAAAGACTAAAATCATTGAGTCAATGATCAATGTCATTCATCGAATGATTATAGAACATTGCATCAAATGAATCAAACCGAATCATCATAGAATAGGAACATAGGATGACATCAAATGAATCAAATGAGAGTTCAAATTTCAATTTCAATTTCATACATTCATAGATATAATTCATTGAAACAACGAAAAGTATCATAGATTCATATCATACACCAAAATGCGCATAGGCTGCAAGTCTCAAAAAAATGAAAAGTTAAAGACTTTAAGTATCATATCATATATCAAGATTCAATTATCAATTTCAATGTATCATATAATGTCAGAAGATTGAAAGTCTAAAATTCAAAGTCAAAATGAAAATTCAAAACAAAAATAATATGACAGCTGTGATGAGCCCAACTGGCTCTCATCTGCCAACTGGCTTCTAACTCTATTTTATTTGCAAACTTTATTTGAAATTCAAAATATTTATAATCTTTGCAATTTTCAACATTAAAATTTCTTGACTGATGTCCCAACCGGTGCTGAGAGGGGAGGGGTGAATCAGCACTTAAAAATTCTTTCCTTTTTCTTTCTTTAATCCAGTGAAGTAAACTTATAGCACCATAGCAAACAGTTTTAAGCAAATAAAACAATAAGTGAATCAAACACAAAGTGACACAAGATTTATCACGTGGAAACCCGGTTAGGGTAAAAACCACGGTGTGAGGAGACCTCACAATATTTGTACTTTTCTGAAGCACTTCCTGTTAAGAGCTTGCCCGATCAAGGGATAAAACGCACTTGCTAGGTGTGACCCGGTCAAGGGATTTGTTGCAGTAAGATCTGTTAAGACCTGCTTGGTTAAGGGACTTCAGACACCTTGAAAGATGTCACCCGATTAAGGGATTTTGATACAAGGGACCTATTAGAGTCCACCCAAATACTGAGATTTGTCTATTGTAGTTTGCTAGAAAACAATAGAATTAAGATCTTTACAGAAGGCTCTACTTAGCCAAATGTGATTTCTATTTGTGCTCTACTAAGAATTATCACCAATTAACATAGGTGTATTCTCAACTGTTGTTGTGCTCCCTTGCACAACTTTTTCTCTCTTGATTTTCTCTAATCCTTGTTACTTTTCTAACCCTTGCTCCTATAGCATATAGGTTCACTCTTTTTCTTGGCAGAATGAAGGCAATTCTTCTTCTCAACAGACATAAGAATATATTCAATTTTGTTTCCATGACTGCGCCTCAAATACATGACCTAATCTTTTGATCCAATGAATTCATTAGTTAGTGAAGTGTTTGTTCTCTGAGCAAGCATTCGATGCAAGCTCTGGCTTCATCCATTTCATGAAGAAAGCAACAGTTGCGTGTCAGGCAACCTTTCTTTACAAGAGATAATACTTTTATTTAAAGCCACTAATTCCGGCTTTAAATTCTTCAATCACGCCTCAAGAGACCATTGATTCCGGCTTTAAATACTTTACCTGCGCCTTGAACCGATCACCAAGACAACTCAAGATCACTCGGATTTACTGCAATAAATCTCGATCAAGAAGAACTGGTTGGAACAGACAGTTGATTATGACGTCCTCGGTTCATACTGGAGTCTGTATAATATATCAGTTGAGTTCTTCATGCTATAAATAGGTAAGAGTCTGTTGCTGTCTCTTTCTTGGCTTACCGGTTACACGTCCCTAGGTGTGCTTCTTTTGAGCAGACTACCGGTTGCATTGTTCCGGTTGTGTTATAGACATTACTTGGATATGCTTGTATTTGTATTTGTACTTGTCTATACCGGTTGAGGTTAGTCCTTGGTTGGTACTAGGATACACTCTTCTCTACTGAGTGCATTGTCCGATTGTTGATGCTTAGTGTAGTGACCGGTTTCACAACCTCTCTTGATGAAGAGTCCCCTTTATAATAGAGACAACAAATCTCTATCCTCTTTTGCCAATCAATGACAACACTTGGACTGGTAGAGAGCTTACCGGTTAGTGATGCTAACAATCTCCTCCTTTGGCATTGTTGGCAAAAATATGATCATATTCTCCCCCTTTTTGACAAAAGAATGCCAAAAGGCTAATCAAGAAGATTTGCATACTCTGCTCCCCCTGCGAGCAGCAGTCCTTTTCATCAGTTCATAGAAGATAAGATGTAACTTTTTGAATCATAATGAACTGATGACTTCTTGTTGATGATTACTGATGATCTGAGAGGGGTACAACCCCCAGTCTACCTCTGAGATACTCAAAGGTACTCTTTGGTAATGGCTTTGTAAATATATCAACAATCTGTTCTTTTGTGGACACATACTCCAATCTTACTTCTTTGTTCTGTACAAGTTCCCTCAAGTAGTGATACTCGATGGCAATGTGCTTGGTCTTGGAGTGCATAACAGGATTTTTGGATATGTTTATGGCACTAGTACTGTCACAGTGAATTGCGATTGGTTCAGGTACCTGTTCTTGAATACCTTCAAGCAATTGTTTAATCCAGATCACCTGTGCAATTTATTGCAGCAGCAACATATTCAGCTTCAGCAGTGGATTGAGAAATGCAATTCTGCTTCTTACTTGTCCATGATACTATTCTTGCACCTAGAAAGAATGCACCAGCACTTGTGCTCTTTCTATCATCCACGTTGCTAGCCTAGTCTGCATCTATGTAGACTTTAATTTGGAATCCACCCTTGCGTGGAAACCATAAGCCATATTCCTCGGTTCCCTTTAGATATTTGAAGATTCTCTTTACCGCAATTAGAGGTGTTTCTTTGGGATTAGCAGAGAATCTTGCTACTATGCCAACTGCATGAGCAATATCCGGTTTGTTGTGAACAACATACTACAATTTTCCTATCATGGACTGATACATTGTTTCATTAACTTCTTTGGCATCATCCTCCTTTGATAACTTAAGATTAGTTATCATTGGAGTTCCAACCAGTTTGGATTCTTCTAGTCCAAATGGCTTGAAAATTTCTTTTATGTACTTGGACTGAGAGATGAAGATACCTTCTTTTAGTTGATGGACCTGTAGTCCAATAAAGAATTTTATGGGCCCTATCATAGACATCTCAAATTCTTTCTTCATTTCTTCAACAAATGATTTGTTCATTTTGTCATCTCCTCCAAAGATGATGTCATCAACAAAGATTTCAGCAATTAGATTGCCATCCTTTCCAGTTTTAAGATACAAATTGTTGTTGTCACCGGTTCTAATGAATCCAATTGTTAGAACATATGAATGCAACATTTCATACCAAGCCCTTGGGGCCTGCTTGAGCCCATAGAGAGCCTTTTTTAGTTTGCAAACCATATCAGTCTTTTGAGCAGATGTAAACCCTTCCGGTTGCTCAATGTAGACTTCTTCTAGTATTCCATTGAGGAATGCAGACTTCACATCCATCTGGTACACTTTAAACCCTTTGTGAGCTACATAGGCAAGAAGAATTCTCACCCCTTCCAGTCTGGCTACCAGTGCAAAGGTTTCTCCATAGTCCAGTCCAGCTTCCTAAGCATAGCCTTTGCAAACTAGCCTTGCTTTATTTCTGATCACTTTACCATCCTCATTCAGTTTGTTTCTGTACACCCATTTAGTCCCAATTACGTTTTTCTCATGAGGTCTTGGCACAAGTTCCCACGTGTCATTCTTTTCTATTTACTCAATTTCTTCGTCCATGGCCTTGACCCAATTTTCATCTTCAAGGGTTTCTCTGGTGGTTTTGGGCTCAACACACGAGAGAAGACAGACGTTCTCTTTGGCTTTTTTCCTGGTCAGGATGTTCCCATGTCTGTCATCAGTTATATTGTCAGTAGAGTGATATGTGACATACCTTGGAAGAGCTGGCCTTTGTCCCTAGTTTGGTTCATCTTGTTGAGCAATATCTTCGTCATGGTTCTGAACATCTACTTGTTCACCATCCTGGGGTGTCCTGTCAGCTTCAGGCACAGTCTCTCAGTCTTGATTTCTGTCAGTGGGAGTTGTCTCCTCTTCTTCGGTTGTTGCTTCATGAAACTCAAAGACATCTCTTCTATTAGTAAGTTTAAAATTTTCATGATTGACATGTCCGGTCCTCTTGTTTGGTTCAGATGATTCATCAATTTTTACATTGATGCTTTCAATTATCTTGCCTGTTTTTTTTGTTTAGACACCGATAGGCTTTGCTTTTCGTAGAGTAACCCAGAAATGTTCCTTCATCACTCTTGGGATCAAACTTCCCAAAAAACATTTCTTTTTTGATATAACATTTACCACCAAAGATTCTGAAGTAGCCTACACTAGGAGTATGCTTAAACCATAGTTCGTAAGGCGTCTTACCGGTTCCCTTTTTGACTTGAACTCGGTTGATTGTATACACAGCGGTGCTGACAGCTTCTCTCCAGAAGTGATGAGGAAGATTCTTTTGGATCAATAGGGTTCTGGCATAGTCGATCAGCGTTCTATTTCTTCTTTTTGCTACTCCATTTTGCTGAGGAGTCTAGGTGCAGAGAACTGTCTCTGTATGCCATGTTCCTCACAGTAATGAGTAAACTCTTGAGAGGTGTACTCACCTCCTCTGTCCGACCTCAGACATTTCAAGCTTCTACTAGTTTCCTTTTCCACTTTAGCCTTGTAAATTTTGAACATGTGAAAGGCTTCCGATTTCCCACTGAGAAAGTGTCCACATCATTCTCGAGAAATCATCTACGAACAACATGAAATACCGTACTCCATGATAGCTCTTTGTCCTCATTGGTCCACATAGGTCTGTGTGTACAAGATCTAGAACATTTTCAGCAGAGAAAGACTTGCTACCAAAGCTTGCTCCTGTGAGTTTTCCTAACTGACAATCCTTACAAATACCTCCCATGGGTTTTGCAATTTCTAGGAGTCCTCTGACCAATTTCTTCCTGCTCACTTTGACAATGCTGTCAAAGTTTATATGGCAGAGTCTCTTGTGCCATAGCCAGCTATTGTCTTCTTTCGAGATAAGACCAATCTTGCTTGATTCTCCTTTGACAGAAGCAATTAAACAGGCTCCTTCTATTGAGTCTAGGTAGAACAAATTGCCTTTGCTCTGTCTACTGGTTGCAATGTGAGATCCAGATTGATTTTTGACTATGCAGGAACCTTGACCGAATTCCAACTGGAAACCTTTGTTGTTTAGTTGTGCAACACTCATCAGGTTGTACCTGAGTCCTTTGACCCAGTACACATCTTCACAGACAACATTGTTGCAGAGAACAATAGATCCTTTACCCTTGATGGCACAAGGGGCATTGTTTCCAAATGTGACTAATCCGTTGTTGTTGAGCTCTAAGTTGATAAACTTGCTCTTGTCACCGGTCATACGGTGAGTACATCCGCTATCAATGATCCAATCGTCATACTGATGTGAACTGGATATGAGTGCAACTTCATTAAGGGCTGGGCTCTCCTCCTTTATTGCAACAAATGCAATTTTTGGATCTTTTGAGTCTTCAGACTCATTGTCTGTGACTCCTTCCTCCGCAAGATAGCATTCCTGCTTTCCTTTGTTCTTGAACCGGTCTCTTTTGTCTCTGTTTTCATTATCTGGACATCGGGCAACAATGTGTCCTATTTTGTTACAAGAGAAGCATTTTAAAAGGAGTTTCCCTTTATACTTCCCTTTCCCTCTGGAGAATCTCTTAGCAATCAGAGCTTCAAACTCATCTTGCTCCGTCTCCTCTGAGAGTAGATTCTCAATGAGGTTGCCGATCTTACCGGTAGAAGAGCTATCGGTTTCTCTTCCCTTTTTGGTGGAAGAGGCATTGACCGATGATTTAAATGCTGCTTCCTGAACAGATAGGATATTATCAAAGTTGCTTAATTCAAAGGTAGCCAGCTTACCGATTAGGGAGTCTAGCGTGACTTGATCGTTGCTCACGGATCTGAGCTCTTGAATGGCAAAGATCTTTATGGCATACTGAGGTCTGAGAGTTCTTAGTATTTTGCTCACCACCTCTTCTTTAGTCAGCTTGCCTCTAGCGCTTCTGATGGAGTTGATCACTTCCTTGATTCGGTTGCTATATTGCTTGATATCTTCTCCATCATTCATCCTCATGTCATCATACTTTCCCCTGAGGCTTTCGACCTTGGCTCTCTGAACATTGGGATCTCATCCATAGACTGTTTGTAACTTTTTCCACATTTTGCAGGCGGAGTCGAGGTGTTCAATTTCAGCATACACGTGGTAGGGTAAGGTGCTAGCTATCATATCCATGGCAGCCATATGCTCAGTCTTAATTTTCAATTCATCAGGTGTCAAGGTACCAACAGGCACATTGTAGTCATTGGTAACATGTTTCCAGTACTGGTCACTATTGGTCTTCATATATAGCTTCATTCTGCTGCACCATAAGGTGCAGTTTTCTTTGGAAAACTTTGGTCCTTCCTTTCTCATCATCATAGCTTTCTCCCTGTGCGGTTAAGCAACAAAGAAAAATAGAACCATGCTCTGATACCAATTGACAGTCCCAACCGGTGCTGAGAGGGGAGGGGTGAATCAGCACTTAAAAATTCTTTCCTTTTTCTTTCTTTAATCCAGTGAAGTAAACTTATAGCACCATAGCAAACAGTTTTAAGCAAATAAAATAGTAAGTGAATCAAACACAAAGTGACACCAGATTTATCATGTGGAAACCCGGTTAGGGTAAAAACCACGGTGTGAGGAGACCTCACAATATTTGTACTTTTCTGAATTATGCCTTGTTAAGAGCTTGCTTGGTCAAGGGATAAAATGCACTTGCTAGGTGCGACCCGATCAAGGGATTTGTTACAGTAAGATTTGTTAAGACCTACCCAGTTAAAGGACTTCAGACACCTTGAAAGATATCACCCGGTTAAGGGATTTTGATACAAGGGACCTGTTAGAGTCCACCCAAATACTGGGATTTGTCTATTGTAGTTTGCTAGAAAACAATAGAATTAAGATCTTTACAGAAGGCTCTGCTTAGCCAGATGTGATCTCTATTTGTGCTCTACTGAGAATTATCACCGATTAACATAGGTGTATTCTCAACTGTTGTTGTGCCGCCTTGCACAACTTTTTCTCTCTTGATTTTCTCTAACCCTTGATACTTTTCTAACCCTTGCTCCTGTAGCATATAGGTTCACTCTTTTTCTCGGCAGAATGAAGGCAATTCTTCTTCTCAACAGACATAAGAATATATTCAGTTTTGTTGCCGTGACTGCGCCTCAAATACATGACCTAATCCTTAAATCCAATGAATTCATTAGTTAGTGAAGTGTTTGTTCTTTGAGCAAGCATTCGATGCAAGCTCTGGCTTCATCCATTTCATGAAGAAAGCAACAGTTGCGTGTCAGGCAACCTTTCTTTACAAGAGATAACACTTTGATTTAAAACCATTAATTCCGGCTTTAAATTCTTCAGTCGCATCTCAAGACACCATTGATTTTGGCTTTAAATCCTTTACTTGCACCTCAAACCGATCACCACGACAACTCAAGATCACTTGGATTTACTGCAATAAATCTCAGTCAAGAAGAGCTGGTTGGAACAGATAGTTGATTATGACGTCCTCAATTCATACCGGAGTCTGTATAATATATCGGTTGAGTTCTTCATGCTATAAACATGTAAGAGTCTGTTGTTGTCTCTTTCTTGGCTTACCAGTTACACGTCCCTAGGTGTGCTTCTTTTGAGCGGACTACCGGTTGCACTGTTCTGGTTGTGTTATAGACATTACTTGGATATGCTTGTATTTATATTTGTACTTGTCTATACCGGTTGAGGTCGGTCCTTGGTTGGTACTAGGATACACTCTTCTCTACTGAGTGCATTGTCCGGTTGTTGATGCTTAGTTTAGTGACTGGTTTCACAGCCTCTCTTGATGAAGAGTCCCCTTTATAATAGAGACAAAAAATCTCTATCCTCTTTTGCCAATCAATGACAACACTTGGACCGGTAGAGAGCTTACCAGTTAGTGATGCCAACATTGACATCAAACAACAAAGTAATACAATTCAGTTGCCCTTCAACAATTCATTAACTTGCTTGGAAATTATTCATAATCATTACATATAATAATTAGGATGCAGCACCTTATTATGCAACTTCAAGATAGATGATGCCACTTCCTTGGAATGATTCGCAGCACCCTGGAAAGAACACGCAGCCTCCAAAAAACTAATCAGTCATGCAAAACGAAAATCACAGCCACCATAGACTTGAAACGCAGTCTGAATATATTAAATACGACCCTTAGAAATGTGACGCAGCCTCTGTATATTGAATGCAGCCCTCAATAGATGTGATGCAGCCACTATATATTGAATGTGGTCACCAAAGAACATGGAGTGCAGCCCAAGCAAAGACTCGCAGCTCTTAAGAACAGCTCACAGCTCTCAACACAAATAGTACAGTCTTTAGCGATTCCGTATGGCATCCACAATGATCACAATCTGAATTAATTTGCAAACACAATTCGTTGGTAATGAATTTCCAACTCAAAGTGCATTGAATTCTGGAAGAGATGATGTTTTCTCCAAGAGTTGAAGACCAAACCCTAGCTCTTCCCACACAAATTCAATTTCTTCTCCAAACACTTTTGAATTTTTAATCAAATGACAATAGGTGAATTTCTTTTGGCCCAAAGCATTGCTTTTATAATAAAAAATATCTTCTCTTACACACTTTTCACTTACCAAAGACTTTGCTTTATGTGCACATTTGAAATATAATAAACTATTATATTTCTTTCCTCTTTAATGATGAGAAAAAACCCTTTCATTAAAATAGCCATATTCTGACACATAAGGTCCCTGTTTTATGAGCTCAGGATTGAAAACTTCTCAATCCGGTTCCAACGAGCTATAACACTAAGATGCCCACAATACATTCCAAAGAAAAATGGCAACCTTAGCCGATTTAATTAAATAATAATCATAATTCACCCATCTTGCGAAAATGACTGAGGAAGCATCAAAATTAAAATCTGATAGCACAAGAGTGATCTTGATGATGAAAGATGCTGAATGAGCCTAACGGGGTGACTTACTAAAAATAGACACTCCCTCCAAAAATCTTGGAGTCCAAACCGGAAGCTAGAAATAAAATCTAAAAGCATCATATAACTCCTCTAAATCATCTGAGATCAATAGAACCATATGATGACGCACTATAAATAGTAAGTCCCTGAAAATGGGGCCAAAACCCACAACAAGGTCCTCTAATCACCAGAATCAGCCTACAAGGACCCAATGATAGGCTAAATCCACTAACTCCAATGCTCGCTCAAATTGGGGATGTTACAGTCCTCCCTTCCTGAAATTGCTTGTCCCCAAGCAATCTCAAAAAACAAAACACAGAAGTCCACCTGGATCCCAAGGATAGAATGGAGTAATGTCCCTATCATCACCACACTCCAACAAAAATAATTCCAACATCAATAGTACGAACTGCAGCATCTGAGAAACTGAACTCAACACTCGAACTGACGATGGTGAGACAGGAACATCACATGGGAGTAACTCAACCGTGAGTAACTTACATGGAAGCAACTCAACCGACAAACTAGACTGGCCCCCAGTCTGTGTTCCAACTAAACTATCATACTACTCATCAAACGGATGCACTTATGAACAACTGGTAGATATCTTGAACATGAGGATCAAAAGTAAAACTATATGCACTACTCATTGTGTACACCTCTATAAACTTCCCAGCAAAAACTGACTGGCATCCTGTAAACACTGTGTGATCATCCGGTGTATTGAAAAGATCCCAATCATCATCATCATCATCATCATCATCACCATCATCACTCATCAACTGAAAAGGATCATCACTGAACTCAAATAATGGATTGTCATAAGGCATAGTGATATCCATATCAAATAAAGGATTGTTCACAAGGTGAGCCTCGCCACTGTGTTGATCTGTATTATAACATGATAGTCTCTACATCACTCACCTCATATTCAACAACATGTGTGCTATCATTAGTGCACACATCAACAACCGAGGTACTGCTGCTAAGCACCTCAACAAATGACTCATCTGAATCAGTAAAAGCTGTTACTACATCAATCTCCTTGAATGCACCCACTTCCAAAGCAACTGTAAGTCCCTGCAAGTCGTGATCCTAGGACCTGTCAACAACCAACGAGTCCTCTGAACCATTTTCTAAAGTCTAATATGACAAATCAGACTCACTACAGCATGAGTCATCCTCATAGATAACATCAGTACTATCCACATCACCATTGCCAATCTCATCAACCTGTAAAACTTTTGATATCTCATGTTGCTACCAACGTGACTCACTACTGTCATAGAAATCAAAATTAGAAGAACTCACATTTTCCATGCAATCTTGAAAACTAACACTCTCATCATGCGAGTCAAAATCCATAGTGATACCCACAACATCCTCTACACTTGCCCTATCATCAACGAAATTAATAGGCTCAAACATAGGACTTCTATCCTAAAAATCAGAACCTGTATCATTAGTAATTTCATTGCTACCAGTTGATCTAGGGTTGCAATCAATGGTGGCTATCATGTCATCAGCATTCCCATGATCACGAGTTCCTGTCATATGGAAATAATGAGACTCAATGCAGCTGTCCTCAAGCAAGTCTGTCATAACCACATGCTCCTGGGAAGAGCCTCCAGCATCACGCGTATAGGGACTAGTAACTGCCTCATTGAGCAAAGGCTCCACTATCTGATGGTTGCTGGCTGCGGAAGCTACACTTGTACAATCCTCCCAGTTCTCTTCCTATTTTCTCTATGAGGAAGACCTTTTAAAAATGGAAACCATATACCTTGCCGCATTGTCTATGGTTGATAGATTTGAAAGCAAGGCATTCATCCTTTCTTGATTTTGTCTAAGCTTTTCCATACTTTCCATCATGGCATTTGTTTGCTTCCTGAGATTAACCATGCTATTCAATTGCTTTCCCTGTTTACTACCCTCTGGTGGGGGTGAAGCTCTACCCCTGCGGACATAATGCATACTAGGCACAAACCTGTCTGCCATAGCTAAGCCCTCATAACCTCCAGGTTGGCAAGATCAAAGCTCTGATACCACTGTGATTAGCCCAACTGGCTCTTAGCTGCCAACTGGCTTCTAACTCTGTTTTATTTGCAAACTTTATTTGAAATTCAAAATA
The DNA here is from genome assembly GCA_027943335.1 of Chamaecyparis obtusa. NCBI lineage: Eukaryota > Viridiplantae > Streptophyta > Pinopsida > Cupressales > Cupressaceae > Chamaecyparis > Chamaecyparis obtusa. The sequence goes on from BSBK01006694.1 coordinate 370,728, forward strand.
TTTATAATCTTTGCATTTTTCAACATTAAAATTTCTTGACATCAAATAGAAAATTAATACAATTCAATTGCCCTTCAACAATTCATTAACTCGCTTGGAAATTATTCATAATCATTACATATAATAATTAGGATGCAGCACCTTATTACGCAACTTCAAGATAGATGATGCCACTTCCTTGGAATAATATGCAACACCCTGGAAAGAACACGCAACCTCCAAAAAACTAATCAGTCACCCAAAACGAAAATCATAGCCACCATAGACTTGAAACACAGCCTGAATATATTAAATACGGCCCTCATAAATGTGACGCAGCCTCTGTATATTGAATGCAGCCCTCAATAGAAGTGACGCAACCACTGTATATTGAATGTGGTCACCAAAGAACATGGAGTGCAGCCCAAGAAAAGATTCGCAGCTCTTAAGAACAGCTCGCAGCTCTCAACACAAACAGTACAGTCTAGCAATTCCGTACGACATCCACAATGATCACAATTTGAATTAATTTGCAAACAAAATTCGTTGGCAATGAATCTCCAACTCAAAGTGCATTGAATTCTAGAAGAGATGACGTTTTCTCCAAGAGTTGAAGACCAAACCCTAGCTCTTCCCACACAAATTCGATTTCTTATCCAAACACTTTTCAATTTTTAATCAAATTACAATAGGTGAATTGCTTTTATAATAAAAGGTATCTTCTCTCACACACTTTTCACTTACAAAAGACTTTGCTTTATGTGCACATTTGAAATATAATAAACTATTATATTTCTTTCCTCTTTAATGATGAAAAAAAAACCCTTTCATTAAAATAACCATATTCTGACACATAGGGTCCCTGTTTTATGAGCTCAGGATTTAAAACTTCTCAATCCGGTTCCAACAAGCTATAACACTAAGATGCCCACAATACATTCCCAAGAAAAATGGCAACCTTAGCCGATTTAATTAAATAATAACCATAATTCACCCATCTTGCGAAAACGACTGAGGAAGCAACAGAATCAAAATATGACAGCACAAGAGTGATCCTAATTATGAAAGATGATGAATGAACTTGACGGGGTGACTTACTAAAAATAGACACTCCCTCCAAGAATCTTGGAGTCCAAATCGGAAGCCGGAAATAAAATCTGAAAGCATCATATAACTCCCTAAATCATCTGAGTTTAGTAGAACCATATGATGACTCACTATAAATAGTAAGTCCCTCAAAACGGGGACAAAACCCACAACAAGGTCCTCTAATCACCAGAATTAGCCTACAAGGACCCAATGATAGGCTAAATCCACTAACTCCAATGCTCGCTCAAAATGGGGACATTACAATAGTTGCCCCTAATCTTGATCCATATCAGTGTCACTGTCACTATCAACTTGAACCTCAAAAGTTGCATCATCCAATGGAATGCCAAGCAATCTCAATGGTGTGTCATCCTCATCAACCTAGATGGTATCTTCGAGATCAAGATCCCACCGTAAAGTTGGAGTTTGTCAATAGTCTGGAGTCTTACCATCCGTAAGTCGCAGAGCACTATGCACAACCACTAACTTCTCTACTCATTTAGAGGTAAGCATATTCCTCTTTACAAAGTGGATAAGGCTATATGTAGACCAATTCCTCTCTGCAGTAGAAGAACTAGCAACCTATGAGAGGAGATGAATAGCAAGTGTCCTCAACTCTAGTGCATCTACCCCATGCCATTGCCACCATCCAACATGGCTTTTCTATGCCATTACTATATCCATCTTCGCCTCTAGTGTGCTAAAGTTTGGACCTTCAAGGTTTGTGAAGGCAACCCATTTCTCATGAAGTGTACCAAAATCCTGAGCTGAATACATCTTTTGAAGACCCTTCATAATCCCAAGTCTCACCTCATCATCCTCACTAGGAGCACACCTTGTTAGTCCTAATCGATTACTGAGAGGGGGGGGGGGTGAATCAGTAAATACAATTTCTACTTTAAATTTGTCCTTATATATATATATATATATATATATATATATATATCGGTTACTGAGGGGGGGGGGGTGAATCAGTAAATACAATTTCTACTTTAAATTTGTCCTTATATATATATATATATTCTTGCAGAATTAAAAGAATATAACACCACTCATAAATAGAAATTCAAATGCACAGATAAACACAACATATATACGTGGAAACCCTCGGTTAGGAGAAAATCAAGGTGGGACAGAACCCACAACTTTACTACTACAGTAATAAAGGTGCCATGTTAGAGGCTTAAGGAGCACTGGTAAGAGTGCTACCGGGTAAAGGGATTTGGTAGAAGACCTGTTAGGATCTTGACCCTGTTAGGAGTCGCCTTGTAAGAGGACTTTCAACACCAATAAAGATGTTACTCAATAAAGGGATTTATACAAAGAATCTATTAGGGTTCACCCTGATTAAGGGATTTGAATATGTTTCACAATCTAAAGCAATGATCTTATAATGACACTTTTTGTCTAATCAGATCATACCTGTTCCCCTTTGCTTTGCTTGGCTGTTGAACCTTTCTCTGTCTTTCAATTCTCGTGACTGTAGCTCCTCTCAGAAGATATCGCTCTCCTGCTCTTGATATTCAACAACACTTCTTTAATGTCCTATGACCTATATTTATAAGAAATTAATCTTATTAAAAATACATCTCGTAGTTTCGTCAAGCTATAAACTCACCCATAAATCATGCATGCAAAAAAAGCTTGCAAATTGATCTTGAGTTTACCTTGAAACGCTCGTACATAAAACAAATCTAACTTCAATAAAACTAAAAAAGCTAACTCCAGTTTTAACTGAGAACGCTGTGCATAATCCGGTTCGGATTATCATGCATTTAACCGGTAAAGAACTTGTACCTGGTTAACCATTTCTTCCCTATGTGTTTCCCATGACTGGTTGGAATAACCTAGACCGGTATAAGCGTAACAAGCAAAGTACACCGCTTACTTGTTTAGTTTGTAAATTCAAGATCGTCCTATAGAGAATATATATGAGGCTGTATTGAAATAGATTACCGTTGTGATTGATCTTTTCACCAACCATCAATATGCATTTATATCCTTTGAATAGTCATGTCTTGAAGAGCCATGACCATACGTGGCTTATGCTACATAGGGTCATGACCCTTCATAACCGATTGGTAATGTTAACTATATTGTAACATATACAAATATCAAATGCTCTTAATATATATATATATATAATCGACTATTAGATTAATATAATTATATCAATCAATTCGATGCTATATTTGAACACTCCCTCTTAGCGAGAGGAGATTGATATTCACAAGAAGTGAGTGTTATTGGAATCCCCGACTTAGTTCAAAACTAGATTTCTTTTAAATAACACATAACCACTTTGAATTAGGATTTCCGGCATAATCCGGAACATAATTCAACCTGATAAGAAATTTATCAAAATCCCCAACCAATTCGAAACTAGATTTAATGATAAATATAGGTGTCAAGATATCCGGCGCAATCCGGATCAAAACTTGAATCATTCGTTATCATGATCCCTGACTAAATTCGGAACTGGATTAGATGATAACTTACACACAACTTCATATCAAGATATCCGACACAGCTCGGGACATCATCATGATGTACTCATCCTGATAGAAGAGTTATCGCAATCCCCGACCAATTCGGAACTAGATTTAGCGATAACAATCAAGATATTCGGTGCAATCCGAATCAAAACTTGATTTATATGTTATAATCCCCGACCAATTCGGAACTAGATTTAACAACTCAAAAATGTGTCAGGAATAGTGACTACAATACATAGTCATACCTAACACTAGGTTAAGCTATTGTCTAAGTCATCACCTAGCAACAGTAACCCAACACATATGAAAGATCGTCACCTTTCATAATATAACACAAAAGAATGGGTCCATAAAGTCACACATATGACATCCACCTTGACGCTTCTCAAAAGGTGGATCCACCATGGCTCATCCCAGAGAGTGGAAACCAATACTTCCACCTTAGACTTGTTTATCAAGGACAAGAATCATTTAAGATACAAAATGATGGATCACGGAAGCTGAAACCTTCTTTTCAGCTAAGGCTTTTATTCCTCAACATACCAAGGTTATCTAAAAGTACACAATCTTCTTTCTAGCAAGGGGTTTGGTAAGAATATCGGCCATATGTTCTCCATTGAATTTCATTTGTTTGTACTGTCTCATAGTCTTGGTGAATTCTGAGCTTACCAAGTATACACCATCTTGACATGTACACTACCTCTAAATTTGTATGACCAAGATCCTGGGGTGCCAACTTAATTTGATCTTCTAGCTTCTCCCTCTGACATATAGCCTTCTCACATGGTAATAATCATAATTTTCTGCTATAATTTCTTAATTAATGGAGAACCATAAAACATAGTCTTCTCCCTCTGAATCAAGATCCTCGAATGTCCATTTATGCAGATCCTTTAGCTTCTCCCTCTGTCACGAAGGCATACCCTGTTTATATACCTAACTCAGTGTTACTGCAAGATGTCACTTCATACCTTCCTTCCTGAGAGAACCAATACAAATAATCTGAATAGTCATAAGGTTACATCGGCTAGTATAAGATGCATTTTGATCTTTTCCAAGGCCACAATATTAACACTCCCTCGTGGACTTGAGGGAAGATAATAAAGACCTCTAGTATGATGTTTATCTTAATGAATTGTAGTCCAAGATGTACGGAATGCCTTAATCAGAGATTCTATCCACGTGCATTTCATAGGCGATTCTATCCACGAGTTACCACTACTATAATCTTAGAATTGTTTTACCTTCAATAGTGAACTCCCTCTCAATCAATATGATCGAGTTTGCCCAAGTTTACTGAATCATTTGTTTCCTTAGAGGCTGAATTTTGTAAACTTCTAGACCTTTCTGAAGATGTCAAAGATAGATTACGAATAGTTCATAAAGCTAAACTATCCCGAATAAATTGCAAATTCATATGGATTAATAAAACATGAGATACCTATCTTTTCAAATATTCTCAAGTATTTCCTTTTGTACGGTGAGCCCATTAATACGATACTCATGCCCATCGTCCTTCTTCATAACATATTGGTTTCATCCTGATCCTTATGTTAATTTTCTTCTTTACAGATCACATCTCATTATGATAACTACCGATTAGATGTTGACTTCATACATTATCGGTATCTGATTATATGTAATGTCCCCTCTACGGTATTTAAGTTTATGGGACTGATTTCTATATCTCCAATTGCAAAGCCTTCTTTCTATTAAACTTGCAAGCAATTCTTGATATTACGGAAGGCTAAACTGCTAGAATCTCTCTATCAAACAATGAGTCTTGAGTAATGGTTAATCTGAATTTATATATTGTTCTCTAAGATATATTCCTTGTGTTTATTCAATGTTCTTGTGATGTAATTTCTATTCAAAAAAATCTCTCTAAATTCATACAATGCCAAGTACATGAATTCAACTTGCCACCTAAAGTGAAAGTCAGACTGGAAATGAAGAATCCACACCAGTGATATTAAGCAGCTGCTAAGCCAACACTTCAGACCCTTTTGGGAACCCAAACCTCAAAAGCTGAAGTTCATGAAGATCATTCAGCACTCAGAATGAAGTATCAATATTGCAACACCGAGACCAAAGTAAGTGTGCTGCCATTCTTATAATCAGAATGCCGTAACTTCGAGCAATGGTACCAGCACCCAATGTTGTTTATTATTCACCTAGCGATGATAAATAGCTGCTACTCTTGCCATCATGCACAGGGCTGTATCGAGAAGATATGGAATTTCTAATATTTCCATCCAAAACTGAACCTTTACCTTCAGCAACATACACAACAAAGAATGCAGATCCATGCTTAGAAATAATCTCTTTATATGCTGGAACTCTTCAAAACTCTTCCCTCACAGTTGTGACTCATCACTAAGCATTTGGCGACTCTTGCAAGGGCCACAAATTGTCCCACTCCCACATCTCACGCCAGGAAGCAAGGGTCCACTTTCAAATAAAAACTTTACAGCATGGGATGGATGATTCCAAAGCCACTAACACTATGACAAAACTCACGCACCAAATATGAGTGCATACCGCAGCAAGGGCACTAGCTTTCCCACCATAGCAAGAGATCTTCGATTCTCTCCAAGGAGTTATCCATGCCACCACGAGTGATACGCACCCAAATATTATTCACGAACTATGCAAAGCACAAAATGCACGCCAAAGCAAAGTTCTCCATATATTTAACAAATATTTCATTCGCGGAAAATATAACCATTAATATATTTGGCCTCCCTTTCAAATTTACTTTATTTCCACATCAATAAAGTCGTAGAATAATCACCCAACTTTAACTTCTAGTAATAAATAATTAGTTTCTAGCAACATGTAGCATTATGTTCTTACCGCCTGATATGGTATTTGTGTTGCCTCTAATATTAGATCGCAACCTCCAAAGATATAATTGATAATATCATTTATCCACACAGTCAGAAATACCCATATGATGGATCGCACACCCATGTCGTGCCTATGAACAGATTGATGGTATTCATTGATCCTCTATGTCTCCATTCTAAATCTATTCCATCCGTACTTTAGATATTCGTTATTCTACCAGCGCCCAAAATAAATTATTCTCATGTCCTATGGTTTATGCTGATTCATGATTGGCACATCTTGTTCTTTTGATCCCCGATATCTATCCCATAAATGGATGCTGAGTAATCTCCAGGGGTCCCTGTAATATTAAAATATGGTGTGTAATTTCCTCTCCATACTAGATGTGTTTCCTATTTGTTTTTCTCCCCCAATGATGGGTGCGGATTCGTTCGCTAGTGTCCACCATGTCTCTCTTGCTCATTGCGGTTCTGTATGTTCCTTTTCTGCATAATCGATACCCTTCTATACTCCTTACGCATTCACTGTTGATGATCTTCCTTCTCGAGAAACTCTTGTTCATCGTCTTTCTTATTCCCATCTCATTTCCTAATGTGTCGATGATCTGAACTTGATTAATATCAACCTCTGATAAGATAATGTCTCCAATATATATATTCAACAATATAGATTGATCTTTTGTGATATACGATAGTCACTATGATTTTGATATGCATTGTCTCCGATAATATATGCTGCAAATTTATCACCTATTGCTTGTGTTGCCCAAAAATTTCCCTCTCGTTCATTTTCGGCCACAGCCCTGTTTTCCAAGTGAAATGCTCAAGTGTCGAAACTCTCTATGTTTTCTGCCTTTTAATGTCGAGAGTCCAGTGTGTTTTCTGCTCAAGTGTCGAAAACCCAGTGTGTTTTCGACCTCCTCTCTGTAGGCTCAGGATGTTTCTGCCCTTTGTCCGAAAGTTCGGTGTGTTTTCGACCTCTCCGCTCTGAAAATTCGGTGTGTTTTCGGCCTTTGCTCGAAAACCCTCTGTGTTTTCGGCATCCTTTGTGTTTTGACCCTAAGCGCGCAACTCCGATCAGGCGGGTCCCAGTGCCTAAGGCCGTGCCAATGCGGAAGATTCGACGGCTGTCGCATGATTGCATGGGCTCTTCCGAGCCCATGAGATCATGCGACAACCGTTGATGCGGTATCGGCGATCGGCGATCGGCGGTCATGGTTTCGGTGGCGGTCAGTGCTAACGTTTTACGGTTGGTCGCATGATCGCATGGGCTCTTCCGAGCCCATGCGACCATGCGACAAACCGTCAGCGGTTTCGGTGGCGGCGGTTCACGGTTCCAGCAGTTAGCATCACGCAGTCGGTCGCATGATCGCATGCCATCTCTCAACCACATGAGATCATGCGACAAGCGGTCAGTGGCGCCTGAAGTCTGCATTGGCGCAAGTGCGACGAAGATCTATGGTTGTCGTATGATCTCATGGGATCTTCCGATCCCATGCGATCATGCGACAACCGTCCGATGGGATCTGCTGAGTTAGGCGGGGCCGATGCCAGGTGTTGCTAACAGAGCAGTCGGAACAAATAACAAAATGCCAAGTGGCGTCAGTGGGCCCAGTTGATGGTTTTTCAACGCACCGCTAGTGGTCTGTCACATGATTGCATAGCCCTTTTTTAGGCTATGCGAACATGCGACAAACCGTTAGCCGCACCGATAGAGCTTGTGGTTTGCAGAGGGATAGAAAGAGATGAGTGGCTGGCGCAAAATCTCAAAGAATATTCCGACCCCATGAGATCTTGCGCCCGCCGTCCGATGGGAATCTCAGTCTGCGGATGCGCGATTGCGCGGTCGAGGGATTGCGCGTGGTCGTTAAGAGGAACCCAGGGTTAAGAACAGTTCAGGCGACTTGGCGACAAGAGGAGATTTGAACCCAAGGTGGAGCCGAGGTTATTTTTGCAATGCGATCGTAAGCCCGAGCATTTGTGGAAAGCGGAGGCAGTTTTTTTTTTTGGGTTGTCACATGATCGCACGAAGCCTTTTGGGCTCATGCAATCATGCGACTGCTAACAACTGACAAGCAGAATCGAAATGCTCGCAAGCAATAGCAATGTCTCGCTCACTAACTCTCAGCTAACTAGACACATGATGGCGCTGGCTAGACTGTCTCCTAGAATCCTCCTCTGCCACACTATCCAAAGGAATATCCTCAAAGTCACTAATCTCTGGAGTACTACCATCCATACTCTGCAAGTCAACTCCAAAGCTCACATCATAATATGGAGTATCAAAAACTGTAGCATCACTGCCCCAACTCCGCTGTAACAAAAGAATCTGCCGAGGAAGCTAAGTCCTCAAAACTGTCCACAGCATACTCCTGGATGTCCTCAACACCAATACGATCCTGGGACTCATCTGTAAATACTAATACCTTAGATGTGCCTGAATCATCACAAACCCACTACGCCCCAAGTGGTCGACTGGAAATGTACACAACTCCTAACATCGGTGTATAAAGACCAATACCAAAATTTGACAAGCTGTTGGTATGAATGAGAACAACACCGTGTAATCTACTAATCAAATCCATGATAGCACTCAAACAATTACTGCTATCAATAGGTGATAAGGATCTCTAGTCAACATAATCTCAAGCGCCAATATAACAATCCCGAATCCACATCCGTAAACTAGAATCAGCTGGTAACTCAAGCAAACTCCTCACCTGAGTAATATGACTAATACCAACTAACTCCACGCACCTGTCTAATGTACTCACTACAATCTCTGAATCCGGAGTGTGAATGCTAGACATACTCATATCATCATCAACATGTGACCTAACTGTAAAAGAAAGCTGAGTCCCTGCCATATGCGCTAACTCCTGAACTGAACTCACCTCAAGACAAAGCTCATCCACATGTCTCTCAGAATCCTGGATATGAATGCAAGGTGTACTCTTACAATTATCAACAACCACATGTGATCCGCCTGCTGTAGAAAGCTGAGTATCAGGTGTGCAAGATGAAACTAAACTCAACTCCACGCCATACCTATCCACATCTCTCCACTGCACTACTCTAATCAACTGTACTATCCTCGGCCACTGTAACATCATCAGGATCAACCGTACCATAACCACTATCCGTGTCAATCACACAATCCAGTGTGCCTGTGATGTCTCCCTGTATCAAATCAGCACGTCTCTCCAAGTCCTGTAATGCCAATGAAGTACTCAACAAAGAGGCTCGAGCGTCCTCGAACTCTCGAGAAAGCCTGCCAACTTCCTCCTCCTTCCTCCTCAAGGCATCTGAATAGTCTCCGGCAAGGCTAAGAAGATGGTCACGGTCCGAAAGAAGATGTAAATAACTCATCTTCATCGTTCCCATTCCTTCCCTAATCACTTGTAAGTCAACACAAGAAGACTCTGCCTGGACTCCCTTATGTCTTCCCTGTAACTGAATCATCCGGATGTGATCCTCTATCATATACTGCATCCTGTCATGATGAGATAATGAAGTCACAACACTGTCTACGCTCACCTTCAGCTGGCTGGACAAATCATGCGAAGTACAGCCAGCCTCAACCACACGTGACGAAGCATCTAACTGTGCCTGGTATTCTCTCTCAGCAAAGTCATGAATGCTTAGTGTCTACTCATCTCTACCAGGTATCTCACCATTATGCACAACATCATCCTCACAATCATCATCCAAACTCACTACGCTGTAGTCGCTACCTGTTGTAACCAAACCATCTTGAGTACTTGTGACATCACTCTCAGGCAACCTGTATACGACTGTCTCAACTTGAGTATCAAGTTGACAATTACTATCCATCGGTGTAATATCCTTCACCACTTCCTCCTGTGGCTGAGTAGAAACTGAATCTTCTACCTGGCTACTAATCTGTTTTTCAAACTCCTCATGCAAGTTCTTGGTAATTGTATTAGCTGATCTCTTGTCATTTGTCCTGCGAGAAGATCTGCCAAATAGAAACCTAGTCAACTTATCCACAGTAGCTGGATCAACCAACTTGTCACTCCACTCATGATTTCTTTTTATCATAGACTCAGTCATCTCATCAACTGCTTTCTTGATTTCAACCCAACTGTCTGAATGATTACCTTTTTTGCTGCTCTGTGGTTCCTCTTTCTGGAAGGTAGGCTATGTAGGACGGTTATCTGACCATGAAGTGTACCTCTTCCTATCCATTCAGCAATCAATCGAGTGCTGGTTACTCATGCAAAGACGGTTCTTACCCAACAGGATGGCAAGAAAACCGCTCTGATACCACTGTAATGACCCTTACTAAAAAGGTCACTAAAACCCCCAAATCTAAACTGAGACAATTTGTCAAACACTTGGCATGCACTTAATTGTTTTGTTTTGTAATGAGTGTTTCAGTGTGATAGTTGTTTTGAGCATCAAGTACAATTGAGATAACAATACCAATATTGAAATGTAATACAATGAGCAACAATGAAACTCTAAATATCAATGCAAAGACCCCAATGCCAATGTATCATGAACTTCCCAAAATCTGATCATCATATAACATGAATGATAATGACTGAAATCTAATTATAAATGACTGTTACAACTTCTGAGAAAAAGGTATGAACTGTCACACATGAACAATAAACTATGGCAATAACAAGTTCATTCCATGCTCTTCTATGACTCCATACAGTGCACTATCTTACTATGATACCCAATGCTCTTTCCTTGCTATGTCATTACAATTACCATAATGATAATAGAGACTGATTACAATATAGCAATGACAGATTTTATGGACTGTTATGACAGTGACTTTCTAGACATGTACTGGATTGTGATAGCAATGCCTGAATATATGCAAAATTATGCAATTTGTGACATCCAAAACAATGAATAAGAACCTGGTAATCGCTCCTTAATGTTTGATTGTAAACACTGTTGAGACACCTCCGAATGCACCCAAATTTGACCCAGATTGCTGCTGCTGTATCAGACCTGTACCTGCCGTACCAGGGCCGTATAGTACGGCACCTGCAGAAAATAAATGGCAGAGTTTTGTGCCTCCAAATTGGTATCAACAAGACCGCCAATGAAGTATTAGTCTTCTCACCAAAGCATAAAAATTATCTCCAAGGGGTTTAAGAGATATGAGCAAAATTTTGAATCCAGGGTCTAGTATGAATTGACTGGAAATGTGCCAAAATTGTCTCCAACCCTCACCAAAATGATTGACCAATACAAATGATGAATTCAAACCCTTATTCCAAACAATTGCAAACCCTTACATCAATTCTCAATGAAGTCCAACATGAATTGGCTGAGTACCAACTCCAATAATGCAACCCTTCAGTAGATATTTCACTACCTCAATTATGCCAATCTAGAGGAGTTATCGTTCCCAAAGATCAAATGATATTTGCAGACCAAAAGACTACAAATTGCTCCACAATGGAAGAAGTAGAAAAAATCTCAAATCCAAGCATGTCCAAATGAGAGGCCAAGCCCTCTATTTATTTACTTTTCTAAGAAGTTACTAAGAACTTCTAGAAACATCCAATTATAATGCACTTTATAATAAAATAACATTATAATATAAAAGTGCTTTTCTCAACTCAAAATTATAACAATGTAGGCTCATAACTGAATGTAGGCCCAACTACAACCGAATGTAGGCTCACACTGAACATAGGCTCTACTACAACTGAATGTAGGCTCGGACTGGATGTAGGCTCTACTGAACGTAGGCTCTAACAGCAATATGCAATCAGCTGATCTCCAAATGATCACGAGATGACTCTCTCCTCATCGCTATCAGTCTATGAGAGCCCGTGATAGACTGATCCCGCACGCCAAATGATGTCAACCAAAATGGGGACATGACAATACTATAGCCTCTAGCAGCCTTGTCTCATTCCTACACCTAGTTGCAGAAAAGGATGTCTGTTTGCAGGTCATAGGTTGAGCCTTTGTTCAGACCCTCCTATGAAATACTTATGCAAGCCTATCTAGTGAGTTGTAACTTATTGGACCTGATTCCTTCATTGTTTTCATCCCTCTATACTGAGATCCAAACCCTAGTTTCGGTGTATCACCTGGTAGGATAGATTTGCTTTCTGTTATTTCCCTTTCCATGCACTCCTATCCCTTTCCCCTCAAAGTTTACTTTCTTGTTAAGAGCAAATCAGGGTGATTATCCAAGAAGAACCAGCCTAGAATCTGGAGGTCTCATCTCGGTTAGCAAAAGGTCCCACAACTTTGAGATGATTCCCTTGTTATACTGAGTTATCAAGACTACGAGAGCTTGAACTAAGGGTGCAAATTCAGTGTATAACAGCTTATGAATTTATTTTATCCTCTTATAGGTTAGGCTCTGATACCATGTTGTTAATTCTAGATCGTCCTATAGAGAATATATATGAGGCTGTACTGAAATAGATTACCGTTGTGATTGATCTTTTCACCAGCCATCAATATGCATTTATATCCTTTGAATAGTCATGTCTTGAAGAGCCATGACCATACGTGGCTTATGCTACATAGGGTCATGACCCTTCATAACCGATTGGTAATGTTAACTATATTGTAACATATACAAATATCAAATGCTCTTAATATAGATATATATATATATATATAATCAACTATTAGATTAATATAATTATATCAATCAATTCGATGCTATATTTCAACATAGTCTACCAGTGCATATTTAAGAGTACCGGTGTGATGTACCGGTGTTCCGGTGGGATTGATGTTTGCCAATGACTTTACCAATGACAACTCAGTTATGTCAACAATCTTCCCCTTTGGCATTGGTGGAAAAACATCATCTGAACATCATATCACCTGTCTTGTAGACTTCCCCTGTAGATCTCTTTGTCTACCTATAACACACACTGTTTGTACTCTTTCATCTGATACTGATCTTTCTTCTTTCCCTGTATCTGATCTTCTTCTTCCTTTGAATCTGATCTTTTTATACCATCTTCCCCTTTTTGCCTCCACAGGTCAAAGGGTTGTTACATCTTAAATGTTTTCATTTCATAGTTGTAACTTATTGAAGATATCCTTATATATTTTCTTTGTTGAATCAAGGAAGGGCTTCCATATACCTATTACATGTTCCAAGTTCTTTTTCGCTGCTTGCAGTGAGACAATTATGTTTTCCATGTCTTCCACTGTTTTGTAATCAGGTTACTTGATCAGGTTATCTGCATCGGTTGCAGTTGTCTGCATTAGATCAAATGTTGGGGCAAGGAACAATTGGAATCCAATAAGATCTTGAATTCGCTTTGTCTTCTCTTCTGATGCCTTTCTAAGGATGAGAGCGAGACTTGTCAATTCTCTGCTATACTCAGTTGTAGAAGTGTTCTTTGCATCAAACTTGGATGAAAGAATCTTTATTTCTTCTGATGTCTTGGATGTTTTCTCAGTTATATCTTGGACAAAATCTTCAAAGTTTGAAGTCCTTGTAATCAATCTTGTTGCATCATGTACCTGCTACATTAGCTCCTCGCTTCTTGTAGATACAGTGATCTTCAGTTCTTCAACCTGTTTGTGAAGAATTTCAACTCGCTTCTTCTCATAGTGATCAATTGCTAGTGTCTCCGGGTCGGTGATATCTTCCCCAATTGATTGTGCAAGAATCTCCAATTGATTTATAACAGGTTCATCTTCGTCAATATCTATATCCAGTACAAAGTTGTACAAGATGTTTCTTACGCTAGAGAGGACCATGTCTTGTTTCCTCTTAGTTAGCTCTTTTAGTTGTCTTGTTGACATCTTGCTTATGTCAACCACTGTTTCACTAATTTTACTTTTCTTTGCTTCAGAATTTGTTGCAAAAGTTAGTTTTCTCTTCAATGAAGATGTGTTAGGAACATCTACCGGTTCCTCCTTTTTATTCTCTTGTGCAGGTTGTTCCTCTACAGGCTTTTCATGTTCTGTATTAACAGGCAACTCATGTTGTTGAGGTATTTCATCTTGTTGTACCTCTTGTTCTTGATGTACTTCCCCTCCTGGTTGTACTTCTTCCTCCGGATGGACTTCCTCTTCTGGTGGTTGCTCTATTTGTTGCTCCTCAGCAACCTGTTGTTCATTCACAGCAGTTTCCTCTTTATCTGTTCCTATTTCAGTAGTCATCTTTTCTGATGACTCTCCCTATACTAGATCTTCTGGTTGAACTTGTTCCTCTAGATTTACCTGTTCACTGAATGTGAACGGTTCAGTTGAAACTTCTTTCTCACCGGTTGAAGATTGTTCACAAGCTGTGAATTGTACCAGTGGTACCAATACTCTTTCAGGTTCATCTTGAGAGATTTCTCGTGGACCTATTGTCTTTAGAGGACTGAAGTCATATTTCTACCAGAATTCTAGTGTATCTTTATACACATCCTTTTGATATTCGTTAATAATCTTTGCAACCATGTTCTTTGTGTCCAAATTTAGTGACACTGCTTCCATTAGAAGATTTGTTGTCTCTTCACTAAGACTCGGTCTTACTTGTGTCAATGTCTCCCTTACAATCTTATTGTTCGCTGCTAAACCGGTTCTCCATTTAGTCATTATCCTCTGATTCAGTTCAGGAGGAAATTGAGCCCTATAGTCTCTAGGACTTCTGTTGAAATCCAAGAAGGTTTCCAACATAGCAACTTCTATTTTCTGCTTATCCTCTTCTACTAAAACACTGAACCATTTGGCTGCATTTGACACTTCGCCAAAATCCATAACTTCATCAACTATATTATCTACAGTCAAAGTTCATGCCTTACGTTTGACTGTCACCTTCCAAGCCTAGGCTCGTACCATTTTGGATTTAGTACATAGGCTGCCATATGAAGTGGAGTATTCATAGCATTCCACCTCCATATGAAAATTGGCTCAATGTACTCATAAATTTCCAATTCTTTACCCTAAGCCAAAATTATTTGCTTCATCTTCTGAAGCATGTTGTCCATAGTCTCATTTATCTCTCCAAGGTTAGGAGAGTCTGTATTAGCATATTTGATGACATCTACAATAGGAGAGATGATGGAGCAAACATATCTGCAATAAGAATAAAAAAAATGTCAAAATCAAGAAAATTGTAATTAAATGACTAAAAGTTAAAATTTTTTAATTAAAATCAGAAATTTAAAAATCTGAAAAATTGAAAGAAACTTCTGATTTTTAATTAAATATGAAAATCAACAATGTATTATCTCACATTGGACCACTAATCATCATCAAGGATCCTCTATTTAATGGCTTTTCCTTCAGGGGTGTTTGCCATAGGCCATCTATTCCACTCTGAATTCACTACAATCATCTGTAGAGCATCATGCACCTCAACTATCCTCACTAACAAAATGTAATAACTGACATATCTTGTCTCTACAGGTTTGAGAAATTCCTTCTTTGAAAGCGTCCTGAAGAGAGCGAGCTGTGGTGGTTGCAAATGAACATTTGAATATCTCTACCTTGTGTCACCACTTCCTATACCAAAAACAATTTCCCCATGTCCTTCAATGCATGAAGACAACATGGAGAAAAGATGTGCTTGTAAGCACCCTCCACCATCATACAAGCCAACTTGCACACACATGTTGAATCAGTGATCACCTGAACTACATTTGAGGGCCCAACATCCTCTATGGCCTCTCTCAGAATGCTAAACTAAAAATCCGCATCTTTGTGTTTCCTTGAACAATCAACAACTCTAAGAAAATAAGAGTCAACTACGCTCGTGACCATGATGTTGATAAGTAGTCGATGACTAATAACAATCCACCCATCCATCACAATTGAACAACCACTCTTTATCCAAGTACGCCTCATATTCTCCATCACCAAACTCACCTTTGAATATGCTTTGTCAAGGATGATAGTGCGTAGTTTATGATCTCCAAGGGGTACAAAAGAGGGACCCATAGTACCTACATCTTTGATCATTTTCTTGAAGAAAGGAGAACGAGCCACATGACATGGGATGGCATGGGCAAAAAAGAAATCAGCAATGGAACTCTGTCATTTCCTGTGCCTGTGCATTGAACAGATTTATAACTAACCTTGGCTGCCCACTATCACCGGCTTTCCTCTTTCCTTTTTCATTTTTTTTTGGCTCCCACACTATGAATGACACTATCAATAGATGACAGAGGACGAGGACTAAGAGTAGATTGCTATGAGGGCTGAGGCATTACGAAGGGACCTTTAGACTTGCATTCAGCCTTTGTGTGTAATCTATAGCACTCTATTTTTGCTTCCTCCATTTGTTTTTTATAATATTTAACTCATTTGCCCATAACGCCCAAGAAATGAGACCACACCCTTATGTAGCTCCGTCGAATTTCACCTTCACATACATAGCATTCATACACCCTACTTCCACCTGAATTTTTCTTTTTGATATATGTTGGATGAACAAGGCAAAGTAGAGGTCTTTTAGGGTTAAAAGGGCCTCGTGCAATATCTTTTAGGACAGTTGAAGGGATTTAAAATTTGTTTGGTTCCACACTTCCACTACCACCCCCAATACTTCCACAGTTCTACTACCACCCCCAATTGCAACTTCTTCCCCTTACCATTCTTCATCACCACTATCACTCCTGTTGCTGCTCATGTTTAATGAGTATACTGTAACAATATAATGCAAGCTCAAAATTTTGAAATTTAAGAAAAATAAATAAAAATCAGACCTTTTTTAAGTTAAAACTATAAAAAAAAATGTAAAACAAAATCAAATACGGAGGCATGAACTTACCTCCAAATCCATCAAATAGGCCTGCTATTGCCTCTTTTCAAACTTTAAACCCTCCTTTTTTCAATTTTGCTCATTCAAATATTATAACCTAAAGATCACATACAAGGAACTCTCTTTAAGATCAAACTTGAAACAATACATTGACATTATTAATACAGTTGCATTATTAATTTATGTATTCATTTTTCTGTCTGATATTCTAAATACAATATCAAAGAGAAAAATTAATAAATAAAATTTATATAGAAAGATAAATACTCTACTTTGTTGATTGATTCTTTTGTTTTTGTTTTTTTAAATTGAACAATGGAAAGATTCACTGAAACTTACATTGTTCACAAGCTATGCAAAAATTCAGTTCATTGGCTACGATTCACAAATGTTGGGTAAAAACCAACCCTTTGCAAACCCTCTACAAATGCCTTCTCTCCTCAAATGCCTCTCTACAAAGTGAAAACACACAAATGAGACTCTCTGAAAACGGACAGACCCTCAGACCGTCTCGACAATGCACAACCACCTCCGTCAAAGGCAAATGAAACAATAAAATGGAAACATTATAAATTTGATCTTATAAAATTATAACATATTTTAACAATGTTTAGGGATCACATGAGGCGTGAGGCCCACAGGAGGGTTAAAAAATTTGGAAATATTTATAAAAATTGTTTGGAATGCCTTTAGCTGTCGAAAACGGCAAACCGTCCTCGGGACGGTTGGGGGATGGCTTGGTCGTTCCCAGCCATCTTGAGGACGGTCATTGCCAAATGGAAACAAAGTTGACTGTTTCCCCATTTTAGGGACAATTTTCGATTTTTTTGGCTGACTAGGAACGGCTTAGAAACATTTTCGTCTGTCTCGCCATTCCCGAAACCGTTTCCATTTCCAAACACTAGTTTTTTATCTTTATCTATAAATAAACTCTTCTCATCAATAATATGACAACCTTTTTTTTGGTGCATTCCTTCAGTTGATGATTTGTAGATCATATTAATAATTATTCTCCAAATTTAATACCTTCAATAGATTAGAGTATTAGTGAAATTTAAGGTTAGCTATGCTTGGAGAACTTTTGCTAAAAATTGCAACTCTTTGGCCAGATTCATGGTTATGGTCAATGGCTCAACAAAATTCTTCTTGGATTTTCAAGGCTTAAGGCAAGGTGCAATCTCCCTATATTATTATGGTGGAATCATTAACTGAATATATTGGATCTCTCAAAAATAGGAGTTCCCAAACAAGTCTAACAACTTGTTCCCTAGGTAAAGAGTTAATTTGTCAACAATTTGTGGATGACACTATGCTCTTTGTGTGATGAGCCATGTTGGCTCAAGCTCTTTCCAACTAGCAAGTGTCTGGTTTTTGTTTATGAAGAATTTTTTTTTGTTTTGTTTCGTTTTTTAAAACAAATAGAAATTTCAAAATTTGCAAATAATGGACAACACATGGAATTAAAATTGAAAACTTGCAATTCACCAAAGAAGGCTGCTTATTTCATTTATTGTCTAAACAAGCATACATTTTGCAAATGAAATATATAAATAAAAATTGTAGCCAATGTAGAAAACCTAGAACCAGACGTAGCCACAATGAAATTTGCCAATTTGCTTCAACATTCACCATACAATGAGAATAGTCCTCTAGACCTTTAGACGCCTAATAGAGAGGTTTAATAAACACCAAATGCAGATTGAACAGAACTAGAGGCCAAATGCCTGGCCTTGAAAACTCATGTGGCTAGGGATAGCTGGTGGCTGCCCCAAAGACACCTCACAATCTGCCACAAAAGTTGTGTTTTCCTTGTAGTTGGATGCTATAACAATTACTCTGCCTTTATTCATAAAACTCAAACAAATGGCTTCCTATTCTATCAAATTGGGGCACAATTATGGCTCTTGGATGAAGCCATCACTGATATAAAAAATTCAATGGATCTCTCACCATCTCAAATTGTCAAAACATTGCAGAATTGTCGTCCTTTAATGCAAAGAATTGCAGAAACCCTAGTTTCTTCCCAATTCCCAAGAAGAAACTCCAAGCCAAGTCAAAAAAGCAAGCATTCACATTAAATTATTTGCTTTTTACTTATGTGGCATTGACCTTGGTTTAATATATTTAATGTGCCCCCTTTACAATCAAGTCATTAAATTCACATTAATTACATAACTTGACCCATTCACTTTATTATTTTATAATTGACCTTTATAATATATTATTAATAAAGTAAGACTTTATTAATAATACAATAATTGTGAACACAAGCTATTAAATCTCCTCCAAGGAATCAACTATAAATCCAGATATATACTGCAAGTGCTAGACATCCCAGTGCCTTGCCAAAAATAGTTATTGTGCAAAACTGACTTGCTATAAATAGTAAGTCTCCAAATAACTACTCAAGCCAATGGTGCCAAATCTCAACACTGCTACAAACCTATTCAAGCGCTCTGCTAAAGATAGAAATCCAAACTTTCGTAAAATAGACACTTACTATAAATAGTAATTGTACCAAATTGATCCAAACGAAGAGCAAGCATAAACACTCATGTCCTCTAAAATGGGAATTGACCTCCGGTTCTGCCAATTGAGACGCTCTAACCATCTAACTTAGCCTACGAGGGCCATTGATAGGCTAATCCAAACCTCAAACCATGGTGAACTAAAATAGGGACATTACAGTCCGCCCTCCCTGAAATTACTTGTCCCCATGCAATCTCTCATATGAAAGCTCATTGTTCTCAACCTATAGAGAAATCACAACTCCACCCGAATCCTGCAGATAGGACTGTGTAATGTCCCTATCATCACCAACCAACTCGTGTAACAACATCATCATCAATACAACCAACAAAATCTGCTAAATTGATATAATCTCAACATCTGATGTTGCAAGAACAAAAACATCATATGGGAGCAACTCTATAGGCTGGCAAGATTTTCCCCCATTCACTACATAGGATAAGCTATCATACAAGTCATCTAGCTCATGTGCTACTAAACTGTGCATCCGGAAAATATCATGTACATGTGGGTTAGATGTAAAACTATATGCACTCCTCACCATGTACACCCCTGAAAACTCCTTTGTAAGGGCTGTCTTGAACTTTGATACACTAGTAGAATCTCAAACATCATAAAGGCTCATCTCAAGTGAGTGATCAGCATCAACCTCAAAAAGAGGATTGTCATATGACAACGTTATATCCAACTCAAACAAGGGATTGTTCACAAAGTGAACCTCACCTCTATGTTGATCAAAATCGTATGTCCTTGAGCTATAAGAGACATGATATGTGTCATACTCCTCCTGTATCACATCATGCTCCTCTTGTATCATCTTGCCCTTCTCTCTAAAAAGAGAAATAGAGCCCGAACTCCCCTCTGTGATTCCCCTCAACACATACCTCCTGCCCTAGTACTCGAATCACATTTCCATTAAAGGTAGGTTGAGGGTGAACTCCCCAATGTCCTAAAGCCATTACATACCCAACACTATGTCTAACTCACCCAAGTTGACTAGATAGAAATCAACCTGTAGCTTGTAGTCATCAAATGAAAGAGTGAGGTTGCATATACGCCTAGTGCAAGCAAGGGTATAACCATCTACTACTCTAACATGTAATCCAGCAAAGTCCTTTGTCTAAAGTCTACACCTACCGAAAAATCCCTCATGAATGAAATTATATGTAGCCCTAGTGTCTAGCATGGCAACACATCGTTGTCCATCTACTAATCCTCTAATCCTAAAAGTGGTTGCATGTGGTACAGTGGTGGATAATGCCAACAAAGATAGTTTGGCATCAGGACCAAACTCAAGAGAGACTTTTTTGAGCCTCATAAACATCAGAAACAACTGGCTGATGTGAATTTTCAGCCTCATCGTCATAATAGTAAACCCACATAGAACAACTAGCCTTGCCCTTAGGCCTCAATGGGCAAGTGTGGTCACGATCATAGGGTGCTTTACACGAGTAACATAGTTGTTTCTTTTTTAAGTCCTCGCGAGTTGTCTTATCATATTTTGCTATTGATTTCTTCTTTTGATTAGGAACTGGTGGGTGATCCTCCTCAAAAGGCAAAGCGGTAGATTTAGGCTAGAATAACCTCTTAGGAGCTGAAAGTTTCATACTCCTTGCCTTTTTAATGGCCCCATGCAAGAAAGGAAGATCATAAGCCTTAAGCCAACCTCTCAATGGCTTTTGAAGCCCCTCAGTAAATAACATAACCAAATGTTTCTCTATCACATCAAGAACCATCACAACAAGCCTCTTAAACTCACTAATGAAAGAATCCAAACTGCCCACCTGTCTAAGCTGAGCAAGATCTCTAAAGTATGACTCTGGATCCTTTTTGTCAAAATGTTCAACCAATCTGTCAGAGAACTCCTGATAACAGGTAATGAGATTATGTTGCAGGATGACCATCCCATAATGCCACCAATTGTGGGCTGTCCCATCCAAATGCAAAGCTGCAAATTTAATGGCATCCTCTGTCATAGGCCAAAGAGTAAAAAAGGTATCAACTTTATAAATTCAAGCCCTAGCAGTGACCTTTCCACTGCCATCAAACATAGGAAGATCAACATTTTGGTTCCTTAGTCTTCTCTCATGCCTAGGTTTTCTATGCTCTCTCCTCTGGGTCATGAATCTATCAAATGGCAGGTGATCCTTGACTCTCTGTGGCAATGCATCCCACTCATCATGCATGGCCAAAACATCATCAACAAAAGCTCCACCTTCCTCTACACTCCCTACCTCAGATTCATACCTCAAGAAATTGGGATGTGTAGGCCTATCATAAGTACCCGCAGGAACTCCTCTCGCCCTGGGGGTCCCAATTACACTACCACACTCTTCCCTATCATGGTTTTTCCCTCTAGGAAAGGCATTTTTTGAATGGCTATAGTGAGTTGTGCAAAACACCGATCCCCTATTGCTTCCCTGTTGCAAGACCCCTGAATATTTCCATGGCTTCCCTATCCTCATTATTTTCTCCATTCTTGGGTAGACTACCACCTCCCTTGTCACCCATTGTGCTCAATTGTATTTCCTGTACCTTCTCAACTTGTGGTTCTGTTTTTCCCTTGCATGAATAATACCTATTAGGATCAAACCTTTGTGGTTGCATAAAAACCCCAACCCTTGTTGCCTAAAGTTTTGTAAGTCACTGAAACCACAACTTACAAAGTTGTGACTTTAGGCAGCATTCATGAGATTTCTCTCTCCTCTCAGCAATAGGGGAGGCTCCCTTCTTACAGTAGGTGGCTTCAATAAGAACTTAACTAAAATTACAAAAAATGCCAGATCTCTTAATCAATTCCTCTTTTTTCAGGAATTATTTTACAAACAACAACTTTCAAACTTAACAAAAAGGTCATATTGCTAAGATAATACCAGTGGCTCAGGGGTTGACATAAGAACAATACCCGAGATAGTAGTCTACTTATATATTTTGTGAAACAAATACAGGAACCCAAAGTCTCTGCACTTGTCTCAAATGAGGATTTACTAACTGGAATAACCAATAAGACACAAAGTCTCTTATTGGAAACTCTCAAACTTAATAAAAATACCCACTACTGAAGCCCAAAGTCTTCAGTTCTAAGTAATTGCAGCCACTGCCAACTATAACAATTTGTCCTCCTATAGCACAAAGCCTTCAAATGTTCAAATTGGCTCTAAATGCAATAGGCAACTCAAAGTCTGCTCAATTGAATTCAAATCTCTCTTGAGCAAAACTCCAAAACTCACAATCAATATCCAAAAAATGTCATCACATAACACCTTGAATCAACACAAAGTTTGAAACCAAGTTGCCCCTTTTATTGAAAGAAATTCAATTTACACCTAAGCTCAAAGTCTTAGAGTGCAAATACAAACTGACAGAATTTTCTTGCATTGTCCAAAAGAAGAAAATTGCAATCAAGCTCCCTCCTTTATATAGGAAAAGAGTGGAGAGAAAGGTGGAGAAAGAAGGGGAAAACCCTTAACCACCTTAACTTATTCCCTAGCTAACTAACTTTGACTTAACCAATGCTACAAGGCCTAAAGTACTTGCACCCTGATTACATGTTACAGTTGTGCACGTGATACTATCACAAGCAATTAGATCTTGTTTTTTCATTACATGTAATCTGTCAATTACAAACATATGACAAAAAGATTCTTAAGTATTTGACAAGACACAACACCTATTACGTCATCCTTCGTTGGTCTTCATGCTGTTGTGGGATGCCTGATGGTTGATATGCTCTGGTTTGGTGAAAGCATCTTTATCTGCAATAGGAACCTACATCCTTGGTTGTCTTGTATCATAATGGTTGTTTCTTGAAAAACACATTTGTTTCTTTCTATCTCTATCTTGAAAGCATTCTTTCTAATTGTAGTCTTTCAAACCTTTCTAGGTAAAAAGATCCAATCTTCTTATCCAGTTTGTGTTCTAATTTTGATTCACTTGACTCCCTCGAAGTTGAGTTTCTCTTAAGGGTGGCCTTTGAGCTCTCCTATGGGCTTCCCTTTCTCTTTGTATCCTTTCTCTTTCCTCAAGTTCCAATCTTTCTCTAAGCCCCTTTTCAATTCTTTATCTTTCTCTTTCAAATTCAATACCAACTTCCTCCTCTTCCTCCAAGATGGCCCAAGCAACTGTATAGTGTGTGTCATCTTCTCTTTGATTCCAAATGGAAGTCCCTAAGTCTAAA
This sequence comes from Chamaecyparis obtusa, assembly GCA_027943335.1. Lineage (NCBI taxonomy): Eukaryota > Viridiplantae > Streptophyta > Pinopsida > Cupressales > Cupressaceae > Chamaecyparis > Chamaecyparis obtusa. The sequence continues at coordinate 394,575 of BSBK01006694.1, forward strand.
ATGATATCTTCTCGCCTTACATTTTATCCAAACCTGGTTGCACAACTGGATAGTTAGCATAGGAAGGCAACACCATCATAGATCATTCTTTCAGTTTTGGCTCATGTTCCAACCTTTCTTGATTCTCCCTTTCAATCCTTTGGGCCTTTTCTTCTTCCTTTTCTAGTGTTGGCTAGAAATCCTCTTGACATGGCAATATGATATGCTTGAGTAGCTGTAACATGAAAATACCAAAACATGAGTACATCTTCATGTGATGGATCCATTGCACTTTTTTGGACGCACAAGTGTGAATTTCAAGATTTTTGCATATGGAGGATGGCTGGAAACTTTTGAGACAGTGAATGAATACATGCGTTTGAGCTCAAAATATGTGCTTATACGATGGAAAAACCCAAAAACGCATTTTTGGAAGGTGATAACATATACGGGCAGCAAGCTTTATGTGTGAAGAATGCATGAAAAATGGGTGGCATAACATCTACATATAATAAATTGTTATGTTTTTATCATAAGCAAATGTGCAAGCAACCACCATCATGAATTTTAAGTCATGTGGCAATGATGTAACAAGTGCGGATGGAGTGCATGTAAGCATGAAAGCGGGCTTTTTGGATGCAAAAGCATGTTGTAAAGTGAGTTTGCTTTTGTTGTTACCTTACCGGTTACTGAAAGGGGGAGGGGGTGAATCAGAAAATACTAAATCTAATTATTTAATATTTGCAAAACAAATTCTTGAATGCAAAGTAGAAAATCAACAGTCATTCACAACCCTAAACTAAATCACACAGATCTGCACAAATATTTGTACGTGGAAACCCTCGGTTAGAGAGAAAAAACCACGGTGAGACAGAGCTCGCAACTTCACTAGTTTTTAATAAAGGTGCCATGTTAGGAGCATACAAAGCACTGGCTATGGTGCTACCCGGTTAAGGGATTTTTACAAAAGATCGTTTAGGATCTAAGCCTTGTTAGGAGTTGCCTGATTACAGGACTTTAAACATCAAACAAGATGTTACCCTGTTAAGGGATTTTTTACAACAAACCGATTAGGTTCACCCTAATATAGGGATTTGAATATTCTATCACTACTGATAAACGTAATGATCTATTGTGACACTGAATATCTGATTAGATCATACATCTGTTCCTTGTTAGCCTGGCTGTTGAACTCTGCTACCTTTGTGCAGCATTTCTCAGAAGATCTTTCTCCTCTGCTCTATACAATCATCTAATTTCAACAACTTATCTTGCGTCCTATGACCTGTATTTATACAAGAGATTCTTCGTAATGAAACCCTTAACTCATAGAACCCCCAGGCTACAAACTCCGCAATAAGTCATGCAATCAGCAAAAAGCTATGTGCAATGAACTGAAGTTTACCTTGCAAGACATCCGCATGAATTAAAGCTAACTCCTGTTAAAAAGCTAACTCCACTTCAAAGCGGTGGATGTCCCGTATAATCCTGCTTCTAACTCAAACTGATCCACTAAACCCGGTGCGGATCTTTAGGCTGCTTTAGACCGGTATGTGTCCTTACCGGGCAAGCAAGATGAAGCACTTGCATATGCAACTTGGAGAAGTGAAGATGGAAGATAGGACACATAACATATCACCAAACAAATGCAAATTTGAAAATGAAAAGAAGAGATTGCAAAAAATGAAAGAACAAACATATATACAAATTTGCCCTATGAAAATCACAAAAAAATCTTCCCTCTTTTCCACAAAAAGCAAATGAAGAAGTCTCTTCAAATCTCTATGCAAAATCTGAGATAAATCCAAGAAGATTTTCGGATTTAGAAAAGGTTGCAACAAAGAGACTTATATAGATTTCGAATCTTGACCTAATCCGCTAAAAATGAATGCATTTTAGAGTAAAGATTCGTTGCTTGCCAAGTGTGGGAAGTTAGAGGATTAAAATGCACAAGAATAGCAACCATATTGACTAAATCAAATGCAATGTGCAATGGTGTTGTCCTCAATTTTGACATCACAAAATTGTGGCAACCGTACGCAATTTTCTCATGGATTCGTAGGTGCATGCTCTATGTTTCAACGCATTGATAAGGTGTCATGAAGGCAGTTCGTCATCTTTGAATTGTACTTTATGTAGTGTTATTTATGTGTTCTTTTTTAACGTTTCTGTCAAGTTAACCCCCTTAAATGCTTGTTAGAACAAGTTTTTCTTCTCTAACTGCAAGCACTCGATTTTTGGCAATCTTCAAGTTTATTCTTCGGTTTTCTCTTGCTTGTAAGAAGTTTTTTATCTTGTTTTTCCTTAGTTTAATAGTCCTTCGAATTCCGCTTGTTTCAAGCTATCTTAGGTGTCAAACGGAGTTGTCTAGCTCAAGTTATAAAAGAAAAGGTGGGGTTTTTCAGGCCGACTGCCCATTTATTAAAAATCCTCCAAAAGTGGGCTTTTTATTGTCATTTGCACGAAGTAAAATTATTTTTAATATCTAAAGTGGATTTTGACATCCATTTTTAAATTTCAACTCATTCTAAGTTGATTTGACCATAGTTTTTAATATTTTCATGAAAATTGGCTTTTTCTAGTCTATTTTCATGTTAATTGAAAACTATAGTTATATATTAAATTTAATTAAATTTAGTCACTTAAGTGAATTAAAAGTGGGGTTTTTATCATTCATTGCATGTCATCCACAAGCAAGTCATTCTTCAAAACCCACTTTCAATAAATTTAAGTCCTATAGTCACAATAATGGACTTTTTATATGCAATAGCATATATTTAAGTTTAAAACTGTGTAAATGTAGTTGTTATAATACATTTACATATTATGTTTTATAACTTAAGTGAAAAGGTGGCTTTTTCAAGCCCAATTACATGTGCAATTGATATTATAAATTCCGTATATATAACTTAAGTGAAAAAATGGCTTTTTCCAAGCCAAATACATGTCTTTTAAAATGAGTATTTACACTCAAAAAGTCTCTATTTAATCACTTAAGTTATAGAGTGTTATTTATATATGTAAATGCATATATAAAAGACGTTTTTAACCATTGAAGCTAAAACATGTGTTTTGGACTTGTAAAAGCCCGCCATTACTCTTTATTACATGCGTTTTGCTCTGAACTCCTTTAGTGGCGATTTCTAAGTGAAAAGCATGTGTTTTTGAGTTGTAAAAACTCACTCATTTTGGGTGTTTTCAACAAAAAGGAGATTTTGAAGCAAAGTATCGCAAGATTCGTGATCAAAATCAAATCATTTTTGCTCCTTATAGAGTTGTTTTTGCACTAAATCTCCCAAGGATCATTCTTGGCTACTCAAAAGTGCAGATTTAAAAGGATTTTGCTCACAAAACAGCCTATTTAGGGCACGTTTTTGGGCGTTTGAACCCAAAAACTGCTTGTTTTTTGCCATTATTCTTCATCAAATACAAATGTTTTGCTTCTAAGGTGAGTTCTTGGGCATTACATTTCATTTGCAGCTTGTTTATCATTCTTCAAGTTGCTTTTAATGCCCTAGACGCCATTTTTAATTTCCATGGCACATTGCATTCGTTTTAGTCAATACGGTTGCTATTTTTGTGCATTTTAATTCTCCAACTTCTCACACTTGGCAAGAAATGAATCTTGACTCTAAAATGCATTCATGTCAAGAGGATTGAGTCAAGATTCAAAGTCTATATATACCTCTTTGCTGCAATCTTTTCTAAATCCGAAAATCTCTTGGATTTGCTTTAGATTTTGCACAAAGATTTGAAGAGACTTCTCTTGTTTTTGGTGGAAAGAGGTAAAATTTCTTGCAAATTTCATAGGGAAAAGTTCTATATATGTGCTCTTTCGTTTTTGTTTGCAAATCTTTTCATTTTCATTTTCAGATTTGCATTTGTTTTGTATATGATATGAATTCCTTCTATCTTCCATCTACATTCTCCAAGTTGCATGTGCAAGTACTTCATCTTACTTGTATGTGTAGTCGGAATTAAAAACCTCGTTCTTGAAAGAGACCATCAAAGAAAGTGAGTTCATTTATCACGTGCTTTTGCATCCAAAAACCCCACTTTTATGCTTGCATACACTCCATTCATACTTTACATACTGTTGCCACATGATTTAAAAACTCATGATGGTGGTTGCTTGCATATGCTTGCACATTTACTTATTATGAAAACACAATATCTTATTATAAGTGGATGTCTTTCCATTTAATTCCATACATTTTCCATATGATATCCTTGCTATCCGCATATGCTTTCACATTCCAAAAACCCGTTTTTGAGTTTTTCACCATAAAAACGCATATTTTTGAGCTCAAACATATGCATCCATTAGCTGTCCCACAAGTTTCCAGCCATCCTCCATATGCAATACTCCTAGAAAATCTCGTTTTTAAGGATTTCCCTCATTTAAAGAGCTGGTTTTACTTTAATTCCTTCATCCTTCATTGCTTAACAGTCCTCCAATCATGCATGCAAAGAAGAAAGAAACACAAGGCAAGCATGACCACATAATGGAGCCTACAAGGAGGTGAAAAATGATTACAAGCTCAGAATGTTTTCAAGACAACAATGGTCAACGAACACTCAACGGAACAATCAAGGATGCATATTCATATTCCAGTTAGAGATGCTTCCACCAAACCTGAGCACATCATTCATAAAGCATTCCTTAGTAGCATGAAGACCAAAAAGGATGATGTAATAGGGGTCGTGTCTTGTCAGGCACTTAGAATATTTTCATCATGCATTTGTAATTTGTAATCGACAAATTACATGTAATGAAAAAACAAGATGTAATTGCATGTGATAGTATCACGTGCAAAGTTGTAACATGTAATCAGGTTGCAAGTGCATTAGGCATGCAACTTTGAATAAATCAAAGTTAGTTAGTTAGAGAATAAGTCAAGGTGGTTAAGGGTTTTCCCTTTCTTTCTCCACCTTTCTCTCTACTCTTTTCCTATATAAAGGAGGGAGCTCATTGTAAATAATGATCTTTTGGCAAGGCAAAAAAATTCTGCTAGTTTGTATCTACACTCTAGGACTTTGAGCTTAGATGTAAATGTGAATTGCTTTCAATAAACGGGGCAACTTCCTTTCAAACTTTGTGTTGATTCAAGGTGTCATGTGACGACATTTTCTGGATATTGATTGTGAGTTTTAGAGTTTTGCTCAAGAGAGATTTGAATTCAATTGTGCAGAGTTTGAACTGCCTATTGTATTTAGAGCCAATTTGAACTTTTGAAGATTTTGTGCTACAGGAGGACAAATTGTTAAAATTGGTAGTGGCTGCAAATACTGAGAACTGAAGACTTTGGGCTTCAATTGTAGGTATTTTTATTAAGTTTGAGAGTGTTTGGTAAGAGACTTTGTGCCTTACTAGTTATTCTACTTGAATCATAAATTCGGAATAATCACATTAGACTTTGGGTTCCTGTACTTATTCCATAAAATATAAAGAGTAAACTGCTGCCCTTGGTATTGTTCTTACGTCAATTCCAGGGTCACAGGTATTATCGTAGCAATAGGACCTTTTTGTTAAATGGAAAGTTGTAGTTGTATGCAAATCATTCCTGAAAAAAGAAGAAATGATTAAGAGGACTGTCCTTTTGTAATTTTAGTTAAGTTCCTATTGAAGCCACCTACAGTAAGAAGGGAACCTCCCCTATTGCTGAGAGGAGAGAAAAATCTCATGAGACATTGCCTAAAGTCACAATTTTGTAAGTTGTGGTCACAATAACTTACAAAAATTTTAGCCAACAAATGGCCCTTAGGGCATCAAAACAACTTGGAAAGAATGATAAAAAAGCTGCAAATGAAATGTAATGCCCAAGAACTCACCTCGGAGGTAAAACATTTGGTTTTGATGAAAAAATGGCCCAATATGAGCTCTTTTTTTGCAAAAGCATGCCCTAAACGGGTTGTTTGGGAAGAAAAACACATTCAAAATGATGTGTTTTTGTGCCCAAAATCGTCACCTATGTATTTTGTGATGTCCCACTTTTAGCAGGTTTCAAGAGTCTGGATAAGTTAGCTCATCATCGCAACCCTAGTGAGCTAACATCTGGTTTTGAGGTTCTCTCGTGTTTGACTTGCTATTTTTAGTAAGTCAGGGGAGTGAGTTTATATTTTTGGCAGTGCTCAGTGGTGATGCCTTGGGTCTAGACTCTATCAGTATTTCATGGAGCCTAAATAGCCATTTGCATATGGGAGTTATTAATTAAGTTTACTTAATTAATAGTTAATAACTTTATGAGTTTATTGTTCTATTTGAATGGTGTGTTGAGGAAGACTCTTTAGTGAAAAGAGTACTCATGAAGCTACTTGGTTTTGAGTGTGTGGAAGAAGCTTTGCTTTTAATTTGTTATTAAAGCCATGCCTTGGGATTTTTGAAACATCCTATTATACATATTTTTTGTGAAAATTGAAAATGGAGAAGAACTTCAAGGGTTTGGAAGAGGGAATGAAGAAATTGTGAATTTCTTCAGAAGCATTTTACACTTTGAATTGGCTCTGATTGCCAATGAATTGTGTCTATAATTTGATCATTGATTGCAAATGATTCAGTATGGAATTGATTAAAACACGCCCAGCTACGTATGCAAATTGCAGCAAACCATTATTGGCTGCATATGTTTTAATGGCTGCAGTGAGGCTTCGTACATGAAGATTGCACAACACATTAGGGAGCCGTGACCTATCTTGTGGATGTGCGACTGGTCTTGTGGAGGCTGCCAACATCCATACTAAGCAACATTGGATTCAAGGAGGCTGCGATTTTTATGTTCCAGGCAGCAACGATTTTATATAAGGTGCACACTTGATTGTGAAATCATATTTTAATTAAATCAACATCATATATAGATTTGTAGAGAATCAGAGATCGAATGTAATTGCAAATAATATTTTAGAATGGAAAATGGTGCATTTGGAGATAGTTAGCAATTTGCTGAATGATATCATATATATTTGAAAAAATTCAAAAAAAGCATATGTCTGGAAATTACAAAAAAAATTGCAAAACATTCCAAGAAACAAAAAAGAAAAGTAAGTTCTTCAGCAAAGAGCCAGCAGGGCTCTTTACATATTTGCAGCCAAAACGCCTAGTGCTAGAAGCAAAATGTGGATTTTGAACTCCAAAACATATGCAATCAAACTCCCAAAACACATCCAGCTTCAAACGCCTAAGTCAAGGGCAGAAAAACATTTTTTTAGAGAGCAAAACACATGCTTTCCACTCCAAAATCACCGCCCTTGATCACTTGATGCCCAATGTTGAATGCAAAGGAGAAAAACGTGTTTTTCCAAACCAAAAACATATGTTTTTGACCCAAAAATCGCCGCCCTTGAGCTTTGGAAACCAAAACGCATGCAAAAATGAGTAATGACGTTCTTTTCTTGGCCCAAAACACATACTTTTGTGATGAAAATCGCCACCATGTGTTTTTTAATAAAAACACCTCTATTGGAGAAGTCATAACAGGTTTTTGTTGGGCAATAACACATGTTTTTACCTTTTAAAACTCAAATGCACACAAAACATATGTTATTGGGTTAAAAATCCCCACCTTTATGCTTTTAAGTCATTACTCAAGTTAAAATACATAATAATGGGCTTTTAAAATGCAATAACATGTGTTTTGGGGTTCAAATTCTCCACTATGAAGCCTTTAAGTCATTAAAGGTTTATAATAATGGGATTTTAATGTGCAAATGCATTTAAAAACTCCACTTACACATGTTAAGTGACATATTTTTAATTAAAAATATGTAGTTGCATTTAAAAACCCCACTTTTATGCACTTGGGACTTAGAATATATTGACTAGTGGGATTTTAAAAGTGATTTGCATCATGATTATGCAATGTGAAATAAAAACCCCACTTAATTGCATTAAAAAGGTCTCATGTAATTATTTTAAATATGTAACTATAGTTTTCAATAAAGTAACATGAAAATAGACTACAAAAATTCATTTTCATGAAAACATTAAAAACTATGGTCAAAGCAACTAATGAGTTGAAATTTGAAAATGGGGCTCAAAATCCACTTTAAATATTAATAATAATTTTATTTCGAGCAATTGTCAATAAAAAGCCTACATTTGAAGGATTTTTAATAAGACATGTTGTTAGTCTAAAAACCCCACCTTTACCTTTATAACTTGAGCTAGACAACTCTGTTTGAGGCCTAAGATAGCTCAAAACGAGCGGAATTTCGAGGGCTACAAACCTACAGCAAAAACAACATTAAAAACTAAACAAAAAAAATGAAGAAAAGACTCACGGTTGCAAAACATTTACTACTTAGTCAAAGAAGAAAAACTTGTCCTGACAAGCAATGAAGAGAACAACTTGACGGAAACCCTTAAAAAGAATGCATGAATAATGCTAACATAAATAGCAATTCAAGGATGACAAATTACCTTCACAATACCTTATCAACACATTGAAAACATTGAGGATACACCTACGAATCCATGAGAAAATTGCATAGATTTGCCCCAATTTTGTGATGTCAAAATTGGCGACAAAACCCTACAAGATGGCAGGAAACCACTGTGATGAGTCCTGCTGGCTCAACCACTTTCCAATTGGAAACTGTCTGGTTTTTGTTTATGAAGCATTGTTTTTTTTGTGTTGTTTTTGAAAATAAATATAAATTTTGGAATTTGCAAATAATGGACAACACATGGAATGAAAATTGAAAACTCACAAATCACCAAAGAAGGCTGCTTATTTCATTTATTGTCTAAACAAGCATAACATTTTGCAAATGAAATATGTAAATGAAAATTGTAGCCAATGTAGAAAACCTAGAACTAGATGCAGCCACTATGAAATTTGCCAATTTGCTTCAACATTCACCATACAATGAGAATAGTCATCTAGATGCCTAATAGAGAGGTGTAATAAACACCAAATGCAGATCGAACAGAACTAAAGGCCAAACGCCGAGCCTTGAAAACTCACGTGGCTAGGGATAGATGGTGGCTGCCCCAAAGACACCTCACAATCTACAACAAAAGTTGTGTTTTCCTTGTAGCTGGCTGCTATAACAATTACTCTGCCTTTATTCATCAAACTCAAACAAATGGCTTCCTATATTGTTAAATTGAGGCACAATTATGGCTTTTGGATGAAGCCATCACTGATAAGAGAAATTCAATAGATCTCTCACCATCTCAAATTGTCAAAACATTGAAGAATTGTCGCCCTCCAATGCAAAGAATTGCAGGAACCCTAGTTTCTTCCCAATTCCAAGAACAAACTCCAAGCCAAGTCAAAAAACAAGCATACACATTAAAATATTTGTTTTTTACTTGTGTGGCATTGACCTTGGTTTAATATATCTAATCTGTCCCCTTTATAATCAAGCCATTAAATGCACATTAATTACATAACTTGGCCCATTCACTTTATTATTTTATAATTGGCCTTTATAATATATTATTAATAAAGTAAGACTTTATTAATAATAAAATAATTGTAAACACGGGCTATAAAATCTCCTCCAAGGAATTAACTATAAATCCAGATATATACTGCAAGTGTCAAACATCCCAGTGCCTTGCCAAAAATAGTAACTGCGCGAAACTGACTTACTATAAATAGTAAGTCTCTGAATAACTGCTCAAGCCAATGGTGCCAAATCTCAACACTACCACAAACCTGTTTAGGCGCTCTGCTAAAGATAGAAATTTAACTTTCCTGAAATAGACACTTCCTATAAATAGTAATTGTGTCAAACTGATCCAAACGAAGAGCAATCCTAAACACTCATATCCTTTGAAATGGGAATTGACCTCTGGTTCTTCCAATTGGGACCCTCTAACGATCTGAATTACCCTACAAGGGCCACTGATAGGCTAATCCAAACCTCACACCATAGTGAGCTAAAATGGGGACATTACACCTTGCTACTCCTATCAAGAAATGAAGAGTTGTTAGGGTTTTGTCTAGCAATTATGAACATGCTTTAGGTCAAAAGGGTAATAGAGATAAATCTAAAATTTCCCACTTTAATATCAACAATTGAGAATGATTTTTTTGCGAGGTTACCCTAAGTTCCCAAGATGGGAGGATAGGTGGACACATTTCCTAGATGCTAGTTTTTCAAGCCAATTTTGAAGATGGCTATATAAAAATAGGAAAATTTAAAATTCATATGAAAACATGGATAAAGCATGCACATATACATTATATAACCTTAACATATAAGCACTAGCAAAATTCTTATGCCAAATTTGTGTTAAATTAAGAATCAAAGTTAAATTGCTTATAGGTTTCATTGTCAATATGAAAAATTTATAGGGATGTTCCTTAGGCATCCCCTATAGCTAGTAAAATAGAAGACATTTTTATATTGGTACCCTATTCCACTATCAAAAAGCATGCATTGAGAATATTCTATCAAATTTTCAGATCTTTGCCTGTTGTAAATATTTCTACCAAAACACTATTGGCAGCTTGGAAACATATACGCAGAGAGAAACCTGCTATGAGAACAGAAAATCCTATAAAGATAGCCACTCACTCAACCTTCATAACGTTTAAGGTTTTAACCTCCTCCAATTTTTAAATTTCAAAACAGTAGGAAAGAGTGTGTGCATAAACCAAGTAACAATTAAAAATGCCTTTTTTTAAAACATGGAAGTGATTCTTTTTTTAATTGCATGCCTAACGCCAGGGACATTTGGCCATCCCGAGGATGGTTGGGGGATGTCTCAATCCTCCCCTATTGTCCTCAGGATGACTGAACATCGCCAACATTACGCCTCATTGTCCCCTAATTCCACTTCCTACAAAATTTGGAAAAATGGGGATGGCTATGGGACATCCTGGAAACAGGGACCAGGGTTATAGGCCCAAGGATGCATCCCCAGGTAACATAGATATTTTTGTATATATGCTCATCTTTATGAGAGGATGATTTTCAAATACCTACCTAGGGTTCCCTATGTTTTTAGTGAGAAACAAGGAGCAACTTTGGATTCATATCTTGTAAATAATGAATCAAATTCTAGATGGTTGGATTGAGGGATGGTTTTCCTATAAGATTAGGGTTTTGCTCCTAAAAATGGTACTACAAGTTATTCCTATCTATAAATTCTTCCTTGTGATTGCCCCAAGAAGCATCATTTCCAAAGGTACCCATTTTATGTAGAACTTCCCTTGGAGGGGCACTAGGGATCAATTTAAATATCACTTGATCTCGTAGAGTCATATTTGTAAAGGTAAGAATAGAGGTGCTTTTGGTTTCAAGGACTCATTTCTAGCAAAGAAGCTTCGTATATCAATATTCTCAAGGACAAATATCTATCAAGTGCAACCACTTTGGCTTCTTTTGTAGGGGTGTTTTCCTAAAAGACCGATTAATTGGGAACCAATGAAAAAGAACAAGAATTTGATTAGCTAGTTTGGCTTTAGGATTGTTCAGAATGACTCGAGTACTTCCTTTTGGTATAATAAGTGGATCTTGGATAAAACCTAAAATTCCATGATATTCACCTTCTAATTAATATCCTTAGGAATTCTTGGGCCATGACTATTGGGAGGAGGAAAGGGAGGAGAGATTTTTCTAGAAAGTGAAGATTTGTTCCAAAATTGTTAGATATTCTTGAAGTTTGTAGGATACATCTTGTAGATTTTCTTCAAATCATTAGGCCTTTTTAGAGGAAAGATGACAATCTTTTCAGTTAGACTTAGGAAGGGAGAAGGTTCAACTTTGTCAAGAATGGATACCAAGCTTCTTTCCCCTAGGAGATTTTGCATTCAAAGGCTTGGCCAAAAAAAAAAAACTTTTTCTGTAATGTCCCCGTTTTTCAGACTATTGGGATTAGCTTGGTTTGGCGACCCTCGCGAGCTAATCAGGCAATCAAAGGGGGTCAGTTGGCAGAGCCAGTGTTGGGATTCCATTCTGGAGGTTCAGTTTACCAGGTCTGCTCTTCATTCGGGTCAATTTGGTCAACTTACTATTTTTAGTAAGTGGTATTTTTGGGTATGGCCAAATTTAGCAGGGTGTCTGCACGGGGTGTTAGATGTTTCAGGACCGAGTTTCAGGGAATCTCCAGTTTGAGAGACTTACTATTTATAGTAAGTCTATTTTTGGCAGTTGGCTATTTGTGGCAGTTGGTTATTTTTGGCAGGGCAGTGGAAGTTTGAGGCTCTGATGTCAGTAATGAGTTTGTGCAGTCAGTGGGGTTCATTGGCTTTTAATTTTAAAGTTATCATTATTAAATTAAACTATTTTAATTTAATAACTTTATAACTTAATGTTATAAATTGAAGTTGTGATTAAAAAGCCTTTTAAGTTAAAAAAAGTGAAATTGAAGCTTTTTCCAAAAAAGCTATATATTCAATTCGAAAAGGCACTTTCATTACCCATTGATGATTTGATAAAAACTTTTGTGAGAGAATTCTTCTTGGCTTGGAAAAGCTAGGGTTTGAGCTTGGTCTTCAGCTTTTGGAGAGAGTTATGCAATATCTCTTGAGCTTGGTCTTCTTCCAGGAGAGAGCTCATTCTATTCCTGAAATCATAATTCAGTGCTGATGTATACTGGAATTGTGATATATTCAATTTAATTTGCTGAAGAGTTACAGGAGGAAATCGAATTTTGAGAAACAAGGGTTTGAGTCAAACTCTTTGAGTAACGGGCATTTCTTAAGATAGCACTTTGAATCGATTTTAGACATCAAAGCATTGTGCCGTATTCTCCAGGCAGAGATTAAGATTGCTGTCCAATTTTTGTTAGTGTCGTATAGTACTTTGCAAGACTGTACGTTTCCAACCAGCCGTACACAGCAAGCTATTGCATGAGGCTTCCATTAGAGATCAGCTTCCGGGTTTGGATGGCTATGCTTGGCTCATTTAGTTGGCATCGAATAAGATACTACAGCAGCATGGGGAATTCAGATTAGGAGGTGACAGTTGGTAATTCTGTTCTAGAATTCCATTATACAGCCGCATATTAATTAAGGTGCCCAGATTTGTTTTTAATTGCTTGTAATTTGAAGTTAATTTGATAGTTGATCAATTCTGATTTTCTGTGAGTAATTCGAGGGTGAATTATTGACTATTGATTTATTATCAAGAAGTTAAGATCTGAAAAGTATCATTTAAAATTCATATCTGATGTTCATTAATTTCTATATATTTCGAAGAAAATTTAGAAGTGCAATTTAAATTGAGTAAAGAGCTAGTTTGTACATGAGAGCCAGTTGGGCTCTTCACATTTTCTTTGGTCGATCTACCATTCTCAAATTGTCACTTGGGACCATCTCCAAAGAAGGGGCCTTTTTGGTCCTAGTAGATGTTCTCTCTACATGACCCATAAAACTTTGCTTTCACGACTCTACAATGTGATTTTGTGAAGGGTGTATGGAATAGATTTCTAGACGATTTTAATCTTGAGTAGGTGTTCCAAAACCTCCTTATAGATAGTTTGGAAGCTTGAAGATGCCTAATGGCTCTTAATTTCCTTGAAGAGTTAAGGGGAATGGATCCAAACTTCATACTCGTGAAAGTTTGGTTGGAACAAAATAAGAAAAAAATTAAGATCATAGAGGTATGCTCTAGAATCATAATTTAACTTAACATCTCTAAATCAAAAGAAGGTTATCCCTATGAGATTTCATTTTTTGAGGAGTTAGCCTAAGATTAGGAAATTTACTGACCGCTCTTTTCTCAAAGTTTGGAAAAAGAATGTTGTTGAGCATTGGTGTTCTCTAACAACTAGGTGGGTTAAATTGAACTTTTATTGGACTTCCAAGAATAATTTGGGATTGTCTAGACTAATGCTCTCAATAGATATCATGGGGGTATGGTGGTGCCACTAGGTACTCATTTTATGTGTATTGGTTTGAATAATATAGTTGAAACTCATTCTAAGCTTATTATCAATCATCTGCAATGAAATCACTCAATTGCAGATACACAATTTTCCCAAGGAAGCAAAAAAATTAATGGATCAATTTGGTGCTGACTAATTAAAGCATGTGATACATGAAGACAACAAAGTTGCATATTGGTTAGCTAATCTAAGTTTCTAGGAATGCTATCACTTCTTTGTGTTTTTTGGGAATGCCTTTAGACCAAAGCAACTATTTCTGCCCTTTTGAGTTATTAATGATGACACTATCATGTCCCCTTCTCCTAACGGGTCCCATTAACTATCTTTTGGTTGTAGCTCATATGATCCCTATGGGCTATTAACCTTGCTCAAGGAAAACTTTAAGAAACCCCCTCCCTAGAAAAAGTATAAAATCCTGGCGAATCCTACATTATTTTGGGTAAAAAAAATAATATTGTTGGCGAATTTTTTTAATTTGAAAGGAAAAATATTATTTGTACTGGCGATTTTTTTTCAATTATATGAAAATTCTATAAAATATTGGCGAATCCTTCATTATTGAAGAAAATCACGATGACAAAAACCTATACCTAGAAATCATCATTATTTGACAGGGGCGCTCCCTATCGCGGTACAGGGCGGGGTTGAGGGGCAGCGCCCCCACGGGGGTTTACGGGGGCAGTGCCCCCGGAAGCTAAAATGACTTTTATTATTTTATGAAGGTACTCTGAGTTAATTTTACATCTCCTGACAAGAGATAACCCTACTTTTTGTAACCGTTTGATGATTTGAGATCAATGGCAGGAATTCTATTTCGGGCCAAGCTTTTAAAGGACACAACCATTCCCCCGAAAGTCTCCGGAATAGAGACATGTGTCAGTCTATTTCAGACCAAAGTTTTAAAAGCCATAACGTTTCATTGAAAGTCTCCGAAATAGAGACACATGTCAAATCTTTGTACTTCACCCGTACTCTAACTTAAATTTTCACTACATATTGGTAAATATGACCATCGATTAAGACAAGCTTAGAAAATTGTAGGCAAAAATATTAAATTTATTATGTGGAAAATTTAATTTGATTGGCGAAGTCATCGCTGAAATAAAAATAATTCCATGTCACTATTGGCGATTTGCCAATGCATGGGACCCAATTTTTATAAAGTGCGGGCGACGTGGCCACCCCGAAAGTCTGATTTTTTTCGCCAAATTTTGGGTCCCCGATGAGTGAAATTCGCCAATTGGCGAATATTCGCCACTAAAGTTATCCCTGACCTTGCTTTAGAAGGAGATCGATCCTTGGGCAGGTCCTATATTCATGTTATCTTTTGGCCCAATTTTTTTTAATTACGGTGCCACCTTTCGGCCACTCTTTCAAATTCTTGGGGCCGACTTGCATCTTTGGAGGAGAGAGATCACCTATTTCTATCGGCCTCTTGGTGGTTTTGATCATCATCGACTATCTCATTCTTGTTTGTAATTCTGCGTAGGAATTTGATCTGGAGATTGCAGTTTCAAAGGTGAGATATCCTCCCTAGTCTGGTATTGTCTCAGTTTGGTGAAGTCCCTTGGTAGAGACCAAATTGGTTAAGGAAGGAACATTTGATAATGATCTTGATTGCTCACATTCGGTGATACTCATTGGCACCACCATAATCAGCATACTCATAATAGCAAGAGAGGGGTGGTGACTCTCAGAACATAATCAGAGATCGACACTATCCATGCGCCTGCTCACAAATGGTGTCATTCACCTTCAGCAATACATATATCAGATTGTGTTTGGGCTGCGATCTACATCAGACATCGAAATACTTCAGCAATACACATATATCAGATTGTGTTTGGACAGTGATATACTTCAGAGATACATATATATCAGTTTGTGCATGGGCTGCAATCTACATCGGGCAGCAATATACATACCATTAACAGGATCAGATCAAAGGCTATGATAAATAATAGTGGCAGGCCTATCATCAGCGTTGTATTCTTAGTATCATCTATTGGCGCACCACTTTGGTATCAAACAGCACATAGATCTTTGGTTGTTACTAAACTCAGAGGAAGACAAGATACATCCCACATTTGCATCAGCAATCAGAGGACAGTGGCAGCAGTGTAAGATCATAGTAATCAGAGGATTGGACGTATATTTCAAGCTCCCTTCAATCAAAATGTTGCTGATCCTTCGGCGCTTTCTGATGCGAATCATAGTTGGCAGGCCAAGGTGCATTATTGTTCTCAATTGTACCCAATTTGTTTATCTGAATATAAGATTGGTGGTTTCCTTCCGAGTACATTGTGTTTTCCTTGTTGTATACTTGGGATATTACAGACACAAAATCTGATAATTTCCTTCAAAGTTTATTAATTGACTTTTTTAGGCTTGATAGTAATTGTTGTTTAATGGATGTTTGTAATCTACCGTTGGTTTGTTGGATAAGGTGGGAAGAGGATGGCATCTCCATTTATGCTTTCACACAACCCTTCACTCACCATTTTGTGAATTGCTTTCTCTTTCTCAGTGTGGTGGACTGGTGTTCTTAAATTTACTATGGTGCCTATCTTGTCGTATAGTTCAGTTTTGTTCTTTGGTTGGGTACTTATGCTAGTGATGGGTAGACAAATATGGGCATGCCTCCCTCGGGCCATACCCTTTTTCTCACGGGGCTCTTCTGTTATGTGTCATTACATTCCCTTTCACGAAGTCTGCATGAAGGAATTGAAGTCTAGCATTTATCTACAGGTAATGTTCATCCTTTCAATATCCTTCTGCAGAATGAGGCTAGAAGTAATGTTGATATTCCTTCCAGTTCTAATATTCATATCATTGGAAATGAGGAGATTAAATCAAATACAACTCTTCATATGGACTGTCACTATTAGTTGAAAAGGCTGAATGTGGAGGCTATGGAGACTACTTAATAGTCTATTTCCAAAGGAAAATTTAAGGCAATTTTGGTGGACCTCGTTCATTGTAAATCACATTACCTAAATGGTTCTTCTCGTGATAATACTCACAACATCAGTTTTGGGTATAGTAGCCTGCAACTTAGCTTTCTTTTGATATTTGTCCTACTTTACAAAATTTATTGGCTATGGGAAATAATTATGTTCAAGAAACCTGGATTGAGCACATGAACCTTTAAGATTTAACTTCTGCTATGAAAGACCTAAGGGAAAACTATGATTGATAATCAACTCTTTATGATGAGAATGGAAGGTGATCGTAGAAACACGATCATGGATGATCAAGCAGATTTGTTGAATGTTATCAATGCTAGCATGGGGGATCTAAATGACATCCAATATAACTTGAGATCTCTTGTTTAGAATAGGAGGAACCTAGATCACCAGGTGCACATATGGCTTTACCATGAAGATCATGACCAGAAAAATACTGATTCTAATCCTCATGTGAAGCCCCCAATAATCTTGATCCTTAGGCTCTTTTGCTTATGTAATACTATTTCGTCTTTTTATATAGCCTTCAGCTCTTTATTTCTTTGAATAAAAGTTTATAAAGTTTATCTAAAGAACTGCATTCTGTCAGGATTTATGAACTGTATGGTACATATTTATAGGTTCTTCTCTAAAAACCTTATTTCAATTATCTTTATTCTTAGTCTTACAAAATACATATTACTTGGAATAATCTTTTGTAAGTAGAAACATCGTCTTAACTGAATCGTAATGTTTTTAGTAGTCAACTTAGGTGATTAATTCATATGAAAAATAAAATAGAAGGCACAGTTTAGGTTGTTTGCATAGACCTTGTATATGAAAAATTGCTTTAAGTTTATATACTTCAAAGAATCTTTTAAAATGGCGCAACCCAATAAAGTCATTAATCTTGAAAACCTATAAAATGGCAAAAAGCACAGATTTTTATCAAGTTTAGCCTGACTTGACTCATGACTTATCTGAAGGATATCTCACAACCTCTACAGAATTATGTAACAAACCCAATGCATAATAACATGTCATGTCCCCTCTTTAGCCGGACCTCATTTTATTTTGCTGTTAGATCTTTTGGTCCCCCAAGAGCTAATTAGCCTTTCAAGGGGGCGCACTTGTGCACCACTTTTGCATAGTTAGGACCTTTAAATTCATGTCTTTTGGGAGCCCATTTGGGTTAGCCGATCCTATTAGATTTAGGTGTTAGAGATTCATATCAAAATGCATTTGATTGTAGTTCCTCGTCACCATTCAACATACATATTCTTGTGTTTATGATTCCTAGTTGGAAATTTGAATTGGAGTGCAGCTTTGGAGGTGAGACATCTTCCCTAGTCTGCTATTTCTCCAATCAGGTGAAGTCACTTTGTGACCTAATTGGACTAATACCAGCGATACATCCTTTTGCAGATCCGCAATATCAAGCTTCATCATTTACAAAAATCTCTCTTCTATTTAAGCATTCATACTATAGTGATTACTTGCAGTAGTATCTTGTTTCATAATTGATTATCAGACATCTCATGCTCAATGCCCATCATTGGATTCAGATCGCAAGCACAAAGGACTTGGTGACAATAACTGTGAAGTACAGACTGATTGCAATCATCATCACAATTACACACCAGCATTTTCCACGGCTATTGTATTTGAGCAATGCAGAGGGGAGGCGATTACTATTTTAGGATACTAGCCAACCATCTTTGCAATAACCACATTTATACTTTCAGATCTGATCTTGAAAAAGATATCATCATTCACCTACGATGTAGACAAAGGGTGTCATCTCATCGATTTCAACCTCTACGACATCGGACTCTACTCTTGCGATTCCCAAAGACTTCATCCACACAAGCACTCCATCTAGAAGAGTTGATCGAGATCATAGAAGGTGATAACCATATTCAAAGGAAGGCACTGCATTTACTAGCAGCATATCGATTGTGTCAACTCAGATCAGCATCAACAATATATAAAATTGAGATCATCTCCATGATAACAATTCCACAACCCATAAGTATTTTGCAAACACATATGATAACTATCATTGCCGCGGTGCTTAAGGCTTTACAAAGATAAGGAGATGAAACGTACTCTCTAAACAGAGCATACACAGATCATCATCAATACAGTGACAATCATATCTGATCACAGAGTTTCCTTTGCATTTTGGATCTACACATTGGCAATGTTTTGAGAAAAGAACTTCATTCTTGCCTTGAATTTGTAATTGTTATCTATCCATGATTTTCAACGCAAATCAATCAGTACTAGACTGAATTGTAATTTTCAATTCTGAATTTTGAATCGATATCTCTATGTTGTTGATCTATTATTGTGTTAATCCTAATTGGTTACTGAGAGGGGGGTGAATCAGTAAATACAATTTCTAATACTTCTTCTCTGCAAATAGATATTCTTGCTAATACAAAAATTAAAAGAATATTACAGAACCCATAAACAGATATTGAATACACGGGTCAACACAGCATATATACGTGGAAACCCTCGGTTAGAAGGAAAAAACCATGGTGGGACAGAACCCCCTAACTCCACTACTGCAGTAATAAAGCTGCCCTGTTAGAGGCTTACAAAGCACTGGTAAGAGTGTTACTCGGTTAAGGGATTTGATAGAAGACCTGTTAGGATCTTGACCATGTTAGGAGTCGCCTTGTAAGAGGACTTAGAACACCAATAAAGATGTTACCCGGTAAAGGGATTTATACAAAGAACCTGTTAGGGTTCACCCTGATTGAGGGATTTAAATATGCTTCTCAATTTAAAGAAATGATCTTATGATGACACTATTTGTCGAATCAAATCATACATTATCCTTTCCTCTGCTTGGCTGTTGAATCTTGTTAGCCGGAAAGACTACTTTATGTTATGTCATGTATTAGTTATATGGTCCCAGCGGGAATTAGTTATTACCAAAGGGCAGTTGGGTTGGGTGGTAACGTTTGGTCACACCCCTTCGGGTAGATAAATATGTACCACCTACGGGTGAAGGGAAAAGATGATGTGAATGTACTCATACGTTGGAATGATTAATGAAAGCATCTATTATTCTCTGATATATTCTATGTTTATTATATTTCTTGTACTATGTCTGTGCAATACTAAGTTTACCCCAACGAGCAAAAATCTGGCACCGTTGCCAAACGAATCTGGCAAGTGACGGAATGAGTGGATGAATGGGAATACCATTTGAGGAGAATATAAATGTGAGGACGAATGAGGATGGAATCACATAACTTTTTGAAGAAGAGCATGCTCTAACAATCAATGATTGAATCAAATTTATGCCTAATCAATTGAATAAAAATAGAAATTTAAAGAAGGAACTCGAGGAGGAACAAGGCACTAGAAAAGCTATACTCGCACAGTAGCAAGCCAAGTGAAGGGAGAGATTCAGAAGACGTGCCGAAGGACTACCGAAGGGAGTAAGTGAAGGCGAGGATCTGGAGGAATCTGACCGGGAGGTCGGAAGAAGTGACGAGGACTGCCTAGAGGAAACAAAGAGCTTGTTCGGGTCCTTAACCTTAACCCCATGGACGGAAGCAAGAGAAGCCCGAAGGAAGGAAGAAGAGGAAGCCGCACGGAGGGAGGCTCAGGATACCGCTGCCGCCGAGAGTATCGAAGTGACAAAGGGGCACGGGGATCACAGTAGTCCACCAGGCTTGGACAATTCCAGTAGTTCGGGGATATCAAGTGGTACGGTACCAAACATTTTCAGGGTACCGACGTCGGCAGTACCATCTCAGCTTGTAACACAACCGATGCTCCAAACACAGTCGGCACCTAGAAAAGTAAACATGACGACTAACAAAGAGAAGATGCCAAAATTCCATGGAGATGGGAAGGAAGATCCAGTACGGCATTGTCGTACGTGCGAGACAATCTGGTCAGTGAATGGAGTCGCCCACCACGCAGAATGGGTAAAACAGTTTCCGGCCACACTCAGAGGGGTAGCCATCGACTAGTACTCCGATGTGGACAAAACAAAGGTGACCACTTGGGCCGACCTCAAGAACGAATTCGAGGAGTTTCAACTCTTGAGGGATGACAATGAAATTGTTTCTAAGATATACGGTACCAAACAAGGCAAGAAGGAGACCGTGCGGGCTTACGGTTGCCGACTGAAGGAGTTAGTTGAAAAAATGGATAGCTAGCCAACGGATGGCCTGAAAAAAATATGGTTCGTGGAGGGCTTGAAATCTAACCTACAGAAGAAAATGAAGATAGTACTCCCCACCTCATACGTAGATGCCTATAACCGAACGATGGACTTGGAGAGCGAACAGAAGACCTCCAAGAAGAAAAAAAGCAATTCCTCTTTCGACGACGATGGCATTTCGGATGATGACAGTGGCAGTGATGGCGAGTCGAAGAAAAAAGTCAGGGCACTCCAAAATGACATGGAGAGAATGATGGAGTTCAACACAATGAAAGGGGGTACCAGCAAGGGGGAAGATGACATGTGGTGTACGAACTGCAAGGCGAGCGGCCATACAAAGGGGTCGTGTCCCAAAAAGGCATTTTGTGACATTTGCCAAATCATGGGCCATTCCACCAAGGAATGCCATACAACATGAAGGTGAGGAACCAACAAGTGCTATTTACCCAAGAGCAACCATCTACATCGGGGGCAGAGCTTAGCAATAACTCATCTTTGGGTGGGTACGGAGGCAACCGACATGGTGGCAAAAGGGGAAATAACAACACCAACACAAGGAGTCAAATACAATATGACTCCAAGGGTCGGCCGATGATCCAGTGCCGAGCTTGCAATCAGTGGGGCCACTTTGCAAGGGACTGCGACAAGGGCAACACCCCGCAAAAGCTATGTCGCTGATGTGGTCCTGGCAACCACAAGGATGCCAACTGCCCAAAATCTGGGGTCAACTTGCTCAACATCGAGGGAACAAGAAGTGACAAGGGGGGTACCAGCCATCACACGATCACAAGCAAAACAAGGGACACGGGAGGGTAAGGAAGACATAGAGAAGGCGATGAAAGCACAAAAAGGAACATGGGAGACGGCCACCACCTCGGGCTGGAGGGATGCAGAACAAAATATTTTGAGACAAATGTTACAATTAGAGGTACCGGTGAAACTCTAAGACCTCCTTCACACCATGCCTCACTTGGGAACAACATTATTTGGGAACTTGGCCACACAGCCAAATGCCACACATACGGACATCCCCGGAGGCTTTGCAACTGACCCGATGATACTTGTTGTAAACAGCGGAAGGTACCTGACAGTCGTCAAGATGAGCATCCTTGGCTCCATCCTAACAGACACTATAGTAGACGGAGGGTCAGGAGTGAACGTCCTTCCGGAGGAGACATGGAAGAAATTGGGCAAGCCAACCTTGTGGCCCCCAACCTTCAACTTATTGGGCACCGATCAGCAGGGTATCGAACCCCTCGGAACACTAATGGCACAATAGGTCACCATTGGCTCACAACCATTTGTACTAGACTTTGTGGTGATACCTTTGAAAAGATGGGTTATGATGTCATTCTGCGTCGAGGGTGGCTAGTCACAGTGAAGGTAAACCACAATTGGAAGAAAAACACCCTCTCGATGGAGAATGGGGGGAGGAAGTTCACCATCGACCTTGCACCCAGATGGTGAGAGAAGAGATAGCCTCTTCTTCAGACTCAGAATCTGACAGTGAAAACGATCGAAGGGATGAAGGGACAGAATGGAACCGAATAGTGAAGGTGTGCTAAGATTGGAGGAATACTCAAAGGATGATGCAGGTTCACTGAACGGTCTCTTCCATTGGCAAATAGAGGATTACGAACTCTTCCGACCAACATGTAATATACTAAGTATTAAGGAAGAGCCGGAAACATTTCCCCTGGACTACGGTGAATACAAGGAAGGGGATGCGAAAGTAAGCAAAGTCCCGGTGTATAAATTTGATGAGCAAAACCCCATGAAGTATAAGGAGTCGTCTGTCAAACCAATGAATCTGGGCAAGGAAGAGGAACCTAAGATCATTCCTGTCGGCGACAATTGGAATCCTGAGTGGAAGATGGCAGCCTTCAAAATCTTTATTCTCCTTATGTACGGGCAAGAGACCGTGGTCCCTATAGAATTTATGGTTCCAAGCTTTGGGATCGCCATTGAAAACAGACTCGGCGACAAGGAAAGCTTGAGGGAGCGGCTGCACACTCTCAATAAATTACATGAAAAAAAAATGATAGCACGATGGGCAATGGAGGTCGCACAACAATAGAAAAAATGTTGGCACGATAAGCACCTACGAAAGATGCGTTCCTCCCCTGGCCAGCTGGTGTTGAAGTACAATGGAAAGAATGAGATTAAGCAAGGAAAATTTCGGGAAGTCGGCTACGACGGGGCTGTCAAGTTGTGGACTCTTGACGGACTGGAGATACATGAGGCCATCAACGGGTCCAAATTGAGACCTTACCCAGAGAGAATGGGTCCAAGAGGAGGGATAGAGCACCCGAGAAGAGGGAAAGGGACTCAAGAGGTTAGGCAAGCAACCCGAGAGTCGTCTAGATGGGCAACCGGAGAAGCATCCAAAAGGAAATTAAATTAGAAAAAAAAAAAAAAAAAACCGAACGGCTAATGGTCGAACGACCGTACGGTGGGGAAAAAAAAAGTCAGAAGTCATTGAACGGTGGTTGTCACCGAACGGTGGCAATCACCGCACGGTGAAGTCACCATTATAAGAAAGAAGGCCCACACGTGGTTAGACAAAGACCGTATGGTATGCAAAGAGTTGAGGCGATCAGACAATGCCATATGCGGGTGAAAGGAGGAATAAGGAATGGCAGCAACCAGGGTGATTCTGATTTAAAAAAACAAAAAAAAAACGACGACAAATAAAAACAGTCCACAGTGAATAACGCATGGCACTGAAGGGAAGGACATAAGCAGGTAGTGACATAGTTATTGGCCATTTGCACAGGCACTGAAAGCAGTTGGCAGAGAGAGTATGGCCTTGGAAGAAAATCACGAAAATGGTGTGCCCCATAGACTTTTGTGTGGGTTTGAAGGTGCTAATTTGGTCTTGGCGGCGGGGCACTGCCCCTCAACCCTGCTGGGGGCGTTGCCCTCAAACCCCCATTTTATTTTTGAGGTACACTACAATTGTGAGTTGGGGCATCGAAACGACACGAGGAAATTATTCAATTCAATTATCAGCCTTTGGGGAGTGTGACCAATTGATGAAATCCAGAGCTTCTGCAGGCATGGAGTGTCTGCACGCCAGAGGTAGAGAGCACTGGAGCAATCCTTTCGAGAGGGGTACTACAGTTTGAGGCACTCAGAGTAGGTTTTGGTTGGACGTGAGGCTGTCTTGGTGGATGCATAGAGAGCTCGGGAGGAGCTGACCACCCGGTTGGAGGCAGTAGAGCGACACTTGGCTCAGCGTACCCAGTGGTTGGAAGCGGAGAAGGCAGCACGGGTGGCTATCGAGGTCAGATTGGGTAGGGAGACAGTATTGTTTGAACAAGAGTTAGTGGAGGCTATAGCTGGAAAGTGTGTTTTGGAGACAAGTTTGGTGCAGGCACGGGAGGAATGTGATGTGAAGGAAAAAAAAAAAAAAACTACTCGAAGCAGCATTGATGGTGAAGGCGGCACTTCAGCTTCTTTAGGGATGCCCCTCGACCCCTTCTTCTTAGTGCTTTTCTTATTGTATGTTGTGTATTTCATCTCCCTTTTGTTGTGAGTTGTCGAAGACGACTTTCTTTTTTGGGGGAGATGATGTTAGCTGGAAAGACTACTTTATATTATGTCATGTATTGGTTATATGGTACCGGTGGGAATTAGTTATTACTGAAGGGCAGTTTGGTTGGGTGGTGACGTTTGGTCACACCCCTTCGGGTAGATAAATATGTACCACCTATGGGTGAAGGGAAAAGATGATGTGAATGTACTCATATGTTGGAATGATTAATGAAAGCATCTATTCTTCTCTGATATATTCTGTGTTTATTATATTTCCTGTACTATGTCTGTGCAATACTAAGTCTACCCTAGTAGGCAAACATATCTTTCTCTGTCTTTCACCTCTCGTGACTATGATTCCTCTTAGAAGATTTGGCTCTCCTGCTCTTCTTCGCTCTATGCTCTTGATATTCAACAACACTTCTTCATGTCCTTTGACCTATATTTATAAGAGATTATCTTATTAAAAATACAGTTCATAGTTTTGCCAAGCTGTAAACTCACCCATAAATCATGCATGCAAAAAAAAGCTTGCAAACTGATCCTGAGTTTACCTCGAAACGCTCATAGATAAAACAAAGCTAACTTCAGTTCCACTGAAAAAGCTAACTCCAGTTTAACTGAAAACGCTCGACATAATCCGGTTCGAATTATCATGCACTTAACCAGTGAAGAGCTTGTATCCAGTTAGTCATATGTTCCTTGTGTGTATCCCATGACCGGTTGGAAAAACCTGGACCGGTATAAGCATGACCAGTTAAAGTACACCGCTTTCTTGTTTAGTCTATGGGTTCACAATTATGAGTACCAGTGTGATGTACCAGTGTTCCGGTGGGATTTATGTTTGCCTATGACTTTACCAATGACAACTAAGTTTATGTCAACAATCTTCCCCTTTGGCATTGGTGGCAAAACATATCAATACACATCACCTGTAGACTCCCCCTGTAGATCTCCTTATCTACCTGTAGCATATTCTCACACACACTGTCATCTGTCTCTTCTCTATTCTTTCATCTGCGTTGATCTTCTCATCTCTATTACATCTTCCCCTTTTTGCCTCCAAAGGACAAAGGGTTGTTACTCCTTACATGTTTACATTTTATAACTGTAACTTATTGAAGATATCCTTGTAAATTTTCTTTGTAGAATCAAGGAATGGCTTCCATATACCTATTACATGATCTAAATTTTTCTTTGCTGCTTGCAGTGAGACAATTATGTTTTCCATGTCTTCCATTGTTTTGTAATCAGGTTCTTTGATCAGTCTATCTGTATCTGTTGCCATTGTCTGCATTAGATCAAAAGTTGGTGCAATGAATAACTGGAATCCAACAAGATCTTGGATTCTTTTTGTATTTTCTTCTAAAGCTTTCCTTAAGGTGAGAGCAAGACTTGTCAGCTCTCAGCTGTACTCTGTTGAAGAAGAGCTCTTAGCATCAAATTTGGATGTTAGAACTTTTATGTCTTTTGTTGTCTTGTTCGTTCTCTCAGTTATGTCCTTAACAAAAACTTCAAAATTAGAAGTTCGTGTTTTCAACCTTCTTGCTTCCTGTATTTGTTCATGTAGCTCTTCAGTTCTTGTAGATAATGTACCTTTAAGTTCTTCAACCTGTTTGTGAAGAATTTATATTTTTTTCTTCTCATAGTGATCAATTGAAATTGTTTCTGGGTCAATGACATCTTCCCCAATTACTTGCGCTAGTACCTCCAATTGATCAATTACCGGTTCATCTTCATCTATATCTGTATCAGGTACAAAATTGTACAAGATATTTCTTACACTAGAGAGAACCATATCCTGTTTTCTCTTGGTGAGCTCCTTGAGCTGCCTTGTTGACATTTTGCTTATGTCAACAACTGTTTCACTAACTTTGCTTTTCTTTGCTTCAAAATCTGTTGCAAATGTTAGCTTTCTCTTTAATGAAGATGTACTTGGAACATGTATTGATTCCTTCTGCCTTGTTTCATGTTTAGGTTCTTCCTCTGCAGGTTTTTTCTGTTTCGTTGTTACAGGCAATTCCTATTGTTGAGGAATTTGTTGTTGTGTATCTTCTGGACATACCTCTTCTTCTGGATGTACCTCTCCTTGATGTACTCCTTCTGGATGAACTTTCTCTTCCGGAGGTTGTTCTATTTGTTGCTCTTCAGCAACCTGTTGATCAACTTTATCTGTTTCTTTTTCTGCAGTCATCTTTGTTGATGACTCCCCCTGTTCTTGTTCATCTGGTCTTACAGATGTCTCATGTTCACCTGTTGGAGCTTCTTCTCCCAGATTAACTTGTTCACTGGCTATGAACTGTTCAGGTGTAACTTCCTTCTCACCGGTTGTTGATTGTTCACCAATTGTGAACTATACCGAAGGTACCAACTCTTTTTTAGGTTCATCTTGTGAGATGTCCTATGGACCTGTAGACTTAAGAGTGTTGAAGTCATATTTTTGCCAAAAATCCAGAGAATCTTCATACACATCTTTTTCCAGTCCATTAATGATCTTGGCAACCCTATTCTTTGTGTCCAGATTGAGTGACACTGCTTCCATTAGAATTTTATTGTCTCATCGCTAAGACCTAGTCTTACTTGTGTCAAAGTTTCCCTTATAATCTTATTGTTTGTTGCTAAACCAGTTCTCCATTTGGCCATTAGCCTTTGATTTAATTGTGGCGGAAAGTGAGGACTATAATCCCTAGGACTTCTGTTGAAATCTAAAAAGGTTTCTAATAAAGCAATCTCAATTTTCTGCTTATCCTCTTGTACCAGAACACTGAACTATTTTGCAGCATTTGACACTTCACCGAAATCCATGATTTCATCAACTATATTATCTACAGTTTAAGTTCGAGTTTTA
Source organism: Chamaecyparis obtusa (assembly GCA_027943335.1). Taxonomy (NCBI): domain Eukaryota; kingdom Viridiplantae; phylum Streptophyta; class Pinopsida; order Cupressales; family Cupressaceae; genus Chamaecyparis; species Chamaecyparis obtusa. Next base: position 421,919 of record BSBK01006694.1, read on the forward strand.
TCTTTAACTGGGGAAGCAAGTAGGGTTGGTGGAGTGAAATCACCACCTGTGTCTTCAGTGATATCAACAATGACCGGTTCAGTTGCAGTCTTTGCCTTGATTGGAGTCTCATCTCCCAGTATGCCTTTTCCCTTTCCAGTGTCTATTATCGGTGGCTCTGTAGTCTTATGGCATTCTGCTTCTGTTTGATGTTGTTGCTTCAAGACATACGTCCAAGTAGCAACCCCTTCATCGTGTACTTTATCCACTTCATCAACTAGGACCTGACCGATTCTCTTTCTTATGTTGAAACTCTGTTTGTATAGGTCAGCTTGATTGGTTGCCTCTTCCAGGCTCAGGTGATTCTATACTTCTAGCAAAGCCCTTATCCTCATCTCTCTCCTTATCTGAGGAAGATTTCCATCTTCCTTCAATTATTCCTACTAGATCTTCAGGAATTGTTTAATGAAGTACAACAGGTGTTAAGTTTTTCTTGTGAAGAACAAAATCAACAGCTTCTTCCAGCTTTCTATTATCTTCCTCATCACCAAGGTCATAGCTTCTCTTAATTGCGCCCAATCCACCTATCTCCTTTATTTCGTCAACGACTTCATCAATGGTTGGTTTCCTTGCTCTAGGTGCATCCTCTTTTACCTGTTTCCCAGTCTTTCTCTTTCTATGAAGAGCAGTTGTTTCTTCAGTTTTTGTTTCTTCCAGTTCCTCACCTTGTGCACTGGACGCCTGCTGAGTCCTCTTTCTTTGAACCTTGGGTTCTTCAGCCACTAGCTTCTTCTTCCTAGGTGTGGGAGTTCTTTTTACATACACCTTTGATTCCTTTGCAAATATCTTTTTCTTCAGATTTGCCAGAATCTCCTCATAGGTCCCAAACCAGTATGTTGATAGATCTAAGTTGCTTTCTTGAAGTGCATCAGCATATGCCTTTGCAATCTTAGAAGTAATCTCATAACCGAGCTCCGGTGCATACTCAGACCTTGGCTCCACAGCTTGGATAATACAATGATCGATGCTTACCAGAAAACACATCTCTTGTATTCGTTAACAATGGTAGAGGGAAGTCTTTCCCTGTTGTGCATTCTTAGCTGAAAGGCCTCAAAGTAGTCAGTCATGACCTTATTAAACCAGTTCCCCAAGTTATTTACTAACTCACCTATTTGAACCATTACCGATTTATCTTGTTGCCATGTGACCTTCCCTATGCCTGGAAAGAAGTTTTGGTAATAAAAGAACAAACATACCAGTAATGTCTCATACTTTAGAAACTTTGTCTTAACCAAGCCAAACTTCTTCAGGTTTTCAAAGATCTGCCCCCTCAACATAGCGCATATATCGAATCGCGCATTGTCGTGCATAATCATGTGCGATGCATGTATCGCTCCTCCTGGTACGCTATTTAGGTTACTTGACTGTATACCTTATAGACGATAACCACTGCCGCAAATCAAACGTCGTCATCTTCAATGTCGTTCACAATCATCATCCAACTGTCATACTTAGACTTTGTCAACCGTGTGACTTCTGCATTAGCTATTGTCCTTAGGGTTAGAGCTTCCCCTACAGCATTATAACTAGTCATCCTGCATAGGTCTTCTTTTGTTATCGGTGTGACCGCGCCTTTCGCAAGCCACATTCCTGGTTCGTGAACCCTGCTCAGAACCAGTCTAATCCAATCCGGTTGAAACACGGTTGGATATTTCACTCCATTGATCAATCCCGATGATTCAAGCTTCATGTATTTGGTTCAAAGCTTCCCATCTTCGCAAAGTGAAAGGTATTCACTCTGGATGAAGGTTTCACCCAGTTCCTCCTGTTTGTTGTGGATGAATGTCGTTACATCCTTAGTCAGCAAAACACCTGCAGGCTCGGACGATAGAGCTCCTGCCATATCATTCTCTCGGTTTTATACTGCCATAATGTCGTAAACTAGTCTATCCAATTGATTAGCACTGATTAGGCTTACCACAGAAGATGAAGATGCCATAATACTAGACCGGTTTTAGCAGAAAGTTCTTGATAAGATTCACGGAATTCCCTAAGCAAAGAACGTAAATCATAGCAAGAAACGATTACTCAAGCTTATGAAATCAATAATCACAGTTCGCAATGTAAAGTGAAATGAGTAATCAACTTTTCCTTTTATAGACTTAGGTCCTAATGGTAATTAGCAAACAGTAACATTGTTAACGGTTACTATATTAATTATGCTTACCTAACCTTTCTTTCGACAACCGGTCCGCAAACTCGTTACCTGTTCGCATATCCTCGGTTGCAATGTCCACCTTGCTACTTCAGCAACACTTACCTATCTAGTTTACATGTTAGACTGGTGACTCCTTACCGGTTGCACTTCTTGACTAAGTGATATCACAGCTCACCAGTTCCTCTGGGAACAGTAGGTTGACTATCTATTCCCCTTAAGCCCTTAGGCTTAATTTGCTAAAGAGATATCACCATCAGTAGATGATGAACTTACCTCAGATTTCTCCTCAGCAGAACTCTTTGTCCCTTTTACTAACCAAGTCTTCTTTACTTCCCTTTTGGTCTCTTTACTCAAGTTATCCTTTTGGTTGGGGGACAAGTTCTTCTTGACCGGTTTGGCCGGTCCTTTTCCTTTGTTCATCGGTCGGTTCCTGCATTCCTTGGCCAGATGCCCAATCTTGCTACAGTTGTAACAAGCCATTCCGATTCCTCTCCATGGATTGACCTTTCTTTCCCTGTCCATGGGTGAGTGACATCCATAGTTCCTATGGCCTGATGGCCCATAGGTAGCACAGTTGGATGTGCTCCGGTTTGCATTCCTATTATGGAATATCGATCTCGATGGGGATTTGAATGTCATGGTTTTGGACCTACATTCTTCCGCTTTGTGTCCAAACTTGTTGCATGCATAGCAATAGCCCTTGAAGCCTCCCCTGCTTCCACTGGACACACTGTTGGAGTGTGACCTACATTCAAACGTCCTGTGACCATACTTGTAACAATTGTTGCAGTAGCTGTTAGAAGTAAATGGTTTTACCGGTGCATTTCTGCAGTCATTAGATTTATGACCCGGTTTGCCACAATGTTTGCAAGAGGGTTTGAAGGTCTTCTTACCTTTGTCTACTATAGGTTTCTTCTTCTCCATCTTGCCTTGCTTGTCTCCAAAGGACTCACCAGTTTCTTGGTTGCTTTGACCGATGTTCCCAAGTCCTGTGGGATCCTTGTACTTTCTTTGAGCCCTCAGTTGCTCATCAAGCTTCTTTGAGCTTTCATTGTACCTTCTAAATTTCTCATTTCTCTCTTCAAGAGTTTTCAGTTGTTCCTTTAGTTGATACAATTCAATAGCCAACCTTTTGCATACATCATCTTTGTCATTCACGTGCTCATGCATCTTGAGTTGTGCTTTGCATGTCTGCTTGAAGTTGTAATATGAGAGCATCACTTTCTCTTACCACATCTTCCACCAGTTTTCTTGCTCTTTCAACAGTCAATAGTGCTTCTAAGGCACTATTCTTTTCATCAGCTTTCCTTTTGTCTTCGATGATTTCATTCATCCTCAAAGCATGACTTTCCTACTCTCTTTTTAGATTGGAGATTTGATCAGTTAGATTTTGATTTTTCTCCATGAGATCAGAGACCGCCTCTTCTGCTTCATCAAATCCACTCTTCCCAGAGAGTTCCTCAATGGTTTCATTACTCTCACTCAGTTGCAGAGTCAGCTCTTTCCTCTTTGCAAGAGAACTCCTCAGTCTATTCTCAAGAGAGGCAATCATGTCATTGGCTTCCTCAAGCTACTTTTGATACCTGTAACCCTCCATGATCTTTACTCAAGCGGTTAAGCTTTATATCTTTGAGAACCTAAGCTCTGATACCAATTGTTAATCCTAATTAGTTACTGAGAGGGGGGGTGAATCAGTAAATACAATTTCTAATACTTCTTCTCTGCAAATAGATATTCTTGCTAATACAAAAATTAAAAGAATATTACAGCACCCATAAACAAAAATTGAATACACAGGTCAACACAACATATATACGTGGAAACCCTCGGTTAGAAGGAAAAAATCATGGTGGGACAGAACCCACAAACTCCACTACTGCAGTAATAACGCTGCCCTGTTAGAGGCTTACAAAGCATTGGTAAGAGTGCTACTCGGTTAAGGGATTTGATAGAAGACTTGTTAGGATCTTGACCCTGTTAGGAGTCGCCTTGTAAGAGGACTTAGAACACCAATAAAGATGTTACCCGATAAAGGGATTTATACAAAGAACCTGTTAGGGTTCACCCTGATTGAGGGATTTAAATATGCTTCTCAATTTAAAGCAATGATCTTATGATGACACTATCTGTCAAATGAGATCATACCTGTTACCATTTCCTCTGCTTGGCTGTTGAATCTTTCTCTGCCTTTCACCTCTCGTGACTATGATTTCTCTCAGAAGATTCGGCTCTCCTGCTCTTCTTCGCTCTATGCTCTTGATATTCAACGACACTTCTTTCATGTCCTTTGACCTGTATTTATAAGAGATTATCTTATTAAAAATACATCTCATAGTTTTGCCAAGCTGTAAACTCACCCATAAATCATGCATGCAAAAAAAAGCTTGCAAACTGATCCTAAGTTTACCTCAAAATGCTCGTAGATAAAACAAAGCTAACTTCAATTCCACTGAAAAAGCTAACTCTAGGTTAACTGAAAACGCTCCGCATAATCCGGTTCGGATTATCATGCACTTAACCGGTGAAGAGCTTGTATCTGGTTAGTCATTTGTTCCTTGTGTGTATCCCATGACCGGTTGGAAAAACCTGGACCGGTATAAGCATGACCGGTTAAAGTACACCGCTTTCTTGTTTAGTCTACCGGTTCACAATTATGAGTACCGATGTGATGTATCGGTGTTCCGATTGCATTGATGTTTGCCTATGACTTTACCAATGACAACTAAGTTTATGTCAACATATTGTACAATTTTTACCATTGTTGTGAGTGTGGGATATTTCAGTGGTATCAGAGCTAGCAATCTTGCCAGCCTGTTGGGTTGAGGTGGATGAGCAACAACCTCAAAGTCTTTCAAAATACAAGACATCGTTCCTTGGATAGGATGGGAGCTAGTGATATCCCTATTGAGGGAGATCAACAGCTTAGTGGTGCCCTAAAAAGAGGACAATACTAGATTGGTGAGACCCTAGCAAGAGGACAATAACAGATTGGTGAGACCCTTGGGCACTTGGTAGAAGAAAAAGTGAATGGAGCTAATGGAGAAAACAATGGTCATGGCGAAAATTCAGTTAAGGAGAGATCACACAACCAATGATCAAATAGAAGGTTGATGATGCCAACTTTCACTCAGAGGATCGAGCAGCAAGAGGACCGAACACTCATCTTGTTGGCATTGCAAGAGAAATTCAAACAAGACTGGCTTCATGGAGGGCTTGGACCAGAATTGAATCTCAAGGATTATATTGAACTGAGGCTGATATTTCCGACTTCTAGGAGTACTAGGAACTACAACAACAATCTTAAGTGGAGGATTGGCAAGATGAACCTTCCCTCCTTTGATGGACCTAGAAATCAGTGGCTAGAGCTTGGGTTCAAAAGGCGGACACATTTTCAGCTCAATCTCATGCCCAAGGATAAGGTGATCAAATTTGCAGCACTACACCTTGATGAGATAGCTCATGAGTGGTGGCACCATGGGTTGGTCACGCTTGGGCATAACCAAATCACTTCCTATGCCAACTTCACGCTCATTGACCAGTGTGATGGGAAGGACTTGAAGCTCAATTTCAAGGAATTGGCGCAGTTGAGACAAGGTGGTTCCATAGATAGTGAGATTGTTGAGTTTTACAGGCTTTCGGTTTTGGTGACTAACATCTCAAAGAGGAGATTGATAGCACTATTCATGGATGGTTTGATGGATCCTTTGAGGGGTTGGGTTAAGGCCCTATGTGTGATGTCACCTTCCTAAAATTGGGTTTAATATTAAACAATAATATTAACATCAGAATATAAAATAAATAAATAATGATATAATTCCAATTTTGTGAGATATTTTAAGAGACAAATTGTAATCTCAATCTTACTTTGTATATTTATCCTTCATGAAGACTATTCATATCAACTATACTGTAATGTTCCCGACCACACCTCACAGAAAGGACACTGTCATGCTACCTCTACACAGCCTACTTTGGTCCATACGGAGGAGAAGACAAGATGCAAGGAGGTCGTACAATGAAGTAGGGTGGTCGTACGGTGCTAAGTAGAAGACCATACAGGACAACTGAAGGTCGTACAAGGATGTTCGGATGTCGTACGATGCCAGTAGGAGAGGTCGTACTGAGTTGCTTGGAGGCTATACGGGATTAGTAGAGAAGGTTGTATGGAGTTGCTTGGTGGTTGTACGGTGTTAGCAGGGGAGGCTGGACAGAGTTGTTTGGAGGCCATACTGGCTAGGTGGAAGGTCATACGGTAATGGACTATGGCTGCCAAAAGGAGTGTTGATGCTCTTCACTTGGTGTAATATGATGGTCGCCAGTCGGAATATTGATGTCCTTCACCTAGTGTAATATAATGGTCACCAGTAGGAATTGGAGTATGATGCCGAATGTTGCGAAATAATATATATCCAAACACGGAACAAGGACGCAAGCCAATATATTTGCAAACCAATTTTTATTGATATAAATGATAACACTACGGATTTGCTAGACCCGATACAACAAAACAAGCAAAATAGGGTGAGGGTTGAAACCCACCGAAACTGCAAATGCCAAATAGGGAGGGTCTTTCACCTCCGAAATGGCAACCAGCAAAATCCCAACAAGAATTCGCAATTACAAATAAAATATCAAATCTCAACATATCAATTTCATCCTACATGCCGGACATAAATACCCGTCGGAAAACTCCCGAGGGTGCACAAATAGAGCCGATGGCAACAACTAAACCTACGCCAAAAATAAAATATGGACCCGAGATAAACTAAATTGATTGGGACCCAAATACAATTATTATTATTCATTTAATGACAGGGACATTACATATACCCTTAAATGCAATCAAACAATTATTACAATAATAACATTAAACGTCATATAAACAGAAATCGTTGTTTAAGACATAGAAGACATTGAGAAACATCCAACAAGTAAGGATAGTGATGATATACACCAGCATAGATATAAATAATATACACTATGATGGGTGGCGACAACTAAGTGGACACGTATTGATAACCAATTGATTAAGGAAAGGAAAGTGAGGTAGATGCCTCCAAATACAAGGGCTAACCAAAGTGAATACACAAAATTCTAAGTAGTACAGTATGCTGAGGTGGTGAAGTAATTTAGGAGATATCCCTTTAAGGATCCCATGAATAATAAAATCGAAGCCATATAGGAAATACAACAGACTAAAAGACAAAGAATGCTCAATAAGTGTGGCTTCGTAGAAGAGCACAATTTAGTATGTTATTAAACAAACAAATCATTTGTTGAAGGTCAACTCTCTGAAGTAAAAATGGCAGCACTTTGTTTAAGACAAACAATGGCTAAGACAAAGAATAAAGTGGAGACTATGTGAGTAGCAACATCCATTTCGAGCATACAAGCCACGGCAAAGCATGGAATGATATCATTGCCAACAACTAGACAATATCGATGAAGCAGATCACTGTGATAGTTAAGATTATCGGCAATGAATACCAACCGAATGGGTAGTCTTCCAATGAGAAAGTGATTGTGTCTTAAATGTTATTAAGTAAGCACAAGCAGCAATTTATATTAAACAAATTTATATAAACCATGAAGTACTGCGATTAAGGAAATAAGATAACAATTAGACAAGGCTTAACATGTTTATCATAAACTGACATGTTTAGGAAGAGACGTATCTCTTAGATACTCAAGCAATGCAACCCCTCCTTTGTGCAAGATACATATGGAGATCAAAATCAGTCAATCCAAGGCATCGATCAGGACACTTTATCATTACATTGTGGATTGCTAGAATCAACAAAAATAGTTCGAACCCATATCAAGGGTCGTTCAGAGTCTCAGACTGTATTTCTATTCAGTGATGATTAATTGAGTTGCAAATGCCAAATGCCCATCATGTGAGCATGAAGTTATATTTATAAATACATATGGCTATGATTAATAAAAACAGTTATGTAAATAATTATGTTAATAAAATGAACTTCTATATATATATATATTGCCAGCAGTAACAAATTCAGTTTATTAGAAATAATTAAAGCTACATGTACATATATATTATAATTTATATCTAAAAGGAACAAGGGACCTTTGTAGGGTCTAATACACATAAATATACATATTATATATGCATACATTTGCTAATAAAAATAATATCAGAATGATTTAAATTATATATCGTAAATATACATAAAATAATAATAATTAGAATCATATATATCAGTAATGTTATATTATTTATATTTATATTTGTAAAATATAAGATGGTAATATGTACTTAGTCTATTTCTTATTCACTCACTAAGTACTGTATAGAGCATAGGGAGTTTGTGGAGGGAAAGGCAGAGTAAGTTCGGTCACATAACAGGTAGGTCCAAAGATGGGTAAGAGCCTTGAGGGAGCCCACCTGTAGACTATTTCATGCACCCTTGGCAATAAATCTACCATCCTTCTTAAGGTTAATAATTAGGAGAGAAATACAGAATTGGGGCTTAAGTATGTATCATGAATCAATGATTGTTCCTTAATCTGATGTAAATGCATAGTGATGAATGTTAATCATTGAGAATTGACAAGCTTCTTAGTATTTAGTAGGGAGCATTACGACTAAATTAAATTTACATTTCCAAGTGTAATCCAAACCCTAGTTGGGAATTTTAGAGCAAATTAAGTAAGGACCTAGTTGGGGACATTACACTAAACCCTAGCACACTCACCGAGGCAATCAAGAAGGCATGTGATATGTTAACCTCAACTTCCAAGAACCACACTTACCCAAAGCCACCTATTCCACAAAAGGACAAGGGCAAGAAACCATTTTAGAAGAAGCCCGCGATGGATGAGGCCACCCATCAAGATCTATAATGTCCCCTATCGGAACCTTACTTAATTTATCCTAAATTTATCAATTAGGTTTTGGATTGTTATGTCCATGATAGGATTAGTCATTTTATCTCATTAGATTTAGTTGTCTTTAACACTCATATCCAACCTTATTACTATTTTAACTCCATGAAGGGAAGCGTAAACATTATCCAAGGTGCCTAGAGACCAACTGCAATGGGCTCCCTCAAAGTTTACAGGTCCAAGCCCAAACTATTGGGACGCTGACCCCCACCTTATTTTGGGACAGATAGCCATTGCTTGGATTTAGACAAGCCCCTCCTTGGTAACACTTTAGTCTTCCTTCTTAGCTAAATAGTAATAGGTTCTATATATCTGTTCTTATTCTATTTTAGTTAATAGATATATATTATCAATGTAGATATTTACTCATTTATGAGTGCTATATATATATATAAATATATATAAATAATCTTGATTATCAATAACGATATATATTGATTGTCATTATAAATATATATTAATTGTTATTATAAGAATATGTCTATATATATATTCTATTATAAACATTGAATATACATTTCTAAATTTATGATTATTTCTGTATAGGTAAGACCATGTATGGGTCCCTCACTCGTAATAGAATTTAAATATATTATTCAACAGTCAGAATTACTGCTTGATTACTTGCCACCAATACTTATTCCTTCATGAAGAGTAACAAATGTATTTATAATCTTAACTATCCTCATTATTAAATAACAGAATACTGAACATACCCCAGATATATATGATTCCGATATATATAAATATATATGCCCATAGAATTCTGATTTTGTTATTATATTTAAATGTTGTATATATTAATTCATATATATTTCTGATTCTATATGTATATATTCTGATTTCACTATTACCAATATATATAGATCCCTTTGTTGAACACCTATCGTATTTAATTCCCTAGTCCGCGTATACTTCTTATTTATCGTTTCCCATCTATGTTTCTCCTGGTGTCTTTCTTCATCTGCTTGTTGCCATTTTATATCCCTACCATACACGGGATGTGCCTCTTGATCGCATCTCCCAGGCTTAACAAATTATAGTTTATTTGTCATATTATCTTCCATGTAATCTGCCAAAGTGGGTTTGAGTTTAGACTTGCATAAGATGAATTATCGGCATGGTTCAATCTTTGTTTTGTTTGCTATATTATTTATTAATTAATAATAGCTGTTGTTAGTTAATAATTATTAATTTTATTAATTAATAATTATCTGTTCAATATATGTTTGATATATGCATTCATTTTTTACTTATTAATAATTATTTATCTATCATTTAATAATTATTTATTTAATAATAACATTGGTGTTTAATCAATTTATATTAAATAATATGTTCTTTTAATCAGTTAATCAATTTATTTATTAAATAATTATTACAAAAGGGGGATATTACAAGATCTTAGGAGGAAACTTTGTTCAACCTGCAAGGAGCCTTGGGAGCCGGGTCACAAATGCCTTGGCAAGGGGAAGATCCATTACATCGAGGTGGTGTCCGACAATGGCAAGGAGACCAAGAAATGAGGAGACAACTTAGACGAGAAAATTACCACTCTTGTGAGGAAAGGAGGTATCATTGCCGCACTTTTTGGGACTCAATGCATTGTATTTTGGGTACATGGCACTCTTTAGGGACAACAAGTTGTTATGCTCGATAATAAAGCCACACTCAATTTCATCAATTCATCCCTAGTTGCCATAAGGGCTTTACACCCAGTGGAGCATGAGGGGTTCAAGGTCAAGGTGGCAGGAGGCTCACTTCTACCCTACAAACATTTAGTACCACAATTGAGCATCACCATGGGAAACTACATAGTTACAGATGACTTCTTTGTGGTGGACTTGGATCACACAGATGTCATTTTGGGCATTCAATGGATGGAGACTCAACAAATACACACAAAGTTTCAAGAAATTGCAATTCTCATTCAAGTTGGATGGAAAGAAGGTGGTATTGCAAGGGATGTCCAATGGAGTTCCTAGAGTGGTCATGGCCAAGCACATGTAGGCAATTCTTAGACTCGATGATGTTGTATGGGTAGCGCAATGTTTGGTCTCATCCAAACCCTTGGGTGGACAACACACACACTACCACATGATTAGCTTCAATAAGTGTTGGGCAAGTACAGTTTGGTTTTCAGCAACATTCCCCATGAGTACCAACACACCAAGGATTTGAGCACATGATTGAATTGGAGGAAGAAGCCAAGCCAATCATCACGACTCCCTACCATCACCCCACGAAGTTCAAGGATGAGATAGAAAAGGCGATTCAGGAGCTTCTCGACATGGGACACATCCAGCCTAGCTAGCTTGAGTCCCTTTGCATCCGCAATGGTGTTGGTGAAGGACAGGACTCTCAGGATGTGCATAGACTATCAAACATTAAACAAGAAGACAATTAAGAACTAGAACCCTATCCAAAGGATCGCTGATTTGTCGGATGAGCTTCATGGGGTAGTCTACTTCTCAAAGATCAACCTCTATTCCAGGTACCATCAGATTCGAGTAAGGGAGAAAGATGTGTCACTATGATCACTATGAGTTCCTGGTCATGTCCTTTGGTTTGACCGATGCACCAGACACCTTCCAGTCTTGCATGAACCACATCTTCAACAAGCAATTCTTGGAAGTTCCTGTTGGTGTTCTTTGATAACATACTCATATACAGCAAGACTCGAGAAGAACATATCAGGCATTGGGACGAGGTATTGGAGATCTAGAGTCACAATTCTTGTTTGCAAAGAAGTCCAAATGTGAGTTTAGTGTGACAAAGATTTTATATTTGGGTCATATCATCAACGCATGAGGAGTTCAAGTGCACTAGGAGAAGATTTAAAGAATTCTTGATTGGCCCATTCCCAGGATGCACACGAAGTTGTGAGGGTTCTTTGGCCTGTGTAGTTACTATAGGAGGTTTGTGAAAGGATTCTCATAGCTTGAAGCTCTGTTGACCAACCTCACGAAGAAACAAGATTTTCGTTGAACTTAGGAGACACAACAAGCCTTCAACAAGTTGAAGGTGACTATGAGTACATGCCTAGTTTTAGCATTGCTCGATTTCTCTCAACCTTTTTTTCTTGAGTGCAATGCGTCTAGGGAGGGTATTGGAATAGAGAACTGAAAGCGCAAGGGGCCTGACAGATTGTACTCAATCTATGATAAGGAGAAGCTCGCCATCATGCACACATTGGCCAAGTTTAGTCAATGTCGATTGGAGCAAAGTTTTTGGTTGGACTGACCACAATAGCTTTGATATTTCTTAGAGCAAAAAGATTTGAATGATAGGCAGTGGAAGTGGGTGAGCAAGATTGAGGCCTATGACTTCAACATTGAGTATGTGAAGGGGAAAAAGAATGTGGTTGTCGATGCCTTATCCAGGAAACCCGTCATATGCTCCATGTCCCAAGTATCAGCTGATTGGAGAGCTTTGTCGTTGGTGGACCCCAAGAACACCTTCGCCTACCATTTGTTGGATGGATAGATTCAGGATGATCAATACAAGGTGATGGATGATGTCATCTACTACAAGGATAAGATTTTCCTTATTCCAAAATAGAAGTTGAAAGGGAAGATCTTGAAGGAGATTCATGAGTCACCACTTATAGGACATCCTTGATACCTCAAGACATATAGACAGATTCGTGAGACGTTCTCATGGTAAGACCTCAATGATGATGTGTTGAGATATGTCAATGAGTGTGCCACATGCCAACAAAACAAATTCAAGCATACATTTCCAATAGAGCTACTTGAGCCATTACCTATTCTCGATCACAAGTGGGAGGGCATTTCACATCATTGGACTCCCCAAGGTGTAGGGAAAGGATTGCATTTATGTGGTGGTTGATCATTTGACTAAGTATGCTCATTCTTCACCATACCTACGTAGTTTCAAGCAATTCAAGTGGTGGATTTTTTCTTTCGAGAGATATTCAGATTGCATGGCCTTCTGAGGAATATAGTTAATGATAGAGATAGCAAGTTCCTTAGCACTTTCAAGATGGAGCTTTTTAGGTTGGCAAGCACTGAGATGACTTCAAGTACTAGCTACCATCCTCAAACAAATGGACAAATTGAGATTGTGAACAAATGGGTGGAGGGATACTTGAGGAACTAGGTAGCAGCACAGCAGAAGGCATGGATCCATTGGCTACATTTGGGAGAGAACTACGACCCTACTACCTACCACATGTTGATAGGGATGTCACCCTTCAAGGCACACTACTGTTATGAGGCTACTTCATTTGTAGATCTGACATTGGGAGATAGTAGAGCACCTAAGGCTAAGGATTGGTTGCAGGAGAGTCTAGATAGCCTTCAATTCCTAGAGGATAATCTACAACAAGCCCAGAATCAGTAGAAGATGTATGCAGATTGGCACTGGATTGAGCGTAGTTTTGAGCCCAAATATTTGGTCTATCTTTGATTGCAGCCCTACGGCTAGTCTTTGATGAAGAGAAATGGAGTGAAGAAGCTTTAGCCTCACTCTTATGGACCCTACAGAGTAATTTGGAGGATAGGAGAGGTGGCCTCTGAGTTGGAGTTTCCAAAGGGCAATTAGATTCACAATGTGTTTAATGTCTCTTGCCTCAAGAAGGCTCCTGGGCAGCATGTCACAGTTTCAAAGGAGCTTCCGTCACTTGATGAAGAGCCAAAACTCGCGTTGGAACCTATTGAGATGGAAAGGAGGCTCAGGTCACGCACAATCAAGGAGTATCTTGTTACGTGGAAGGACTTGCCAGTTGAGGATGCCATGTGGGAGAGAGCAAATTTTGGAGCATCCTAATCTGAAATTGCTTGTGGGAAGGGGAGACTGTCATGTCCCTCTTTACCCAAACTTATTTTTATTTTTCCATTAGCTCTTTTGGTCCCTCTAGAGCTAATTAGCTTTTCAAGGGGGGCCATTAAGGGGGGCGCACTTGTGCACCACCTTTGCATAATTAGGACCTATTTTAAATTCATTTCTTTTGGGCACCCATTTGGGTTAGCCAACCTTATTAGCTTTAGGTGTTAGAGATTCATATAAAAATGCATTTAATTGTAGTTCATCATCACCATTCAGCATTATATATTCTTGTGTTTGTAATTCCTAGTTGGGAATTCAAATTGGAGTGCAGTTTCCAAGGTGAGACATCCTCCCTAATCTGCTATTTCTCCAATTAGATGAAGTCATTTCATGACCTGATTGAACTAATACCAGTGATACATCATTTTGCAGATCTACAATATCAAGCTTCATCATTCACAGTGATCTCTCTTCTGGTTCGCAATTCATACTATAGTGATTACTTGCAGCGGTATCTTGTTTCATAATCAGTGATCAGACATCTCATGTTCGGCGTCCATCATTGGATTCAAATCGCAAGCATAGAGGACTCGGTGACAATACCTTGTAAAGTATAGACTGATTGCAATCATCATCACAATTACACACCAGTGTTTTCCATGGCTATTGTATTTGAGAAATGCAGAGGGGAGGTGATTACTGTTTCAAGATACTAGCCAATCATCTTTGCAATAACCATGTTCGTACTTTTAGATCCAATTCTGAAAACAATATCATCATTTGCCTACGATGTATAGAAAGGCTTCAATCTCATCAATTTCAACCTCTGTGACATCGGACTCTACTCCTACAATTCCCAGAGATTTCGTCCGCACAGGCAATCCATCTGCAAGAGTTGATTGAGATCATAGAAGGTGATAACCATATTCAGAGGAAGGCACTGCATCTACCAGCGGCACATCAATTGTGTCAATTTGGATCAGCATCGACAATATATAAAATCAAGATCATCTCCCTGATAACAGTTCCACAACCTGCGAGTATTCTGCAAATGCCTACAATCACTATCATTGCTGCAGTGCTTGAGGCTTTGCAACAATAAGGAGACAGAACATACTCTGAGCAGAGCATTCACGGCTCATCATCAATACAGTGACAATCATATCTGATCACAGAGTTTCCTATGCAAAATTCAGATCTCCACATTGGCGATATTCTGAGTAGAGAACTTCATTCTTGCCTTGAATTTGTAATCGTTATCTGTCCGTGATTTCCAACACAGATCAATCAGTAGTAGACCGAGTTGTAATTTCAATATTCTGAATTTTGAATCAATATCTGTGTTGCTGCTCCACTATATTGCAATTTTTACTATTGTTGTGAGTGTGGGATATTTCATTAAGTTAGGTAAGATCACTTTTATATTAACGTAACCATTAGCGAAAAGTAGGATTGAATTGTCGGAATTGACTTTCAGAAGTCAAGCCGGCTAGGTAACGTAAGAGGAGAATCAATTTAAGTAATTAAAAGGCAGTCTTTGTCCCATCAGCGCCTCTACATTTATCTAATGTCTGCATATATACTTCAAATCGTAATTATTATCCTCAATCTGAGCAGTTTCTATCCCGCTTGATGAGAACACGTTAGAATTCACATAATGTCCATCTACGTCAAAAGGTCAACCTCATAATTTACAAATCCCAGAAATTTGGTCGGATTAATCAAATATATATATAATCCTTTTACAGAGAAATCAAATTTTCAGACCTCAAGTGGTCTATTTATAAAGCCACAACGACAAATAACATCGAATTCAAGCTTTCCAAAAGTCAAATATGGTCACAATTTCCTTCTCTATAAATTCAGCCCCTAATTTTTGGCGCAAATAAAAATAAGAATTCTCAAAACAGACGTTAAGAACCTTCAAATCCAAGGGTTTCAGGGAACTGCGGGCAGGGTCAGACGTTCTTTTGAAGCTTGAAACATAAACAGTCCAAACTTTCAAATACTAGCCCACAAGTAACCGTAAAGATCCGCTGATTTTGTAAGGCAAAAACACACATCAATTTGAAGCTTAACAACTCTAAACTCTGCTAATCCAAGTTTTCAAATATTTGCTAAAATCGACCGCAACGAGCCGCAAAATTAAACAACTATAAGTCCTTTTCCCAGAACAACTATAACAAACGTCGATGTTAAAAAATGATAGTCTTCCAAAATAAACCTTTGAACATCACTATCATAGACTGTAAAGATCTAAAGGTCCTAATAGACGTAGAAATATTCAAAATCGATTGTTCCAAACGTCGTTTTGAAGCTTACGACACTGTGAATTCAAATATTCCAAGCCTTACTCAAAATTGTCTAAATCTTAGCTGTAAAAGCATTACATAATTCAAATTTCAAGTCCTAACCAAAATTTTCTAAATCTTGGCTGAAAATACGTTACATAATTCAAATTTCAAGTCTTAATCAAAATTTTCTAAATCTTAGCTATGAAAACTTCAGAAGTTGATTCAAAGGGAGATCAATATTAGACTCGAAACAAAATATTCATGTTCGGCAAAGCAATGATTGAATTCAGATGACCTGAGAACGGGCCGAAAAGCCAACTTTGTTGCGGAGTTGTGAAAGCTTCTTCGTCAACATTTCGTTGCCGGCTCGCGCCTTCCGAAGAACTCGTCAAATTTCTTTTGATTATTGTTGTTAAAAGTGTTTCATATTATGGCAGACGTATCCTTTTTGGCATTAGAAACATAGGGGCTACATTTTAATTTTATATGCGTATTATGTGTGCACAAGGTTCAATATTTGTTGTATATTTTATCTAACTACTCGGAGTAGTACACGTGTTAGGCCATCTATCAGGACACTTTCAAAGGAACTAGGGCAAGATTAATGTTATGGACTAGACATAGGTGGAGGTTGATTTTCAATATTTTTTAAGAAAGGGAATGATTTTATTTGTATATTTATAAATAATAATTATTTATAGTTAATCATGAAATCAATTTTTATATTATTGAGTTGTCTTATTATTAAGAATTTTATCTATAATATTAATTTTCACATAAATAGATGTATTTATTTGAGTGTAGTGTGTTTTCCTATTTAATATATAATTGTCTTCTTGCAAGATTTTGGTCTCTTTCACAATATTAGTGGAACGCATGATGTTTTCCTTTGTCGTTGATTTTCAATTGTCTTCATAGACTTTTGGTCTCTTTCACATCCCAACAATGAGACACATTACTTGCTACCACTTTTGGTTTCTTTCACATTAAGTCAATGGGACACAATTTTTCTTCTTACCACTTTAGGTCTCTTTTCCCATTATTAGTGGGAGATAGTTCAATTTGCAATTGTTTTAGTGTTCGGTTCAATTTGCATTTGTTTTAGTATTTTTTTCCCCTTTGACTTGTGGTCATTCAAATGAGTTCTTTTTTCTTTATTTTAACTAAGATGTTACTAGAATGATTGATTTTAGTGAGACTCGACATAAAAAAAAAAAATTAAAAATCTAAATTTTCATACAATAAAATGTATAAGTTTAAGATGGTTGTCTCTTTCGATCCTTCATCAGATGTGTTAATAACATTGTTTTGTAATAAAAAATATTTAGAACTATGACATTTTTCATTAATACCATATGATTTTATTAATCATAAAATTTTCTCATGAAGCATGTTGAACTTGCATTTAGTATGCCAAGAAACAACATGAGGTTAAACTTGTTAGCATGCAAAATCTTGACAAGTCGTTTAATAATTTATTTTCATAATCACAACCATAATAAGGTCATTAGAATTCATGGCCCATCACTCTAAAATAATAATGCTTTGGTATTTTATTATTATACATGACTTTTTATCAATGAATTTGATAGGCTCAAAGTATTCGTATAGGTCTTGTTCTTTACATTACTCCCTCTTTGAGACCTTGATATTGTTTACTATGATTACACATGTCATAGTACACAAAACTTCCTACTTAATGTTTGAGAATGGTGTTAAGCAAGTTGAATCTAATAATTATATTAAGCAACATCACATGTGCAAGAACATGCAAACACATCTAATATATAAAATAAAAATGACTACATATTATTTACCCTAAGAAAATCAAACTAATGGTTACAATACAAAATCAAAGCATATCTTACTCATTTATACACCATTTCCATTTGAAGATATTTGGCTAGCATAACCTCTTACAAAATCACATGTCGAAAATCTCCATCCTAAGCATCTAATATATGATCAAGACCAAACAAAAAACCATAAAATGGTTTTACAAAACTATGGAAGAATACAATAGGCTAAATGAGGTACCTAGATCTTAATGCAAAATTTAAATATCCATTATGATGGGTCAACAAAACTAAATAGTGTGTAACTCCTATGTCATAACATGTCATAATATCATTCACCAAACTAGAGCATATCTTACTCATCTATACAAAACTTCTATTAGAATATGTTTGGCTAGCATGAGCTCTTACAAAATCACAAATCTACAATATCCATCTTAAGCATTTAATATATGATTTGTAATAGGAAGCCTTGGTTTGTTTGATTTTTTTTTATGATTCTAATGAGTAGATTGATGTGTTTGATACTGATTTATGCAATCATATTATGACTACAAATACAGTAATGAAATGTAATATTTTTAAATTATTGAAAGACATTATCTCAAAAAATAGCACCCTAGATGCACACCAGATACTTCCACAATTTTCAATACAAATATGAAATAGATGTCTCCTCCTTAAACTGATTACTACTTCAAATAAGCATGATTACAAAATGTTTGAGACATACCATTAAATTGTTATACTCGAAATGAGGGTTCATAGCTCATGCAACAACAATATATACTTTTAGGCATACAACAACATATATAAGAAAAACTCATATAACAACAAATATACTTTTAGGCATACTACAATAGCTCATACAACAATAGATATAACAACTCACAAAATAATAGATATGTTGGATGACCAAATCTGAATATATGGATTTAGCAATGAAGTTCAACTCAAAACATACCATGCCCATCAGTCTATTTGTCCCTCAACACTTATTCACTATTTGCTATGAAATTCGAACCCAAAACATAAATAAAAGCTCTTGAATGTATGCTTTAATACCTAGAGTAAACACCCACTAAATTTTGGACTGAATTGCTCAATGATCCTCTTGACTGTGTCTTCTAATAGTGAAAAGAATGTCATTCATGAGGGTTTACATCTTCACAAATCTTTGAAGAAAAACTCCACAATTTCACCAATTTTCATATATTATCCAAGCATGTTGAAAGATAGCTCTTTAATCTCTTTTATAACACTTTATAAGAGCTCATCCACTCACCTTGTCAATGTGGGATAAACAAAATCATTTTTTTTCACTTTCCAATTTTTTTAAGATTTTGCTTTTTTGCCCCTATTTTCTCATGGTTGCTTGTTTACCCCTAGTTTATCATGAATGCTTTTTCCTTAATATTTACCATACCATTTAACATAATTTCCCTTCAACTTAAGTCTCCAAGCACCTTTTTATGTCTCCAATGTATTATAAAATAAAGGGGACCATTTAATTTAAATATTTCCCACAAACTATAGATAATGCATTAATAAAGTTAAATAAATAAATTTAACTTTATAAAATAACTGTATTAATGCACAATAAGTCATATCAATGATAAATAAAATTATTTTTAATTTTAAATAATTACCATCGACATGTCACTACCACTAGATGTCTAGTCATGCCCAGAATGACTCATTATAAATAGTAAGTATGCCCAAACTGCCTCAAAACCCCTTAGAATGGACTACCACTGAAAGTGCCTATGCCAGATGACCTCTAAGTCCCTTTAATGTCTCAGTTAGCCTATAGTACCATGAGGAAATAGGCTAATGACACACCATTTTATGTCTCATTACCTAATATTGATATGATTGTGGATTCAACAGCGGGTCATGCTTTGTTATCTTTTATGGATGGCTTTTCTAGCTATAATCAAATCTTTATTCCTCCTAAAGATAAATTTAAGACCACATTTATAACACCTTGGGGAACATTTTGTTGGGTCATGATGCCTTTTGGATTAAAGAGTGTGGGAGCAACTTATCAACGAGCTAGGACCTTGATTTTTCATGATTACATTCATAAGATTCTTGAGGATTATGTGGATGATATCTTGGCAAAATTTGTACAAAGAGAAGATCATGTTAGCATTTTATGACAGATATTTGAATGGATTAGAAGTTACAATATGAGATTGAATCCTAAGAAATGTGTCTTTGAGTTGATTCTGGTAAATTGTTAGGATTTATAATCTCTAAGTGAGGCATAGAAGTAGATACTGAAAAGATTGAAGCTATTATTAATATGCCTCCTCCTAAGAATATTTCTCAATTGTGCAATTTGCAAGGAAAAACTCAAGCTATTTGTCTCTTTGTTTCCAACTTAGCTGATAGAACTGTTCCTTTTATTTCCTTTCTTAGAAAGGATACCACTTTCTCTTGAAATGATGAATGTAAACAATCCTTTGAGAAATTTAAGGATTATCTCGCCAATCCTCCTATCTTGCAACTGGCTAAATTTGATAAACCCTTTCATTTGTATACTTCAACCACTCTGAAAGCGGTGAGTGCGTTGTTAGCTCAGAATGATATTGAAGGTAAGGAAAGACATGTGTATTACATTAGTCGAACTTTACTTGATTACAAAACAAGATACACAGATTTGGAAAGAGAATGCTTAGCTATAGTTTATGCTTGCCAAAAACTCAAGCATTATCTTTTAAATGTTGAAGTTAATGTGATTGTTAAATTTGATCCTTTGAAACATCTTTTCTCAAAAACTGATCTCTCTGGTCGTTTGGCAAAGTGGGTGATGTTACTTACGGAATTTGATCTTAATTTCATTTCTCAGAAATCAATTAAGGGACAAGCTTTAATAGATTATTCTGAAGCTCCTTGTCCTCATTCTGATACATGCTTTACTTCAATAGAATTCCTCGATGAAAATATTCTAGCTATTCAACAGGACGATGTTTGGGAATTATATTTCGATGGGTCTACATGTAAGATAGGTTCTGGTGTTGATATTATGTTGATCCCTCCTACAAAAAAACCAATCCCTTTATCATACAAATTACCCTTTCCTTGTACTAATAACATTGCGGAGTATGAAGCTCTTATAGTTGGTCTTCGAGTAACTTCATCCCTTAACATCAAACACTTGCAAATATATGGAGATTCGCAATTGATTGTTGAAAAAATTAAAGGAGGTTATCAGACTAAGAATGATAAAATGACACAATATAGAGATTTGGCTCTTGATGTGCTTTCATAGTTCTCTTCGTACATAATCCAAACTTTACCTAGGAAAGATAATCGACATGTGGACGCCATGGCAAGCATAGCTTCTTTGGTTTGTCTTGAGAATAATGCTAAAAAATTTCAATTTACTATACAAACTCTTAAAAACCCTGCAATTTCTAATAAGGTTACCTGTGATTGTTTCAATTTACATTTGGATGAATGGTATTCTCATATCTTTCATTTTTTGAAAGATGGTACTTTTCCTGAATCGGCAACAAGGAACACACATAATCATATTAGGAAACTTGCAACATGTTACATCATTTTAGGAGACATGCTTTACAAATGCTCTTATGAGGGTTTACTATTAAGATGTCTTAATAGAACCAAAATTTCGGTAGCTTTGGCAGAAGCTCATTCTGGTTCTTGTGGGGGACATTTTGGTGGAAAATCTCTGGTTAATAAACTTCTTAGAATGGGATATTATTGGCAAACAATGGAACAAGATTCTTTTATGTTTGTTAAGAAATGTCCTCAATGTCAACAACATAGTAATTTGATTCATGCTCCTGCTCGTGAGCTTCGTAATCAAGTTTCTCCATGGCCTTTTAGTATTTGGGGTTTTGACCTTATTGGAAAAATCTCACCAGCTTCTTCTCAAGGACATACATGCATCTTGACTGCTACATATTAATTTATGAAGTGGGATGTTATTTGTGATTTCATCCTTAATAATATTATAACACGATTTGGTATCCCTTCGACGATAGTTTTGGATAATGGTACCTCTTTTAAGAACAAAGAAGTCACGAAATTCTTGGAGAAATATCAAATTCAACATAGATTTTCAACTCCTTATTATCCTCAATCTAATGGTCAAGCTAAAGCATCGAATAAAATCATTGAACAAATTTTGTGAAAAATAGTTAACAAGCATACGAAAGATTGGCATACCCAACCAACCTGTGCTTTATGGGCCTATAGGACTAGTGTTCGTACTGCCATGGGTACTTCTCCTTACAATCTTGTCTATGGTACTGATGCTATTATGCCTTTGGAATTAGAAATACCTTCTCTATGTGTTTCATTTCATGGGATAATCGATAAGGATACATTTTGAGAACAACGATTACAAGAATTGGAAATGTTAGATGAAAAATGAATACACGCTTTAGAACATATAAAAGCTTATCATAAATATCTTCAGAAACAATACAATCATAAGGTAATTGAATGAACATTTTCGGTTGGTGATTTAGCCTTATATGAGAATCAATGAAATGTGAATGCTTTACCTAGTGAAAAAGGAAAGTTTAGCCCTAATTGGCTTAGACCTTTTATTGTAATTGAAGACTTCGGTTCAGGTGCTTATAAACTTGCTGATATGGATGGTGTTTCTTTTAAGGAACCTATCAATATTATGCATCTCAAACGTTATTATCCTTCATTTCTTTATTTCCCTGTGCATTTATGTATTCCTTATAAAATACTTATGTTTGTTTTATAGGTTATGTAGTTTTAGCAAATTATATTTGAATACATTTATGCACCTTCTTTCTTTCTGTTAAGTTTTATGATTTTGATGAAAATATAAGTAATCAAACATAGAACTAATTTGTAGAGAAAGGTTTCCATTTATAAAATATTTTCACTTATGATACATATGTGGCCCATGGCCCTATTTATTGCTACATCTATCTCTGTGCTCTGATGGTCGATGACTCCCAGATCTCTCTAGTCTATGATAGGAAGATGTAGATCTGTGTGTCCATGAGTGGCTCCTAAATATGCTCATATCACACATACACTCTTGGGCCCTCTACAAGTCAACTATCAGTTTTTCTTCTCTCTCTCTACACAACCTTAGCTCTCGTTGGACACATGCAAAGATATCAGCATGCCTATCGGGATCTCTGTGGCCAATCAAAAACTCTCACTCGTCGGTTGGTAGTCGGTAGGATATACATGTATCCTTTAGAACCTTGAATACAAAACTCCTCCACTCCGCTACACTAGCTGCAGAATGGAAATACATTTATCAATCTAGTGCTCTTTCCTCATAAATTAAGTTACATTTTTCAATCAATTTCATATTCCATACCTAGATCTCCCTCCTGGACGTCACCAAGGCATCTATATGGTGGGGGCATGCAATGACTACTCTTTCCACGCTCACTATGTCTAGGTCTCAGTGGTGGTGTCTTTATATGGGCACGTGGAGGTCATCATGATCTTAGTGGTGATGTGTTAAAAATGTGCACATCTGCACCAGTATCACCAATTGGGGGCATCTCCTCTACTCTCTCCTCCTCCATGGGTTCTCCCTCGGAGATGGGCTCCTCCTCATCTTTGTGATCCTCATCCTCCTCTGTTGTGCCGCTATCCTAGTGTGTCCTCTCTGAAAGGCCTAGATTACCTGTGGGATAATCCTCAGGGAAGATGGGGTGGGTTCCCTTTAGACTCCAGTACCTGATGTAGTCTCGGCTCATGCCTGAATAGGATACATCTAGTGGTACCTCTATATTGTCTATCTCATCTACATCACTGTCTACTATGTCTACTATTGATGGTCGGCGTATGGCATCGGGTCTCTGATAATACCTCGTCAGATGTACATAATGAGGTACCTCTCCGAGGACTTCCTATAAAAGACCAAACTATCTCATCACTCGATCATAGTAGTATGGCATCACTGTGTAGCTTTGATGACCCTCTAGCAGCTTGTGTTGCTATGAATGTCTCATCTAGTGTCACATATATGGCCACTCTGTCATCTGACAATAGGGTCTCCATATCACATTAATGCCTGGAATATGGTCTAGACATACCCTCCAATAGAGGATATCTTTGAACTGCTAGACATCTCTTAGAGGATAAGCAAAGCCTCTCAGTGTGCTAGCATCTACCATCACTGGAACACCCTGTGGTCATGTACATGCGAAATGTTCAAACAACCAAATCTGTAAAAGCATGCATACCAAAAGACTCTCTCTCTGATATATCACCAACTGACATAGCTCGTGGTATAGCTGGTCTAACATGCTGTGACCCCACGAGAAAACAATCCTATCACTCTCCATCCTCTGTGCAAGATGGGTGAAAAGTGCAAAAAAGACTGTACTCTTTGTGTTGGGTACCACAACCAAGGATAGTATACATAGCATCGCTCTCTGTACCAAAGGTGTAGGGAGTATGGATGATAAAGTGATCTAATATGCCCGGGTTCCCAACTGTGGAACCCATCCCAAACAATACTCTACATCTACATGGATCTCCTCATAACCTCATTATGCTCTTAGTTTGATAGGCTCACCTCGAACCGAAAGCCACAAGATTCTGTACACATCCTCCAATGTCACAGTGATCTCACCTGAGGGAAGATGGAAGGAGCATGTATACTCATCCCACCTCTCTATCAGAGCTGATAACACGGCTCAGTGAAGTCTGATCTATGGTAGGACTATCACCCAGTACAGTCCTACATCTCTCAGCAACTAGATGTCATCCCTGCTTAGCTCAAACAGTTTCTCTCTGATAACCCCTAGTAACCCTCCAAAGGGATGCTCTCAAAGATGAACCAGGTCATGTTAGCAAAAGTAAACATCATATCAGCATTCTGCAACATCAAATCTGTAGATCCAACTTGACTAGGTCAAGGTTGACCTTAGTTAGGTCAAGGTCAACCTTCCTGGGTCAAGGTCAACCTTTTTGGGTCAAGGATGACCTCGCCCCATATGTGTGTCGCTCAAAGTTCTTCTCTCCTCGACATCTTTCTTTCTCTCTTTGAATCTACAAATGGTAAGAATACGTAAGTATGACTTCTTTTTCCTTATTTATAGACAAAATTAGGGTTTTGTTAGGGTTTTTCTTAGGGTTTACTCAAGTTAAATTCAAATTTCCCTTTATATGCATTTAGATAGACATTAACTCTTTTCATCATAACTTGAGTTTAGTAACTTTGTTTTCAGTGTGATTAGTGGTGTTGGAATTGTGATTCAGATACCTAACTCCTTGAATTAGTTTAGGAAGTATAGGAATCCTTTTAATTGGTTTAGGAAAGGACTTTTCATCAAACTACATATCTGGTGTATAAAGTTATCCTTATCACCATGTTTCACCCTTCAGAAGTAGAAAGCCGAAATAGGGGGGCATAAGGGGCATTATGCACTTCTTAGTTTTCATTTAGTAAGCTCTGGGTGATTTATGAGTTATCATTAACCTTGTGTGTTGCAAGTTCTAATAGTTTTCTGCAGGATCTCTACATTGAGGACTTGGCTATATCCTTTTTATTTACTATGATGTTTTCTTACTTTAGCTTGCATATTCACGTAGTGTCATATCTAAGCTAAATTGGGGGCTAAATGTATCATCCTAAAATGGAAGCACTTCCATCTTGATAGGTTTAGCACCCTCTTTTAGTGCATTTATCATGATAGATTTGCATATAGGATGCATTTGCATTTGATTTCTTCATTCTAGGTGAAATTTGGGTTAGGATGCCAAGGATCCTCCCTTATTTCCCTTCTCTATGGCTCTATTTTATAGGTAGGATCTAGGTATAGGTCCTCCTATCCTTCATCATGTTCATCATAGGCCTCTATGTCCTTTTTTGGCACTCTAACCTATTTTGTCATCATTTACAAGTCTCTGGGCATCCTTGGGACCTCCTATTCTCAACACTGACTGGATCTGGACCCCTAGGTCAAGGTCAAGGTCGACTTTGACCTAGGTCAAAGTTTAGGTCATCCTTGACCTTTGTCAAGATTTGATCCCCCTTTTCAAATTTTGGTCTCGAAGGACCTTGAAATCAATGTCGGGCTTCCAAATCCGAATGTGGAAGGGTTTTAATTTGAAATTCATTTAATTATTTTCCCTCCTTAGTTGGTTATTATGATTGGACCATAATTCAAGGTTAAATTTGAATTATGGGCCCTTACATTTCCCGAGGAGCCTCACCTTCAAATCTCTATATAAAGACTCTCTCTTGCCTTCATTTAGAAAAAGAACTACACACCAAATCCATCAAGTGGAGACATAATTGATTGAAGCAAGCAAGCAATGGTGAAGTGAAGATGCAAGATTGCAAGAGGATGATATAGAAGATCAAGCCATTTTTGATATCAAGCATTTGTGTGAACACACCATTGTGGACATTCCTTTGGAGCAAGAGAGATCCCTTCTTCCTTGATCCACCATTTTCAACATTCAAGCACTCAAAGATACAATCATGGGGTAGAAATTACGGATTGTGAGTTTGGTAAGAGTACTTTAGCCTTGAGGGCTTGGTATGATTTCTTATCATATTCAAATCTATGCATTTCTTTCTCATAACAATTCATGCTAAGGTCAAATCCCTTCCACCCTTCACCATAAGGTCAAGTTTATACATAACAACACGATGTATAGACTTCATGCGGATGATGCACATAATCCTTGTTTGAATATTAAAACCTACAATACTCCTACTCCTAATAGTAATCCTTCTTCCTCTAATGCTCTTCCTAGTGATGATTGGGGAACCTTGGCTTTTAATCCTACCTTTATGGGAGAGTATAAAGTTTCTGATCTTGATTTTATGAAGAAACAAAGAGAGTTTGAACAATGAGTTTTTGTTCCTACTTCTAATACTCTTCATAATAACTTTGTCGCTACTTCTACCCACAATGAACCTATCAAACCTACTAATGATGACATAGTGACTGTTGAAGTTCCATTGTCTTCTTCTGATATGGCTTCTCATTATGGTCTTGGTTATCATTTCCTAGTTAAACAAGGATTCAATGGTCAAGGATGTGCTAAGCATAAATAGGGAATTCAAATGCCCTTACAGAATGGGGGGCATGAGCATTCTTATGGATTGGGACTTAATCCTCAACAAAAAATTAGTGTTAACAACATCTCAAATAACACTTTAAAACATGATGAAACTATGAAGGAATTTGATCAAGAAGTTATTTTGCCTAAACTCCTTCGTGCTAAGATGATTACTAGATCTAAACACAAAAAGAAATGTAGTCCACACTTAAAGACTCTTCCTTTTTTTTTATATCATAGATTTCATGATCACTCTACTAATGAATGTCAAGGTTTACATTATAAGATTAGGCAGCTCATTGATAGTAAGGTTATTTATATATCATGTGGCAATGAGTTGTATTTCAATCCTATTTTCTCTAAATAACATTTATGTTCCTATTATGGAGCTCCACATTATGTAAACAATGTTAGCCTAATCCTTGGGGGCTCTTTTTCTTGTATAGTGTTGTGAGTGATATAATAGGTCCCCTTCCATCCTTGTTCCTATGCTTGGGGGGCAAGGATGTCATCTCCTTCTTTTCTATCTTTCCGGGATCCACTTTTCCCTTGGTTAAGCAGTATCTATCTATTATGTGATACCCACTCATACATGAAAATTTTGGTTTGCATTAAGGATCTTTGTCCTTGACCGTAACCTATTTCTTTGTTTGACATTGGGTTTCCATGGTTGATAAATCTCTCACCTTGGAAGCTGAATAGTGTCCTATCCCTCACAAGGGTTAATTTTTCCATTATTGCATGATATCTCTTTGCATTTGTCCCTTCCATGGCCTCATAGGAGCTGTGACCTTCTTGTCTTGGACTGGGTGTTGTCTATGGATATTGTCTTGATGTTGAAGAAGGCTTTATCCTTGTTCTTTTCTTTCCTTAACATGTCAAAATAGTAGGCATTTTTCCATCTTAAGGAGGGGGCATACATACGGCCTCCCTCATTGTATATTATGTATTTTTGTTCTAACCTTTTGTTTTGCAGCATGCTAAATCCTCAGAAGGTAACGCACATAAGTTGCTAAATCTTGAAGAGACACGCATTTCTAATTTCAAATATGCTAAATCCTCCAAAGGTAACGCACATAAGTTTCTCAATCTTGAAGAGACACGCATTCTCAATTTCAAATATGCTAAATCCTTGGAAGGTAGCACACATAAGTTGCTAAATCTTGAAGAGATACATATTTTACAAATGTATTCTATGGTGATATGAGGATATGGATCCATGGGTACTTCATAAAAGCCATCAGAACACACTACATACATGCACAAAGCTGCTAGAAGGTGCACAACTTTATGCGGTGACTATCAAGTGTTTTCTTGGTGGGTCATCCTATCCTTTTTGTGGTTCACAGTGAGATATACACATCTTACTGGAAGAGCTAGCCACTCCTCTCTCCCCTTTTCTCTCTTTTTTCTAGTGGTGTCTCTCTTATTGCAATCTTGGATTTGACGAAGACTCGAGTCCCTGGAGGCTTGAGGATTCCTTTGTCCCTTTGATTTCAATAAGATTTTCTTTTTCTTTATGATCTCCTTTACCAAGAGTTTGCATCGAGTCCATACTCTTGCTAAAGTGGGGGCTAAATGTATCATCTTAAAATGGATGCACTCCATGTTGAGACCATTTAGCCCTCCTTAGTAGGCTATTTTGATCCTCATTCAAACACTTTCATGCTTTTGTGCTTATCTGCCTGCTCTGCCTCTCTTTTCTGCCTTTTCTCTCTACTTATGAGACTTGGGCACATTTCCTGAGGTCCTAACCCTCTGGGTTAAGGTTGACCTCAACCTTGACCTAGGTCAACATCGACCTTGACCTTGACCCTTGGGTCCAGGGTCCTTGGGGTTAGGTCCCAGTTTCAGGGTTTCATCAAAATTTTGTCTTTTCCCTCTTCGGGGCCACTATTTCTTGGGTTAAGTGTCAAATTCTCAAATTAATATTTGAGGTGGACCTTTCTCATGCTTTGTATAGGATTCCTAATTTATTATTTGAGATTAGCCTTTCTCAAGTTTTGTGCCTAATGCTCAAATTAACTTTGGAGTTGGCCTTACCTCAAATTTTGTGACAAGGCTCTTAAATAATTATTTTTATTTCTATCTTAAGGGTGGACCCCTTCTAGATTTTTGTGTCAAGACTTTAATTTTAATTTCCTCTCCATGTGCACCTCTATAGAGTTTTGTGCCATGGACCCTTAATTATTGTTTTCTATGTGGCCTCTCTAGAAGTTTGTGCCATAGATCACTATAAAAGGAGGCCTTCCTCTCTCATTTCAATCCATCATCTTTTCATAATCTCTCAAGAAAGCATTCAAGCATTCAAGCATTCAATTCATCAAGGAGATCCATCGGTAGCCATAGAAGGATTCAAGCTCTATGGAGCTCTCTTGTTGAAGATTCCTCCATCCACTTCCATTCAAGATTGGTATTGAAGATCTAAAGACAATTGATTTGAGACATCCTACATTCAATTATACATTCATTTGGAGCATCCATACTTTTGGATTCAAGGATTTGAATCCTCCACAAGGATTTCAACACAAGCAAGGTAAATTTTTCCATTTACTTTGTTTACTACTACAATTTCAATTCAATTTCAAGGTTAATTTCTAAATTGGCATTTGACTAAGGCAAACCCCTCCCCCCAACAAAAAAAAAACCATTTTTCTTGCAGGTACAAGTGCGAGACAATGAATATCAGTGCAGATCTAAATACCCTTTTCGTCAAACTTTCAAGATCCGTGAATAGAATTTTCGTTGGAGAAGTGCAAGTCAAGGTTAACTTTTTGGGGTAAGATCTTACCCTGCATTTGGGTCAAGGGCGACCTTCCTCAAAAAAGAAAAATATTTCTAGGTTTTGTAGATCTCACAATTTAGGCTCAACCTCGTGATAATCAACAGTTTATGAGACCGTCTGACAGGGTTTTCAACTAATTCTTTCTCGGAGGTAAGTATCTTTATTTCTTCATTTCAATATTAGTCATCTATATTTACTTCCCTATCATTATAATTTCATGTGTATAAAATATCAGTTTTGGGGTCTCTTTTATGGGCAAAATCCTATTGTCCTAGACCCTACCACATATTTTATATCTTACATTAGGATACTTGGTGTGTAGTTCTTTTTCTAAATGAAGGCAAGAGAGAGTCTTTATATAGAGATTTGAAGGTGAGGCTCCTTGAGCAATGTAAGGGCCCATAATTCAAATTTCACCTCGAATTATGATCCAATCATAATAACCAACTAAGGAGGGAAAATAATTATATGAATTTAAAATTAAAACCCTTCTGCATTCGGATCTGAAAGCCGAACATTGATTTCAGGGTCCTCCGAGACCAAAATTTGAAAAGGGGGATCAAATCCTGACAAAGGTCAAGGACAACCTTGACTTTAACCTAGGTCAAAGTTGACCTTGACCTTGACCTAGGTCACAGTCAACCTCAACCTTGACCTAGGTCACAGTCGACCTTGACCTTGACCTAGGGGTCTAGATCTAGTTAGTGTTGAGAACAAGAAGTCCCGAGGATGCCCAGAGACTTGGAAATTATGATAGAATAGATCAGAGTTCTAGAAAAGGACACAGAGGCCTATGATGAACATGATGAAGGCTAGGAGGACCTATACCTAGATCCTACCTAGAAAATAGAGCCAAAGAGAAGGGAAATCAAGGAGGATCCTTGGGATTCTAACCCTAATTTCACCTAGAATGAAGAAATACAGTCAAATACATCCTATATACAAATCTATCATGATAAATGCACTAAAAGAGGGTGCTAAACCTATCAAGATGGAAGTGCTTCCATTTTAAGATGATACAGTAGCATCTTCAACTAGTAGGTTCCCACACTTAATCAAATATTCCTTAATTATCCTCCTCTAGAGTGTCCTCTCCTTGGTATCAATGATTTCCTTAGGAACCAATATCAATTTCCCCTCTTCATTTAGGGGTGGTGATTCTACTAATGGAACTACATTATCGCCTAAAGCCTTTTTAAGCTTGGAAACATGAAATACATTATGCACTTTACTATTTGTTGGCTAAAAAAATTGTAAGTCACTAAAACTACAACTTACAAAATTGTGATTTTACGCAACATCTCATGAGATTTCTCTCCCCTCTTAGAAAAATGAGGAGGCTCTCTTCTTACCATAGGTGGATTCAATAGGAACTTAATGGAATTAAAAAAAGGGTGATTCTCTTAATCAATTCCTCTTTTTACAGGAATGATCCTCAAATAATTGCAACTTTAAATTCTACAAAAAGTACCTATTTCTACGATAATATTGGTGGCTCAGTGATTGATGTAAGAAAAACTCCTAAGATAATAGCTAGCTATAATATTTTGGTGGAACAAAAATAGGAACCCAAAGCCTCTCGTCATTAGCCCAAATTTATGATTAAATAACACAATTAGCAAGGCACAAAGTCTCCTACTAATTATTTTTTAATAAAATACTTTAAACTAAAGCTCAAATTCTTTAGCTCTTAGTAATTTGCAACCACTATTCAACTATAGCAAACACCTCTCTTGAATCTCAAAGTCTTCAAGAATTTAAATTGAAAGCTTGAATAGTTTACACAAGAGAAATATAAACTGAAATAAAGAAAGATCAATTGATTCAACATAAGAAAACACCAACTAATCCCAAGATCCACAACACAAAGTTTCAGACCTCTTATTTCTTCTATTCAATTCACAAAAATTGCACCATAAAACACAAAGTTTTCAAGACACAAGAGATCATAGCATAGTCTTCTTGCCCAAAATAAAAGATGATGATTTACAATGAGCTTCCTCCTTTCTATAGGAAAAGAGGAGAGAGAAATGTGGAGAGGAAAGGAGAAACCCTTAACCACCTTGACTTATTAAAAAACTAACTAACTTTGACTTATTCAATGTTACAATGCATGAAGCACTTGCAACCTAATTTCATGAAGTGGCTATATAGGTACATTTTTTCCTATATTTATAAATTTCTCATGCTCTACATGCAATCTTCCATAAAAACTATATCTACTCTATTAAAACATATAAAAACATTAAGTGAACATGACACTTGAGAGCTATCTTCAAAAGGAGTTTATGAAAGTCTCAAATTTGTTAAGAGACTTGTGCACAACAGATGGATTTAGAGCTTTTGTGTTCTGTGTAATGATACTTGTTTTCTAAACTATGTCTGCGCCTTTGGAGATAAGCTTGTTGCATTCACTTACGCTCTTTTGAATATTTATTAGCAAAACCTTGCAATCTGTCAACCTTTCAATGGTGTTGGAATCAAAATAACTTGCTTGAAGCTATAGGTGAATCATCTCTATGAACCCTATCATCACAACCTCTTTCTCCATGAGTTTGATACTTTTAGTGACCATCCTGTATGATAGCTCTTGAAAACCCTCCTTGACCATTTGCTCCTATTGATTTCACAAGTCCACTGCTGCCTCCAACTCTATTAGCATCCCCTGGATGACTTGTTGTTTATTGGTCATCAAGTCTAAAAAATCATGGTACATTTCTACTGAGGAAATAACCTCATACTCACATAAGATATCTAAAACCATATATGGCATGGTTCTCTAGACATTCAGGTCCTCATCCAACTCTCTAAGTTGTTGTTTGTATAATGCAAGGTGCCCAGTTAAGTTAGCAACAATTTTATTAACATTTCTCATTACTATGAGCCCATCTTAGATTACATGATCACCTTGTGAATGTAGTTTATTACACTAGTCATCAATAGCTTTGGTTTTGCACTCCATTCACTCAGTCTGCATGTTATGATCTTTTGGGAGAGACGTGGAGATGGGATAAACCCTCTGAGAGGAGTTATTCATCTTCTAAATGGTTTCTAGAAGATGTGTAACCTCTTCTTTGTACCTATTCTTCTTCTCCCATAGTATGTTATTTCTCTATGTGAGTGAAGTGACCACATCCTGTGCATCTTGTTGACAACCTATATGTGTCTTCTTACCAAGTTCAATTCTATTGAACCTGTGATCGGTGGCCTGCATCTCCACATTTGGCTTGTCTTCTAGAGGTTCATCTACATCAACATACTTGATGTTATTCTCATCTATGATGACCTTAACAACTATCTTTTCTTTCTTTATTTTTGAGGTCTTGGCCTTGTTGATTGGTCTAACATCAAAGTCCTATGGTGGAATTTCTTCCTTCTTTCTCTTCTATAGAATAGAACTTAACCATGGAGGCAAGGAGAAAGAAGGTTAACCAAATGTTGAAGTTTTTACCATGGTAGTTACTGCCTCCACTTGTCAAACAATAGTAACTATGGAAAGAGTTTTCATTTGTATGGCTACTGGGGTAGGACTATTGTGTGTGACCTCAGCCATGAATTTCTCAAACTGAGCAATAGTAGTATCTAGTAGTGTCAAAGGTGGAATAAAAATGGAGGAGAAAGTAGAGTATGTATCAAACACATTCTCAAAATTGCCATATTGGTCCTTTGATGTGAAAGCAGAAGAAATCGAAGAGATAGGCAAAGCAAGTGTAATTGTAGCATGGTCTACTAGAGGATCATACACCATGGAGAATGAATCCATGTTTGTATCCAATAGAGAGTCAGGAGACTCATCTGACAGTGGTTCATAATTTGGGAGTGTTGTCATGCTTGTTGTGTCTATGGATCGAGGCACCTCAAGAATAGGTTCCTCATGTA
Source organism: Chamaecyparis obtusa (assembly GCA_027943335.1). Classification (NCBI taxonomy): domain Eukaryota; kingdom Viridiplantae; phylum Streptophyta; class Pinopsida; order Cupressales; family Cupressaceae; genus Chamaecyparis; species Chamaecyparis obtusa. Next base: position 455,627 of record BSBK01006694.1, read on the forward strand.
CAGGCTCTTCCATCTCATCATAACTATGTTAGTCATAAGGGTCCAAGATTACTGAGAGGGGGGGGTGAATCAGTAATCAATATATATGATACTTTTCTACTTCTTTAACTTCAAAGATAACATTCATAGTTTTACTAATTGATAAGAAAATGAAACTTAAACCAAATAAACACCAACCACCATAAAACATGCAACACATAAAATGAATATTTTCCTATGGAAACCCAAAAGGGTGAAAACAACATGTGAGATGAGACTCAAAAAATTTGTACTCTTATGAAGTACACCATGTTAGGAGCTTAACCTTGTTAGGAGTTTTATAAATACACTATTAGGTGTCACCTAGTTATGGGATTTATCTCTAGCCCTATTAGGGGCTTTACCATGGAGTAGCCTTGTTAGAGGACTTCAACTACTAGCTAAATTGTCACCCTATTAAAGGATTTACATAAAAGATTTGTTAGGATCTACCTGATTAAGGGATTTAGCATGTTGCAACTATTAGGATACAACAAGTAGATTGATCTGGTAAATAGAAACACCTTTGCTTGATCAAATCCTTTGAAATGCATACATTTTGTCCTCAAACAACTCTAGAATACCTTGGCTTGATCGTACCTCCAAAATCATGATCTACATACACAAATCTTTGATTTCATGATTTAAATATAACTTATCAACCCCTAAAATGTTCCACCAACTTAACACCTCATCCAACATATTGAAATCACTTTTCCAATCTTTGCGCCCAAAGAGATTGCACCAAAACACATATCTAAATGTAGCAACCATATTTACCTAACATGTCAGCCACATGATAGATCTAAATAATTAATTTTATCAAGAAAATTCAAACACATTTTGACCAACTCAACCTTCATCTTGATAAAACAATCTACTAGAATCAATGTAATGATAAATCATCACCATAAATGATATTAGACACATTAGCATGATAGATGGAATACAAATCATTCATTGCAACACATTCATCGGTCACCAACAAAAGATCTACCATTTGTAACACAAAACCACTATCACCAGCCACTGAAACAACTTATGTATCCTCAAAACATGCTTACTGATCAACCAAATCAGTTGTGGTCATAACCATGAACTCAACATAGCATTAAAAACATAATTCTATGATCATGCCACCTAACTCACCATAGATTTGATAAAACAATCAAATCACTCATTCTCAATCACAAACTGTTCTAGTAGTTTCCCTGTCACACTTCAATCATTCATAACTTACACAAATAATACATTCAACAGTTGCGGTTATACAATTATCATCCATAGACATTCCCAAGTCTCCCTTAAGAATTGCAACCACCGGAACCACTTGGAACATACTATTCATTATTCTCACATAATTGGAAACACACTAAGAACACTAGGTCAATACTTGACATCAATGATAATGCAAGAATTGATCATCTCAATCACCAAATCCTTATCATCTCATCACTTAACATCACATCATCAGTTATGCCAACAATCTCCCCTTTTGGCATTGATGACAACCCAAGAAATCAAAACATCTATGACCTACTCATCTTGTGTTCTTACACTCTTCATCTTTAAATCGACTTTCATCTATCACCAAATCATCTCAGTACATCTCGCCCCCTTTGAAAACAATGCCAAAGACTCAATACCATATAATATTGCATCTCATTCAGTAACTGCATCACTGAATGCTCCTCCTAAGGAGTAGCTCCTTATTAAATCTATCCAAAAGTGATATTCAATACAAAACATTGGATTGATGCAATAACATCACTATGACCCCAACTTGCCTCTTAGATACTCAAACGTATCTTTTGGTAGTGGCTTAGTAAAAATGTTTACAACATGCTCCTTAGTTGGAACATAAACCAACTGTACTTCTTTCTCCTGAACTTTCTCTCTAATAAAATGGTACTTAATTGCAATATTCTTGGTCTTAGAGTGCATCACAGGGTTCTTGGATATGTTGATAGAACTAGTATTATCACAATAGATAATCACTGGTTCATTTACCTTTTCCTTAATTCCTTCCAATAACTATTTTATCCAAGCAACTTGAGTGTAATTAATAGCATCAACAACATATTTTGCCTCTACAGTAGACTAAGAAATGCAATTCTTCTTTTTACTTGTCCATGACACAAGTCTCTTTCCAAGAAAGGAAGCTCCCCCACTTGTGCTTGTTCTATCATCCACATTACCTATCCAGTTTGCATCAATGAACACACTCAAAGAAAAATCTCATTTGTGATCATACCAAAGACCATAGTATTTAGTCCTTTTAAGTATCTAAAGATTCTCTTCACAGCCACCATATGAGATTCATTTGGATTAGACTAAAATCTTGCAACAATCCCAACTACATGTGCTATATCAGGTCAACTATGAACAACATAATGCAACTTACCGATCATGGATCTATATAAATTTTCACTCACCTCTTAGAATCATCTTCATTGGATAGCTTACAACTAGTCACCATTGGTGTTCCTACCGGTTTAGAATCATCTAACCCAAAAGCCTTCAATACTTCCTTGACATACTTTGTCTGGATAATGTAGATTCCATCACTAAGCTGAGATACCTGCAATCCAACAAAGAATTTGATCTCACCAAACATAGATATCTCAATTTATGTTCTTATTTCTTCTACAAATGCAATGCTCATCTAATCATTTTCACCAAAAATGATGTCATCCACAAAAACTCAACAATCAACAATTTGTCATCTCTCTCAATCTTCAATTAAACATTGCTATCCTCACGTCTCCTAATAAAACCACTCTTGATCATATATGAGTGAATTCTCTCATACCATGCCCTTGGTGCCCACTTCAATCCATAAAGCACCTAGGGAAACTTTCACACCAAGTCCTCACCTTCTGATAGTGGAAAACCATCAGATTGTTCTGTGTAAAGTTCCTCTTCCAAAATAACATTCAAAAATACAAATTTAACATCCATTTGAAAAACTTTAAAACCTTTTTAAGTAGCATATGCTAGTATAATCCTTACTCCTTCAACTCCAGCCACTGGTGCAAAAGTCTCTCCATAGTCCAAGCCTTCTTCTTGCGCATATCCCTTAACCACAAGTCTTGCCTTATTCGTGACTACTTCACCATCTTCATTGAGTTTATTCTTGAAACAACCATCCACTTATTTTTATTATCCAATGAAGAGAAAATTACAATATGATACTTTCACATTATACTGCCAGTTATTTATAGGCCTTTTAGGCACTTTACCAATGTCGGTTAAAAAATTAACCCTAAAAGCTTGACGAGTTAACCTAGGGAAATCTTGATGAGTTATCTAAAAAATGCTTGACCAATCATCACAAACCAACAATAAGTGCATATACATATACATATACATATACATACATGTGTTAGGAAACTAATTCATTACCTTAAAGTTTTGTAAGTCTTTAAGTTTTTGTTGGAAAAATTGTGTGTTGTACATCTTGCATAATAATGTTTATTATAATAATATTTTATTTTATTATGTAAATGGTGTACCTAGGAGCACTTAGATAGACATGAAACATGTAAAGATTTCTTGGGAATATTCTTAGAACCACTTGATGAGTTGTATTGTAACATTGTAATATTATTTGATGTAATATTTAATATTGGGGTAATAAAAAATTTAAATAAAGTACCCAATATTAAATGTGAGATCAAGGGGTTTTGGTAGCACATGGTTTATGTAATACCACTGAGTGGTTTTGTAGGAGCTCATTTCTATAAAAGCAATCAAAAGAGTAATTATTGAGGTTAGGAAGGTTAGCATTTATGGAGGTTGGAAGCATGGCATGGAATGTGTGGTTGCTTGCTTGTTCACATGGAATACTTGTTTATAGTTGGGTCTTCGAAGGTTTTCATGGTGCATTGCTACATATACATGGTTGATGGATACTTTTGGAGGTTGTATTTTTTTCCCTTATGAGAGTTTTCTTATGATATACCTCGTGTCACATTTTGTGGGTATGTTGTCTATTCTCTTACTTCTAGATTTTGAGTACTTATTTGCTTATTCCATGTTTATGGGTTATGTGGAAATTGTCATAAAATTGACTGCAAATTTCCTTACAAGTGGTATTAGAGCTATGGTTGTGTTGTTATAACCTTGGGCATGAATTCATGCAATGCATGGAGAGAATATAAGGCAATAAATATATATGGTTTTTGTAGTTTGGTTATTGTAAATTTGAGGGTTTTGGGTTTGTTGTTATGATGGGTTGTTTGTAGATTTAGGGCATGAGAAAATATTGATCAAAAGGGTTTTTTGGGTGTTTATTTAAATGAGGGTTATTGGGGGGAGTTTACATAAATATCCTCCTATGAAGAAATGGACCTTTCCATTAGATTCAAGTTGGTCTTCCAATAAATTTTGATATAAAATTTTCCCTATTTTGATTGCTATTGAGAAAAATGCAAAAAAAAATTATGTTGTTAGTTGTGAAAACCGTCAAATTTGAGCATGTAGCCTAGAGAATTTTTTAAAAAATAGTATCCTCATCATTTGTACCTAAAAAATAAAATAAATAACTAAATAATGCACTAGAGGTGTGTGTGGAGGAAGGGCAAGTTATATATATATATATATATATATATATATATATATATATATATATATATATATATATATATATATATATATATATATATATATATATATATATATATATATATATATATATATATATATATATATATATATGTATGTATGTACATGTATATGTATATACATGTGTATGTATATACATACATACATACATATATATATATATATATATATATATATATATATATATATATATATATATATATATATTTATATATATATATATTTATATATATACATGTATATGTATCTACATGTATATATATGTATATGTATATATATGTGTGTGTGTTTGTACGTGTATATATATATATGTACATATATATATACATATACATATATATACATATATACATATATACATATATACATATATACATATATACATATACATATATATACATATATACATATACATATATATATACATATATACATATACATATATATACATATACATATATATATATACATGTGTGTATATATATATATATACATGTGTGTGTATATATATATATATATATATACACACACACACATGTATATATATATATACACACACACATGTATATATATATATATACACACATGTATATATATATATATGTTAGCAAAATGGTCAATGCTCCCCTCGGGATTCGTGACATGGCTTAACCACCTCCTGTGTCTTCTATAAGTCTAGTGGTTGTATCGGGCATTAACAGGTCGATCTTTTCGTGCAACGACAACTACTACTTGTATCAATATATATATATATATGTGTGTGTGTGTGTGTGTGTGTGTGTGTGTGTGTGTGTGTGTGTGTGTGTGTGTGTGTGTGTGTGTGTGTGTGTGTGTATGTATGTATGTATGTATGTACGTACGTACATACGTATGTATCTATGTATATATGTATGTATATGTATATGTATAAGTATATGTATATGTATATGTATATGTAGATGTATATGTAGATGTATATGTACATATATGTGTATATGTGTGTGTCTATATATACATATATATGTTAGGAATAACAGTCCACAATACAACTAAGGGGGGCGTGAATTAGTTGTATGGAAGATTTTTAAACTTTAAGTAGTAGCAATATCAGATCTAATGAACACAATGAATGCAAACACAATAACTCAATATTTTAGTCTTGGGGAAACCCTAGTAAAAGTAAAAAAAACCCAATTGGAATTAGCACCCACAAATAATGTAATGAGAGTATAGTATCCTTGTTAGAAGATTTATCCCTATTAGGAGCTTATTGAAACATTACAGTACATAGTCCTTGTTAGAGGATAGACCTTGTTAGCAGTCAAGAAGAAAGGGAGGGCTCACTGCCCAAAGAAGGTTAAATCCACCTATAGAACTCACTGTTCGAAACACAAGTGTATATGAAGAAATACATAATCTTTTTGAACTGTTCGGCAGCAATTATCTTTGCTTTATCAATTCCAATGAAGTACACTAGTAAACCTCTACTCTACATACATCAAACACAAGCTCGCATCTTTTTACAACCTCTTTATATCACCTTTTTCCCATCCATGTCTTTTTCAAAGAAAAGACCTTTCATTTATACCTTATTACAATTCTCATGATCAGGTCATCCCATAAACCTTTCCTAATTACAAGCAATTACATAAACCCTTGCTAAGATACACACGGTATCTAAAATAAGTATGCAATGATCACATTACAATATTTAAGGACCGACATCCTTAATTTATGTTTGCCAAGAAAAACACATGCTACATCTCCTAAGTCGGCTTCCAAATAGGTCTTCTTCATAACACTCACCATAGCTGACATCACCAAGCAATCTGTACTTTGCGCTGACCAATGAACATCCTTTAGTACCTTGTATGTCAGCCCTAAAGCTCACATACCTTGAATCCATATCATCTAGAAGATATACAAGAAACACAAAGACTAACTATGTCATTACTCACTGTTAAAGTCCAGTGAACAATCTTCACCAAAACATCTGTAACTCATCTAATATAAAACATTACATGATGTGATATTGGATATAAGATCACAACACCCTCTTGAACTCTCATCTGTCTTCGTACAATCTGAAACATCTGTATAGTGTTCGTACACTGTGATGACTAGCATGTTTTCCTCATAGAAACATATGTTAACATCAGTGACAAAACATAGATGAAAATAGTATGAGTGCCCATTCAGTAACATAGTGATTAAACATATTAAATGTCTCAATCACCTCCCCGTGCATTGGGAATATCAAACAATCTCCCCTTTTTGCATTGATGTCAACATATGGGAAAATCCATCATCCCAAATTTATGTCAATCCAAAGTTCTGCAATCAAACAATCTCCCCATACAATAGGGATTTTCTCATAGCAACACTCCCCCTTTGACAATAATGGCACATGGTACCATGAGTCATCAACTACTTTCCAAAAATTTTATTCCATGATCCCTCCCCCTAAGGAGTAGATCCCTACATTCAGTCCAAATTATGATAAGGCTCTAAAAACCTCTGGACTGATGCATCTTTGCATCATTTAATTCTTACTAGGAGGGGCCTGAACCCCCAACATACCTCTGAGATATTCAAAGGTATCTTTTGGCAGTGGCTTTGTGAAGATGTCTACAATCTTCTCTTTTGTACTAATATATTCTAATTTTATTTTCTTCTCTGCCACCTTGTCTCTCAATAAGTGATATTTGATAGAAATATGTTTAGTCTTAGAGTGCATCACCAGATTCTTTGACATATTCGCTATACTGGTGTTATCACAATGGATAACCACTAGCTCATCAAAAGTTATTCCAATATCCTTCAACATTTGCTTCATCTAAACAATTTAAGTGTAGTTAACAGTAGCAACAACATACTCTGATTCTATAGTAGATTGTACTATACAATCTTGTTTCTTACTTAGCCAAGAAACCAACTTTTTCCCAAGGAAAAATGCACCACCACTAACACTCTTTCTCTCATAAATGCTTCCCGCCCAATCAACGTCAGTATAAGCATGAAGTTCAAAACTATCATTCTTATCATACCATAGGCCATATTCAATTGTCCCTTTCAGATATTTGAATATGCTTTTCATAGTAACTAGGTGTGTCTCCTTTAGCTCCTCCTGATATCTAGCCACAATTCCAACAACATTAGCAATATCTGGTCTGGTAAGAGTCAGATATTGTAATCCTCCAACCATTGATATGTACTTGGTCTGAAATAAACACTAAGTTTCATCATTACATGATAGTTTATTACCGGTCACCATTGGTGTTCCTACTAGTTTACAGTATTCCATTCCAAACTTCTCTAGCATTTCTTTGAGATACATAGTCTGAGAAATAAAGATACCATCTTTCCTCTGATTTATTTGTAGTCCTAGAAATAATTTCATTTCACCTATCATGGACATCTCATATTCACTTTCCATCTCCTTAGAAAATTTCTTACATAGATCATCATTACCTCCAAAGATAATATCATCAACACAGACTTCTATTATCAAGATTCCATCTTCACTAGTTCTTAAATATAAATTACTGTCAGAATTACCTTTTCTGAATCCAAGCTGAAATAAATACTTGTCTAACCTTGCATACCAAGCTCTTTGAGCTAGCTTCAGGCCATACAAATCTTTCTTCAACTTGCATACCATGTCTCCATCTTCGCATAGAGGAAATCCATCTGGTTGTTCTATGTATACTTCTTCTTCAAGATCCCCATTCAAGAATGCATATTTCACATCCATCTGATACGCCTTCAAATATTTATGTGCAACATAAGCCAAGAATAATCTCATTGCCTCTATTCTTGCAACAAGAACAAATGTTTCTTCAAAGTCTATGCCTTCTTGTTGTGAATATCCCTTACATACCAGTCTTGCTTTCTTTCTTACAACCTTTCCTTCTTCATTCATTTTGTTTCTAAAAACCCATTTTGTTCCTATTATATTTTTGTTTTTAGGTCTAGGAACCAATTCCCAAGTGTTATTCTTCTTTATCTAATCTAGCTCTTCCTTCATAGCATTTATCCAAGATTCATCTCTACATGCTTCATCTGTAGTCTTTGGTTCAACTTGAGAAATCAAACAAATTTCTTCTCTAGCTTTTGATCTAGTCATTACTCCTTGATTAGAATCACCAATAATTTGATTTTTAGGATGGTTATTTTTTACATACCTCGGAGTCTTAGGAGCCTTAGTAGCCTTACTTGTGTCAACATCACAAGTCTCTTTTTCACATTTTTCCTCAACAAGTTCTTCTTCTTCTGTAACATCAATAACCTTTTTGATCTCTATAATCTGATTACTGTAATACATTCTTTCTTGTATTTGAAACTTTTCATCTATCCTTACATTGTTACTTTCAATCATCTTTCTTAATCTCAGATTGAAACATTTGTAGGCCTTTCTCTTGGTAGAGTAACCAAGAAAAATTCCTTCATCACTTCTAGCATCAAACTTTCCTATCTCATCATCTCTCTTGATATAACACTTACTACCAAATATTCTAAAGTATTATACACTAGGAGTATGATCAAACCATAATTGATAAGGAGTCTTAATTATACCTTCTCTAATTTGAATTATGTTTAATGTATACACTATTGTCCTAAAACCCTCTCTCCAATGTACATGAGATAAATTTCCTTCAAGCAACATTGTCCTAGTAGCATCAAGTATAGTCTTGTTCCTTCGCTCTGCTATCACATTCCATTGTGGAGTCCTAGGAGTAGATGTCTGTCTCTTTATTCCATGCTCTTCGCAATATGAATTGAATAAGTCTGAAGTAAACTCTCCACCTCTGTCTGACCTTAGACACTTAAAATTTAAACCCGATTCATTCTCTACTTTTTCTTTGAACAACTTGAATTTATCAAATGCTTCTGATTTTGCTTTCAAATCAGTAACCCACATCATTCTAGAAAATTCATCAACAAAAAAGTATGAAATACCTTTCACCGTAGTATGATCTTGTCCTTGTAGGTCCGCATAGATCCGTATGAACCAAATATAGCTTTCCTTTTGATTTATATGCTTTGATTTTTTAACTATTTCTAGTCTTTTTTACCATAACACATTCTCTACATACAGTGTTAGATGGTTTCATAATCTTTGGTAGATCTCTTACTACATTAGCCATACTTGCCATCACAATGTTATCAAAATTAACATGAAAAAATCTTCTATGCCATAACTAACTGTCATCTACCTTCACAACAAAACAAGAGGCTTCAGATGTATTTAATTCAAATACATTACCTCTAGATTTAGTACCAGTTGCAATCAGCTTACATGCCTTACTTCTGATAAAACATTTACCATTAACAAAACTTAATTGAAACTCTTTATCCATTAGTTGTCCAACACTCAACAAGTTATGTTTCGGTCCATCAACAAGCAACACATTATCTGTATTAGTCTTTCCATCCAAAGTAATATATCGTACGCCTATGATACATTTAGGAAGATGGTCTCTAAATCTCACAACACCACCATCATACTTCACTAGCTTAACAAACTTGTTTCTATCTCCAGTCATATGATGTGAACAACCACTGTCTATAATCCATTCATTTTTCTTGTTAACATGAGATACTAAAGCCTTTTCCTCATGCACTGGTTCATCTCTAATAGCAACAAATCTAATCTCTTCATAATCTAAATCATCATCATCATAAATGCCTTCACTATCATAATAACATTCTTTATCCCTTTTAAACTTGGATAATTTAGGCTTGTACTTAGGAACTTTTGTAGGACATCTAGATGCAAAATAACCTACCTTATTGCATGAAAAACATTTCAAGGGTAACTTTCCTTCAAATTTAGTCTTACCTCTCTTTTCTTTTCTAATAATCAGTGCAACAAGTTCATCCATCTTTCTTTCCTCTGCCATTATCTGTCCCATTCCTCAGCATACTCACCAAGCTCTTCTTTTAGGTCTTCACTACCGATGCTCAGAAGTGAAAACATTTTCTTGTGTGCATATTCCTTGAATTTAGATTCCACTATAGGTACCGAATCACCCATTTCAGTAGCCTCAAAGGTAGTTAGCTTTGCAATCAACATCTCTCTTCTAAATTTCATAATTAAGGGTACAGTCTCTTCAATAAACATATCCTTGAACTTGTATACATGTGTTAATGATCTAAGGATCTTCACATCAAATTCTTCCTCATCATAAGTTCCTCCACAATTTATGATTCCAACCACAATTTCTATAACCCTTTCAACAAAAGCCCTAATGCTTTCATTGTCCTTCATTTTCAGCTTCTCCATCTTGGTTTTCCAATTCTGTAACTTTGCTTGCTTGGTATATTTTTCTCCTTCATATAAAGCTTCTAATCTTCTCCAAATCTCATATGTTGAATCCAAGTATTTAACTTCAGTAAACTCACCTTTAGATAGTGCGCTTATCTTTGCTTCCCTTGTGACCATGTTGTATGTGAATACCTTCTTTTCATCATCAGTAGCTGATGGAAAATCACCCTCAATCTTTATAGCCACCTTATTCTTTGTGATCAACCAATAGTCAGTGCCCCATCATAGCAAATGAGTTCGCATCTTTTTCTTCCAAGTGTCAAACTTTTCAGGATCAAATTTTGGACCATCCTTCCTATAGAGTGCCATCTCCAAGGTCACCTCAAGTTGTTAATCTTTCTCTCTGAGGACCACAAGCTCTGATACCAATTGTTAGGAATAATAGTCCACAGTACAATTGAGAGGAGGGGTGAATCAGTTGTATGGAAGATTATTAAACTTTAAACTTTAAGTAGTAGAAATATCAGATCCAATGACATAATGAATGCCAACATAATAACTCAATATTTTGGTCTTGGGGAAACCCTGTTAAAGGTAAAAACCTAGGTGAGAATTATTACCCACAAATGATGTACTGAGAGTATAGTATCCGTGTTAGAAGATTTATCCCTGTTAGGAGCTTATTGAAACATTACAGTACATAGTCCTTGTGAGAGGATAGACTTTGTTAGGAGTCAAGAAGAAAGGGAGGACTCACTACCCAAAGAAGGTTAAATCCACCTTTAGAACTCATTGTTCGCAACATAAGTGTATATGAAAAAATACACAATCTTTTTGAACTATTCAGCAACAACTGTCTTTGCTTGATCAGTTCCAATGAAGTACACCAGTAAACCTATGTTGTACATACAACAGACACAAGCTCGTAGCTTTTTACAACATCTTTATATCAACTTTTTCCCATCCATGTCTTCTCCAAAGAAAAGACTTTTCATTTATACCCTATTACAATTCTCATGATGAGGTCGGCCCATAAGCCTTTCCTAATTACAAGCAATTACATAAACCCTTGATAAGATACACACGATATCCAAAACAAGTATACAATGATTACATTACAATATTTAAGGACAACCATCCTTAATTTATGTTTGCCAATAAAAACACTCACTACATCTCCTAAGTCGACGTCCAAATAGGTCTCCTTTAGAACACACGCCACATCTGACGACACCAAAAAATTTGTACTTTGTACTGACCAGTGAACATCCTTCAGTACCTTGTCTGTCATCCCTAAAGCTTGCATACCTTGAATTCATATCATCTGAAAGATATACCAGAAACAAAAAGACTAACTCTATCATTTCTCATTGTCATGGTCTAGTGACTAGTCTTCACCAAAACATATGTAACTCATCCAATATGAAACATTACATGATGCAATCTTGGATATAAGATTACAACACCCTCCTAAACTCTCATCTATCTTCGCAGGATCTGAAACATCTGTACAATGTCCATACACTGTGATAACCAACTTATTTTCCTCATAGAAACATATGTTGACATCAGTGACAAAACATAGATGACAATAGTATGAGTGCCCATTTAGTAACGTAGTGATTAAATATATTAAATGTCTCAATAACCTCCCTATGCATTAGTAATATCCAACAATCTCCCCCTTTGGCATTGATGTCAACATATGGGAAACTCCATCATCCCAAAGTTATATCAATCCACATTTCTACAACCAAACAATCTCCCCATACAGTAGGGATTTTCTCATAGCAACACTTCCCCTTTGACAAAAATGGCAAAGGGTGCCATGAGTCATCAACTGCTTTCCAACATCTTTCTTCCACGATCACTCCCCCTGAAGAGTAGATCCCTACATTCAGTTGAGATTATGATAAGACTCTGAAAACCTCTAAACTCATGCATCTTTGCATCATTTAATTCTGACTAGGAAGGGCCTAAACCCCCAGCATTCCTTTGAGATATTCAAAGGTATCTTTTGGCAGTGGCTTTGTGAAGATGTTTGCAATCTGCTCTTTTGTACTAATATATTCTAATTTTAGTTCCTTCTCTACCACCTTGTCTATCAAGAAGTAATATTTGATATAAATATGTTTAGTCTTAGAGTGCATCACCAAATTCTTTGACATATTCACTGTACTGGTGTTATCACAATGGATAACCACTAGCTCATCAAAATTTATTCCAATATCCTTCAGCATTTTCTTCATCCAAACAATTTGAGTGCAGTTAACAGTAACAACAACATACTCTGATTCCGCAGTAGATTGTGCTATACAATCTTGTTTCTTCCTTAGCCAAGATTCCCAAGGAAAAATGCACCACCACTAGTACTCGTTATGTCATCAATCCTTCCTACCCAATCAATGTCAGTATAAGCATGAAGTTCAAAACTATCATTCTTATCATACCACAAGCCATATTCAATTGTCCCTTTTAGATATCTAAATATCCTTTTCATAGCATCTAGGTGCGTCTCCTTTGGCTCTGCCTGATATCTAGCCATAATTCCAACAACTTTAGCAATATCTGATTTGGTATGAGTTAGATATTGTAATCCTCCAACCATTGATCTATAGTTGGTCTGAAATACACACTGAGTTTCATCATTACATGATAGCTTATTATCGGTCACCATTTGTGTTTAGTTTACATTCTTACATTCCAAACTTCTTTAGCATTTCTTTGAGATACTTAGTCTGAGAAATAAAGATACCATCTTTGCTCTGATTTATTTGCAGTCCTAGAAGGAATTTCATTTCACCTATTATGGACATCTCAAATTTACTTTCCATTTCCTTAGAAAATTTCTTACATATATCATCATTACCTCCAAAGATAATATCATCAACAAAGACTTCTATTATCAAGATTCCATCTTCACTAGTTCTTAAATACAAATTAGTGCCATCATTACCTTTTCTGAATCCAAGCTAAAGTAAATACTTGTCTAACCTTGCATACCAAGCTCTTGGAGCTTGCTTCAGCCCATACAAAGATTTCTTCAACTTGCATACCATGTCTCCATCTTCTCATAGTGGAAATCCATCTGGTTGTTCTATGTATACTTCTTCTTCAAGATCCTCATTCAAGAATGCAGATTTCACATCCATCTGATACACCTGGAAATCTTTATGTGCAACTGTTATCATTTTGTTTACACTAAATTGATAATTCGACTAAGTGTTTTGCATTGAGATTTGAGTTTGAAAGTTGCTGGTTTTGAATTTCAAAATGGTAAAGAATTCAGATAAATAAAGTATAGATTCAACTTTACAATTGAAAATATCTGAACAGTGCATTAAAATTTTAGAAAACTTAAATAGAAAAGGGAAAGTATGTGTGCATCTATAGAATTATGATTATCAAACAGCATGCTACAGTACAATATTCAGATTCTTTAAGCTCAACAGTAAATGGAAGTAACAGCTTGCATTTCAGTAAATGAAAGTACAAATTCAAGTTAACCACACACCCCGTGGCTTTAGGTACTGATGCATGCATGCATGTTCAATTCTATAAATTGAATAAAGAATATGCAATCAAATGCAAAGAAATAAAGTGCTGATTCAGAGAATGGAAATGTAAGGAAGGAGAGGAGGAGACAGGTCAAGCCTCATTGCCTAGTTATCTTTTGGTGTTTGAGCGCGCTACATCCTTGGTTCCGCATTCTGGAGTGTTCCCGGTCATCTGGTATATCTTGCAAGAGAGAAAGATAGAAGAGAGTCAGTTCATTAAGAACTGAGCAATGAAGGACACATGAACTATCTAATCCTCTACTTGATCACATTTCAGAATGATAAAATGGAAGACAAGCCATAAAACAAGCAAAAGGAAGGATCATATCACAGACAACTCTTGTTTTTCCTAACATCGTTTGTTCCATGTGCAGATACAGGTTCAAAAGACTTAGTAGGTTGTTGAAAGGATGCACATAAGCTACATGTGTGAAACTTTCCAACTGAAGACTTGTAGAGGCGAAGACTCGAAGACCGGTGAACTAAGAGGAGGCTATCGAGGGGGCATGCATACATTACAGGCATGGGACCTTTCAGCTGAATCACGGAGTTACAATAGGCAGGCTGTCGAAGGGACATGACTTCCATCATGAAACCTTCCAGTTGACACATCAAGGTTTCAAAGGTTACAAAGTTTTAATTTTGATGGGACAGAACAGGGAAAATTGGAAAGGAGTTAAGGTTATGAATGGAACACCATTTATGGGAGTCATGAGCCCGTGCTCGAACCCCATAGGTAATTATTTAGTATGCTATGAACAGAAAAGAAGTCTAAGGTAAATTATAAAGTCTCAGAAATAGAATGTCAGAAATCAAAGAAAATCTATGGATAATCAGAGTGAAAAGCAAAATAGAAGGAACATAATTTTAAATCAACAGTGATACAGATGAATGCTACAAGGATGAAGTACTGATGTAATCAAAAGGTACAGTTCAACAGATGTATAAAAGTTGAAAGTAAAATATTCAGACAGTGGTCGAAATAAAAAGTTTTGTTTCATTTTATCATGATGCCTCAGCCAGCATTTAAAGACAGAGATATGCTTCAAGATGCACAAGTATAAGTCCCAGTTTTATTTTCAAACTTCAGATGCTACAATGGATGCCAAGTTAAATCAGCAGAGATATGCAATAATTCTCACATTTCAGTCATGGTGGAGTAGAAACAATAAGAGATTAAATTCAAAACCCATTTCAAAGTTACAGCTGGAGTAAAAGGAATTCAAACAGGACTAATTGTTTTGCAAAATGAGGAAATTTTCTCAAGAAGTCATAGAGATTCGTACAGGAGATACAAAGAATTTCTTTCATAGTTATAATCATGAGAATATAATGAGAACCCAGATCGCATAGCATGATGGCAAACAAAAATCATGGCATCAATAGTAAGAAATAGATAGCAGATATCATGGCGGCAAAGGATAAATAGAATGAAAGTCTTTTTATCAAATAGCGACAGAAATAACTATACTCAAATACCCAGATAGAATGAAATACCTAGATGCAAAAGAGATTGCAGCTGTAAAATGTAATAGAATACAACCTATTCAATAGCAGCAAATCAGAAAATAATATGGGTTGATCCATATTTTCAGCAAATAAAACCCACTTTGTTTCAACAAGGGTTTTTGACCCATATGCACAGCAAGAGGAACTTCCATATTGATCATAAAAGATAGGCAAGTTCAGAAAGATAAGAAACAGGGTTCCCCACAAAACTGACAAGAAGGTCAACAAACTATTTTCAGAAGTCATCATCTCTATTGTAGCAGAGCATTAACCAAAAAGGGGCACGATTCTATGCTGGGGATATTTTCTTATAATTGGTCAAAAATTATTTTTGAAAGCAGCTGGTGCCTTCTTGGAGGAACTAAGAGGTGTCATATGGGTTAGTTCTAATGTCTGCAGCTATAGATATAATAAGATATATGGATTACTTCAAGCCGAGTGTCAACAGTAAGTAGGCTTTAAATTACCAGTCACAGACACCAAAGCAAAAAATGAAGCAAAGTTTGAGCTCATGGTTAAAAAAGGAAAATCTGTTTGCAGCTATTGTGAAGTTTCAAAGTAAAACATTTGAAATATACAGAGAAAAGGTGAGTGTTACTTATCTTAGTGTTGAAATCTGAAAGCAGATTTCGAGCAGTGAATGGTTGGAAAAAAAAATCAAACAAATGTAATGAACCCAGTTTTCATCATGGCGGCCCAGAAACATTCATAGCGGCTGGAAAAAGACAGAGAAACAAAGAAGTGAGGTAATACTTCAAAGACCAGAAACCCTCATGGTGGCAGGAGAAATGAACGCAAAGATCAAACAGAGCGCATAAATGGCAGCATCAAAAGCTTCAGACCCTAGCATCAGCGGCCAAGGTAAAATGGCGGCAGCATAACCCTAACACCATTTCTTCCAAGCTGCGAAAAAAAATTCAAATGAAGATGCAATACAAGACGAGATAATAGTAAACCCTTTGCTATAATCCATAAAATTTGGAGTTCGAGAGGAAGCTGCAGAATACGTAGCTCATTCAAGCATGCCACGATAACCTCCATCACATGGCTTTGCAGTAGATGGCGGATATTTGCATAAAAAGTCATGTCGACTAGTGTTTCTTTAATAAACTTAGGTTGTATTTTTGTTTAATATATATGTTCTATTTTAGGTTCTCATTTATATTTTTTCATACTTTTAAATTTGTATTTTAGCATACATATTATAAGTTAGTATTATTTTAATTAAATAGATGATTTTATTATCTATTTAACTAAAGTAATATTATTTTCTAATATATATGCTAAAATATAAATTTAAATTTATAATATTTATATTTAATAAGGAATAGATTTATATTTAAACTTAATATACTAAATAGAATTAGTTTTTTTTAAGTTCTATTTCATATATTAAGTATAAAGTCTATTATTATTTATTAAATATAAATATAATAAGTTTGAAAAAAAACATAAATTAAACCTTTTGCAAAATGTATTAATAAACAAAAATATAGCTATAGTGGTTCTCAAGGTCATCATTCTGATAAAGGAGGAACCTTTTCAGTTATGATCAAGTTCAGGAGACAGATAAAGGGCAGTTTCAGCATCTTTGAGTTCTTGTTTGAGTCCAACATCAGATGGTATCAGTTGAGGGCTTCTTTGGGGAAGTTCACTATCAGTTCCCAGCAGTTGAGCTCACCTTTAGGTGGCTTTTTCTTTCATATCCGACCCCCATCAAATATGCATGATTTTGGGTGATGTGGAGCAGTTTTTGGCATAATTTGGAGTGGCAATTCAGTCAGGCATCACTTGAGGTAGTTGTTGGGGCACTTTGACTTCACTTTCTAGCAGTTTGACTTGTCTTTTTAGAGGCTTTTATCATGCATACGGATGGGGGTTTTTTTTGTGCATTCTATTTATCATATTTTGATCTGATTATTCAGGACTTTTTTTTTGGCTCACTTATTTTGCATACTGCAAACTAGAGAGAGAATTGTAAGGCATTTTGTAACAGAGATTGGTTCCAGCATTGGTTAATAGAGATACCTGTTCCTTCCCATTGGTTTTGAGGTGTGATTTTTTGAATTTTACTGCTTTATTGTTGTGTTATTCTTCATTATAAGCTGCATTCCTTTTCACTCCAGAACTCTGATACATGTAATTGCAGGTCTATTATTTGTGTTCTAATTTTTGCATTGATTTGGTGAAGCATTGTTTCCCTACCTTTGCAAAAAATATCAGATCCTTACGTAGAAACACTTTTGCAATTGCGTGATTGTCTGGGTATTGAGAACCATAGCTATTTCTTGAAATCAATGCTGTATTAATTCAAGTTATAAGTCAGATTCGGTGTATCACCTTTACAGTTTTAGGGTTCAATAGGTCATTTCTTTCCCCTTTTCCTTATATACAACATTTTTGTGCAAGTGATATTCCAAACCTAAGAGGAACCGGCCTAGAATCTGGAGATTCGTTCTCAACCCCATCAACGGGAACGTTTCCATGTTTCAACAGGATAGCTAGATTCCATATCAAGCTATTGGCGCAATCCTGATTGACAACAGCAACATAAGTCAAGAATAACCTCACTACCTCTATTCTTGCAATAGGAGAAAATGTTTCTTCAAAGTCTATGCCTTCTTGCTGTGAATATCCCTTACATGCCAGTCTTTCTTTGTTTCTTACAACATTTCCTTCTTCATTCATTTTTTTTCTGAAAACCCATTTTGTTCCTATTATATTTTTATTTTTACGTCTAGGAACCATTCCCAAGTGCTATTCTTATTTATTTGATCTAGATCTTCCTTCATAGAATTTATCCAAGATTCATCTCTACATGCTTCATCTGTAGTCTTTGGTTCAACTTGAGAAATCAAACAAATTTCTTCTCTAGCTTTTGATCTAGTCATTACTCCTTGATTAGAATCACCAATAATTTTATTTTCAGGATGGTTATTCTTTACATACCTCAGAGTCTCAAGAACCTTAGTAGCCTCACTTGTGTCAACATCAAAAGTCTCTTTTTCGCATTCTGCCTCAACAAGTTCTTCTTCTACAGCAGCAATAACCTCTTTGATCTCTATAATCTGATTACTGTCATACATTCTTTCTTGTATCTAAAACTTTTCATCTATCCTTACATTGTTACTTTCAATCATATTTCTTAATCTTAGATTGAAACATTTGTAAGCATTGCTCTTGATAGAGTAACCAAGAAAAATTCCTTCATCACTTCTAGCATCAAAATTTCCTATCTCATCAACTCTCTTGATATAACACTTACTACCAGATATTTTGAAGTATTTTACAGTAGGAGTATTATCAAACCATAATTCATAAGGAGTCTTACTTATACCTTCTCTGATTTGAATTTTGTTCATTGTATACACTCCTATCCCAACAACCTCTCTCCAATGTACATGAGATACATTTCTTTCAAGCAACATTGTCCTAACAGCATCAAGTATAGTCATGTTCCTTCGCTATGCTATCCCATTTTTTTGTGGAGTCCTAGGAGAAGATGCTTATCTCTTTATTCCATGCTCTTTGCATTATGAATTGAATAAGTATGAAGTAAACTCTCCACCTTTGTCTGACCTTATACACTTAATCTTTCAACCCGATTCATTCTCTACTTTTGCTTTCAACAAGTTGAATTTATCAAATGCTTCTGGTTTTTCTTTCAAATAAGTAACCCACATAATTCTAGAAAAGTCATCAACAAAAAGTATGAAATATGTTTCACCATAGTATGATCTTGTCCTTTTAAGTCTACATAGATCTGTATGAACCAAATCCAACTTTCCTTTTGATGTATATGCTTTTCTTTTGTAACTACTTCTAGTATGTTTTCCCATAACACATTTTCTACATACAGTGTTAGATGGTTTCACAATATTCGGTAGATCTCTTACTGCATTAGCCATACTTGCCTTCACAATGTTATCAAAATTAACATGACAAAATCTTATATGCCATAACCAATTGTCATCTACCTCACAACAAAATAAGAGGCTCTAGATGTATTTAATTCAAATACATTACCTCTAGATTTAGTAGCGGTTGCAATCAGCTTACCTGCCTTACTTCTGATAAAACATTTACCATTAACAAAACTTAATTGAAACTCTTTATCCATTAGCTGTCCAAAAACTCAACGAGTTATGTTTCAGTCCATCAACAAGTAATACATTATCTATATTAGTCTTTCCATCCAAAGTAATAGATCCTACACATATGATATGTTTAGGAAGATTCTCTCTAAATCTCACAACACCACCATCATACTTCACTAACTTAACAAACTTGTTTCTATCTCCAATCATATGATGTGAACAATCACTGTCTATAATCCATTCAGTTTTCTTGTCAACATGAGATACTAAAGCCTTTTCCTCATGCACTAGTTCATATCTAATAGCAAGAAATCCAATCTCTTAATAATCTAAATCATCATCATCTGAAATGCCTTCACTAGCATAATAAAATTATTTATCCCTTTTAAACTTGGAAAAATTAGGTTTGTACTTAGGAACTCTTGTAGGACATCTAGATGCAAAATAACCTACCTTATTGCATGAAAAACATTTCAAGGGTAACTTGCCTTCAAATTTTCCCTTACCTCTCTTTTCTCTTCTAGCAATCAATGCAACAAGTTCATCCATCTTTCCTTCCTCTACCATTATCTGATCCCATTCCTCAGAATACTCACCAAGCTCTTCTTTTAGGTCTTCATTGCTGGTGCTCGAAAGTGCAAAGATTATCTTGTTTGCAGATGCCTTGAATGCATATTCCAATTTAGGTACCAAATCTCCCATTTTAGCACCCTCAAAGGTAGTTATCTTTACAATCAACATCTCTCTACTAAATTTTGAAGCTAAGGGTATAGTCTCTTGAATAGACATAGCCTTGAACTTGTATACGTGTGTCAATGATCTAAGGATCTTCAAAAAAAATTCTTCTTCATCATAAGTGCCTCCACAATTTCTGATTCCAACCACAACTTTTGTAACCCTTTGAACATAAGCCCTAATGCTTTCATCATCCTTCATTTGCAGCTTCTCCATCTTGGTTTTCTAGTTCTGTAACTTCACTTGCTTGGAATATTTGTCTCCTTCATATAAAGCTTCTAATCTTCTCCAAATCTCATATGTCGAATCCAAGTCTTTAACTTTAGTAAACTCACCTTCAGATAGTGTGCTTATCTGTGCTTCCCTTGTGACCATGTTGTATGTGAATACCTTCTTTCCATCATCAGTAGATAATGGAAAATCACTCTCAATCTTTATAGCTACCTTATTCTTTGTGATCAACCAATAGTCAATGCCCAAACATAGCAAATGAGTTCACATCGTCATCTTCCAACTATCAAAGTTTTCAAGATCAAATTTTGGACCATCCTTCCTATAGAGTACCATCTCCAAGATCACCTCAAGTTGTTAATCTTTCTCTCTGAGGACCATAAGCTCTGATACCAATTGTTAGGAATAACAGTCCACAATACAACTAAGAGGGGGGGTGAATTAGTTGTATGGAAGATTTTTAAACTTTAAACTTTAAGTAGCAGGAATATCAGATCCAATGAACATAATGAATGCCAACACAATAACTCAATATTTTGGTCTCGGGGAAACCCTGTTAAAGGTAAAAATCTCAGTTTGAATTTGCACCCACAAATGATGTAATGAGAGTATAGTATCCTTGTTAGAAGATTTAGCCTTGTTAGGATCTTATTGAAACATTATAGTACATAGTCCCCGTTAGAGGACAGACCCTGTTAGGAGTCAAGAAGAAAGGGAGGACTCACTCCCCAAGGCTCACTACCCAAAGAAGGCTAAATCCACCTTCATAACTCACTATTCGCAACATAAGTGTATATGAAGAAATAGACAATCTTTTTCAACTGTTTGACAACAACTATCCTCGCTTGATCAGTTCCAATGAAGTATACCAGTAAAACTCTACTCTACATACAATAGACACAAGCTTGCAATTTTTTACAACCTCTTTATATCACCTTTTTCCCATCCATGTCTTTTCCAAAGAAAAGACCTTTCATTTATACCTTATTACAATTCTCATGATCAGGTCAGCCCATAAGCCTTTCCTAATTACCAGTAATTACATAAACCCTTGCTAAGATACACACAGTATCTAAAATAAGTATACAATGGTTACATTACAATATTTAAGGACCAACATCTTTAATTTATGTTTGCCAAGAAAAACACATGCTACATCTCCTAAGTCAGCTTCCAAATAGGTCTTCTTCAGAACACACACCACAACTAACATCAGCAAGAAATCCCTACTTTGCAGTGACCAATGAACATCCTTCAGTACCTTGTCTATCATCCCTAAAGCTTGCATACCTTGAATCCATATCATCTAGAAGATATACTAGAAACACAGAGACTAACTCTGTCATTTCTCACCGTCACAATCTAGTGACCAGTCTTCACCAAAACATCTATAACTCATCCAATATGAAACATTACATGATGAAATCTTGGATATAAGATCACAACACCCTCCTGAACTCTCATTTATCTTTGCAACATCTAAAACATTCGTACAATGTCTCTACACTATGATAACCATCATGTTTTCCTCATAGAAACATATGTTGACATCAGTGACAAAACATAGAGGACAATAATATGAGTGCCCATACAGTAATGTAGTGATTAAACATATTAAATATCTCAATCACCTCCCCATGCATTAGCAATATCCAACAATCTCCCCCTTTGGCATTGATGTCAACATATGTGAAAATCCATCATCCCAAAGTTATATCAATCCAAAGTTTTGCAACCAAACAATCTCCCCATACAGTAGGGATTTTCTCATAGAAACACTCCCCCTTTGACAACAATGGAAAAGGGTGTCATGAGTCATCAATTGCTTTCCAAAATCTTTCTTCCATGATCACTCCCCTAAGGAGTAGATTCCTACATTCAGTCCAGATTATGATAAGGCTCTAAAAACCTCTGGACTGATGCATCTTTGCATCATTTAATTCTTACTAAGAGGTGCCTGAACCCCCATTATACCTCTGAGATATTCAAAGGTATCTTTTGGTAGTGGCTTTGTGAAGATGTCTGCAATCTTCCCTTTTGTACTAATATATTCTAATTTTATTTCCTTCTCTGCCACCTTGTCTCTAAAGAAGTGATATTTGATAGAAATATGTTTAGTCTTACAGTGCATCACTAGATTCTTTGACATATTCACTGTACTGGTGTTATCACAATGGATAATCACTGGCTCATCCAAATTTATTCCAATATCCTTTAGCATTTGCTTCATCTAAACAATTTGAGTGCAATTAACAACAGAAACAACATACTTTGATTCTATAGTAGCTTGTGCTATACAATCTTGTTTCTTACTTAGCCAAGAAACCAACTTTTTCCCAAGGAAAAATGCACCACCACTAGTACTCTTTCTGTCATCAATGCTTCCTACCTAATTAGCGTCAGTATACGCATGAAGTTCAAAACTATCATTCTTATCATAGCACATGCCATATTCAATTATCCCTTTCAGATATCTGAATATCCTTTTCATTGTAGCTAGGTGTGTCTCCTTTGGCTCTGCCTGATAGCTAGCCACAATTCCAACAACATTAGCAATATCTGGTCTGTTATGAGTTAGATATTGTAAGTCTCCAACCATTGATCTATACTTGGTCTGAAATACACACTAAGTTTCATCATTACATGATAGCTTATTACTAGTCACCATTGGTGTTCCTATTGGTTTATAGTCTTCCATTCCAAACTTCTTTAGCATTTCTTTGAGATACTTAGTTTGAGAAATAAAGATACCATCTTTGCTCTGATTTATTTGCAGTCCTAGAAAGAATTTTAGTTCACCTATCATGGACATCTCAAATTCACTTTATATTTCCTTAGAAAATTTCTTACATAGATCATCATTACCTCCAAAGATAATATCATCAACAAAGACTTCTATTATCAAGATTCCGTCTTCACTAGTTCTTAAATACAAATTATTGTTAGCATTACCTTTTCTGAATCCAAGCTGAAGTAAATACTTGCCTAACCTTGCGTACCAAGCTCTTGGAGCTTGATTTAGCCCATACAAATATTTCTTCAACTTGCATACAATGTCTCCATCTTCACATAAAGGAAATCCATCTGGTTGTTCTATGTATACTTCTTCTTTAAGATCCCCATTCAAGAATGCAGATTTCACATCCATCTGATACACCTTGAAATCTTTATGTGTAGCATAAGCCAAGAATAATCTCATTGCCTCTATTCTTGCAATAGGAGCAAATATTTCTTCAAAGTCTATGCCTTCTTGCTGTGAATATCTCTTACATACCGGTCTTTCTTTGTTTTTTACAACATTTCCTTCTTCATTCATTTTGTTTTTGAAAACCCATTTTGTTCATATTACATTTTTGTTTTTAGGTCTAGGAACCAATTCCCAAGTGTTATTCTTGTTTATCTGATCTAGCTCTTCCTTCATAGCATTTATCCAAGATTCATCTCTACATGCTTCAACTGTAGTCTTTGGTTCAACTTGAGAAATCAAACAAATTTCTTCTCTAGATTTTGATCTAGTCATTACTCCTTGATTAGAATCACCAATAATTTGATTTTCAGGATGGTTATTCTTTACATACCTCAGAGTCTTAGGAGCCTCAGTAGCCTCACTTGTGTCAGCATCACAAGTCTCTTTTTCACATTCTGCCTTAACAAGTTCTTCTTCTTCTACAATAGCAACAACCTCTTTGATCTATGTAATATAATTATTGTCATACATTCTTTCTTGTATCTAAAACTTTTCATCTATCCTTACATTGTTACTTTCAATCATCTTTCTTAATCTCATATTGAAAAATTTGTAGGCCTTACTCTTGGTAGAGTAAACAAGAAAAATTTCTTCATCACTTCTAGAATCAAACTTTCCTATCTCATCATCTCTCTTGATATAACACTTACTACCAAATATTTTGAAGTATTTTACAGTAGGAGTATGATCAAACCATAATTCATAAGGAGTCTTACTTATACCTTCTCTAATTTTAATTATGTTCAATGTATACATTGTTGTCCAATAGCCTCTCTCCAATGTACATGAGATACATTTCCTTCAAGAAACATTGTCCTAGAAGCATCAAGTATAGTCATGTTCCTTCACTCTGCTATCCCATTCTATTGTGGAGTCCTAGGAGAAGATGTCTGTATCTTTATTCCATGCTCTTCACAGTATGAATTGAATAAGTTTGAAGTAAACTCTCCACCTCTATCTGACCTTAGAAACTTAAACTTTAAACCTGATTCATTCTTTGCTTTTGCTTTGAACAACTTTAATTTATTAAATGCTTCTGCTTTTTCTTTCAAATAAGTAACCCACATCATTCTAGAAAAGTCATCAACAAAAAGTATGAAATACCTTTCACCATAGTATGATATTTTCCTTGTAGGTCAACATAGATCTGTATGAACCAATTCCATCTTTCCTTTTGATGAATATGCTTTTCTTTTGTAACTGCTTCTAGTCTATTTTCCCATAACACATTCTCTGCATACAATGTTAGATGGTTTCACAATCTTCGGTAGATCTCTTACTGCATTAGCCATACTTGCCTTCACAATGTTATCAAAATTAACATGACAAAATCTTCTTTGCCATAACCAACAGTCATCTACCTTAACAAAAAAACAAGAGGCTCCTAATGTATTTTCAAATACATTACCTCTAGATTTAGTACCGGTTGTAATCAGCTTACCTGCCTTACTTCTAATAAAAGATTTACGATTAAAAAAATTTAATTGAAACTCTTTATTCATTAGTTGTCCAACACTCAACAAGTTATGTTTCATTCCATCAACAAGCAACACATTATCTGTATTAGTCTTTCCATCCAAAGTAATAGATCCTACGCCTATGATACGTTTATGAAGATTGTCTCTGAATCTCACAACACCACCATCATACTTCACTAACTTAAAAAACTTGTTTCTATCCCCAGTCATATGATGTGAACAACCATTGTCTATAATCCATTCAGTTTTCTTGTCAACATGAGATACTAAAGCCTTTTCCTCATGCACCGGTTCATCTCTAATAGCAACAAATCCAATCTCCTCATAATCTAAATCATCATCATCAAAAATGCCTTCACTAGCATAATAACATTCTTTATCCATTTTAAACTTGGAAAAATTAGGTTTGTACTTAGGAACTCTTGTAGGACATCTAGATGAAAAATGACCTACCTTATTGCATGAAAAACATTTCAAGGGTAACTTGCCTTCAAATTTACCCTTACCACTCTTTTCTCTTCTATAAATTAGTGCAACAAGTTCATCCATCTTTCTTTCCTCTACCATTATCTCTTTCGAGTCCTCAACATACTCACCAAGCTCTTCTTTTAGGTCTTTACTGTTGGTGCTTGGAAGTAGAGACATTTTCTTGTGTGTAAAGGCCTTGAATGCCAATTCCACTTTAGGTATCAAATCTCCCATTTTAGCAGCCTCAAAGTTAGTTAGCTTTGCAATCAACATCTTTCTGCTAAAGTTTGAAGTTAAGGGTATAGTCTCTTGAATAGACATAACCTTGAACTTGTATACATGTTTCAATGATCTAAGGATCTTCACAACAACTTCTTCTTCATCATAACTACCTCCACAATTTCTAATTCCAACCATAACTTTTGTAACCCTTTGAACATAAGCCCTAATGCTTTCATCCTCCTTCATTTGCATCTTCTCCATCTTGGTTTTCTAGTTCTGTAACTTTGCTTGCTTGGTATATTTGTCTCCTTCATATAAAGCTTCTAATCTTCTCCAAATCTCATATGCCAAATCCAAGTCTTTAACTTTAGTAAACTCACCTTCAAATAGTGCACTTATCAGTGCTTCCCTTGCGACCATGTTGTATGTAAATACCTCCTTTTCATCATCAGTAGCTGATGGAAAATCACTCTCAATCTTTATAGCCAACTTATTTTTTGTGATCAACCAATAGTCGATGCCCAAACATAGTAGATGAGTTCGCATCTTTTTCTTCCAATTGTAAAAGTTTTTAGGATCAAATTTTGGACCATCCTTCCTATAGAGTGACATTTCCAAGATCACCTCAAGTTGTTAAGATTTCTCTCCGACGACCACAAGCTTTGAT
This sequence comes from Chamaecyparis obtusa, assembly GCA_027943335.1. Classification (NCBI taxonomy): domain Eukaryota; kingdom Viridiplantae; phylum Streptophyta; class Pinopsida; order Cupressales; family Cupressaceae; genus Chamaecyparis; species Chamaecyparis obtusa. The sequence continues at coordinate 482,729 of BSBK01006694.1, forward strand.
ACCAATTGTTAGGAATAACAGTCCACAATACAACTGAGAGGGGGGGTGAATCAATTGTATGGATGATTATTAAACTTTAAACTTTAAGTAGCACCAATATCAGATCCAATGAGCACAATGAATGCCAACACAATAAATCAATATTTTGGTCTTGGGGAAACCCTGTTAAAGGTAAAAACCCCAGTGGGAATTAGCAACCACAATTGATGTACTGATAGTATAGTATCCTTGTTAGAAGATTTAGCCCTATTAGGAGGTTATTGAAACATTACGGTACATAGTCCTTGTTAGAGGACAAACCCTATTAGGAGTCAAGAAGAAAGGGAGGGCTCACTGCCCAAAGAAGGTTAAATCCACCTTCAGAACTCACTGTTTGCAACACAAGTGTATATGAAGAAATACATAATCTTTTTGAACTATTTGGCATCAACTATTTTTTCTTGATCAGTTCCAATGAAGTACACCAATAAACCTCTACTCTACATACAACAGACATAAGCTCACATCTTTTTAAAACCTCTTTATATCACCTTTTTCCCATCCATGTCTTTTCCAAAGAAAAGACCTTTCATTTATACCTTATTACAATTCTCATGATCAGGTCGGCCCATAAGCCTTTCCTAATTACAAGAAATTACATAAACCCTTTCTAAGATATACACGGTATCTAAAACAAGTATACAATGATTACATTACAATATTTAAGGACCGACATCCTTAATTTATGTTTGCCAAGAAAAACACACGCTACATCTCCTAAGTTGGCTTCCAAATAGGTCTTCTTCAGAACACACGCCACAACTAATATCACCAAGCAATCCATACTTTGCACTGACCAATGAACATCCTTCAGTACCTTATTTTTCATCCTTGAAGCTCGCATACCTTGAATCCATATTATCTGGAAGATATACCAGAAACAAAGAGACTAATTCTGTCATTTCTCACTGTCATAGTCCAGTGAGCAGTCTTCACCAAAATATCTGTAACTCATCCAATATGAAACATTACATGATGTGAGCTTGGATATAAGATCACAACACCCTCATGAACTCTCATCAATCTTCGTAGCATCTAAAATATCCGTACAGTGTCCATACATTGTGATAACCAACCTATTTTCCTCACAGAAACATATGTTGACATCAGTGACAAAACATAGATGACAACAGTATGAGTGTCGATCCAGTAACGTAGTGATTAAACATATTAAATATCTCAATCACCTCACCATGCATTAGCAATATCCAACAACATATGTATGTATGTATATATATATATATATATATATATATATATATATATATATATATATATTTCAAATATTTATTTTAAAACTTTCTTTCTTTATAAAAAACATGAAAATAAAAATATCACTATCCTGTAATTTGTAAAGGCGGAAAATTGTAACATTCTGATAAATTGAGATTTAAAGCTCTGGGCTTTACTAGAGGTTTTCTTGGCTCGGTTCTTTTTTATCGATGCCCACACTAAACCGAGTTTGTAAATATTTAAAAATAATAATAATAATAAAATCTTGGCTAAGACCTGTTACCCATTATATATATATATTAAATTTTTATTTTAGATTGTGATTATAATCATATATAAAATATTGTAAGTATAATGTAAAATTAACTTATTTAATGATTACAATTTCTTATAAAAATCAAGGTTAACCATAAAGTAATTATTATATATGACTTATTTATAAAAATAATGGAATTATAGGGAGTTCACCTCATAGTGCAGTGGTTGCTGCAAGCCGTGTTATTACGGTGGTCCTTGGTATGACCCTTTACAGGTTGTGAAAATGGATCAAATCAAATTGAATTTGAAAAAGGTAGATGGCAGATGATATAGATAGATAGACAGATAAAATTTTAACGTCCACGAGGCTAAAAATAGCCTATGGAACAACAAGACATCTTAAGCAACTTCAGTAACTTGGTTCTTTTCTTGTGCAAGTAGATGATGAGCACACCTAAATTCTCAATGTACTCTTCGTCGAATAGGTTATGCCAAGAGCTATCAGATATAGTATCTACAAATTTGTCCCTGTTGTCCTAGTATGCTTCACATTCTAAAATAAAGTGATGTTCGGTTTCCACTTCCCAAAATTGTAAAACATGCAAACTTTGTCTTCCCAAGCCTCCTTTGGCCTCTTCCAATGCCCAGTCTCACAACAGAGTTGATGAGATTTGGTTCTCATATGAGAAATAAGACTTTTATCTCTCCAAGAAATGTTTCCCCCTATGTATGCTTTTTGGAGTTGATCACATGCGGGGTTGAGATTATTGATATAATATATTTTCTTCCTTCCAAGCCCATTTCCCCAATTTCTCTTGTAAAATTTCTCCATAACAAAGACCTTTATTTCTTTATCATTTATGGGGCACTTATTGAATTGGATATTCCATTTACTCAACCACTTTATGTTTTTTTTGCATTCATGTCTTTTTTCATTTGCACAATGTATTGTTAAAAATAACACTAGGCCATCTATCTCCTTCCATTTTTTTGATTCCTTTTAGATAGCTTATGAGGTGAACCGTAGCTAGTGCCTCGATAGGGGAAGCCTCCATTTCACTTAGCATGATATCATATGGGACAATGCTTTTGATTTTAAATTTTCTTTTGATCAAACACTTTTGGATTTCCTTGATTTGCTTCTATTGTGTGATTGAAGTACTGTTGGCCCATAATTCACACCCATAAAGAACAACCGGAAGAACAAGAAGACAAAACAAGGTTTGAGTAGTTTTCCAATCCCAAACCTCCACTTTGCGACACCTATTTTGAAGAGCATAAAATTCCTTCCATCCATGTAATGTCATTTTATTTCTACAGCCTTCCCAGCTTCAATTTTTGTTGAAGTCAATGCCGATATATTTATACTCCACAACTTCCTTAAGAATGCTGCCACCAAAATAAAACTCATGTTGATGTTGTTTTTAATTATTAGAAAAAACCATGACTTTACTCTTTGTGATATTGACCTGTATCCCTACCATTCTGCAAAAGCGCTCAAGAGAAAATAAATTTTCTTGCAAACCACCGGAAGATTCGACAATCAAAATTAGATTGTCTGCATAGAGGAGAAAACCTTATTACAAATTCACCCAACTAGATACCCTCACTATTTTTCATGTTTAACCACTCTTCAATTGTATCCATATATAAGCCAAACAAACTAGGAGATAGAGGACAACCTTGTTTGACCCCAATATCACTCCTAAAACATTTTGAAATGCCAGCTAAAGTTCTGATTTTGACTTTCACCTCTTCATGCATCCTATGAACATTAACTCTGAGATGCGTAGGAACCCCCAATTCTTCCATCCTGAGCCAAAGATTTTCCCTAGGGACAACCATCGAGTGTTTTGGCCTAAAATCAACTTGCTCTTTTGCACATTTATGATTTTCTTTTGCCCATTTTCTGATCCTATTTTCTATTATGCTTCCAAAAAGTTTTACAAAGAGAGGATTAATCATTATAGTCCTATAGTTGGAGGGATTATTGACATCACCACTCTTAAAAAGTGGTATAGCAAGGTTGATTGTCCAATCTTTAGGAAACCCCATTTGGATGATATTGTTGAAGATTTTTGTAATGTGTGGAGCAAGTATTTTCATACCCCACTTGAGATACTCTTCTTGAAGCTCAACAAGGTCTTTTGCTTTACCGACACCCAACTTCTTAATACCCATCTCTACCTCCTGCACGATGAAAATATATTTTGTATTGTTGACAAAGGGTGGCTGGTCCACCCCACCTTCTTTCTCATAGAGTTTCCTAACATATTAAAACTATTGGGTGGCTGTAATATTATTTTTAGTTTTCTTCTTTCTTGGCTAGAGTTCTTTCCAAAAAAATTTGGGGTTATTTCTACCCAAGGAAATTAGCTCCTCTCTCCTTGTGAACATAAAATTAGTTTTTTTCTTCTTTAGGATTTTCTTGTAAACTTTAATGTCAAGGTTTGTTTTATTTGACTCCCTTAGATTTCTCCTAGCCATCTTTCATTCCTTATCGAACTACACATTAGTTGGAAAATAATTTGTTTCATATTTTCTATTTTTTGTTCTCTTGGACTTTGAGAGAGCCTCATGGATCAAACTTGATACCGCATGAGTATTAACAACATGTCTGTGCATATGCTTCCTCTTACAAAGTCTCTCAAGAGTATCCCTGTCAATGGTAGATGGTTCTAACTTGGAAACTGTTCATGGATCCAAGTCAACAATAACTTAACACACTAGCCACATCTCATGGAGTCTTTTGCACGCTCATTAGCCACAATTAAAAGGATGGGGCCTGTGTACCAACCAAGACCTGTTTGTTGATGAAGTACCCAAGGGAGCCACAAGGATAGTCGAAAAGAAGCATAAGGTGGTGGGTCTACCAGCTGGAGAGATAAGGTGGGAGGCATAAGGATCATCGACGTTTGGAGGAGTCAGCATGGATTGATGTTGGAGAAAGGTGGATGGTTGTTTCCTATCATTTAGGAGATATAAGGTGCCACAATGGTATTCAGAGGATGAAGTCAGCGGGAGTCATAAGGGTTTGCATTGGATGGAGGGATAATGTGTGCGCATGAACAAGAGATATAAGGTGATACACCAACTAGGATACGTAAGGTAAGGTGTTGGCATCAACATGTGAACAACAAGATGGGAGACATAAGGGAGTGGAGAGATAAGGAGTGCATCAAATTAGAAATCAAGGCAAGAGACAAACTCAGTAATGGCGTCAAGCCCCATTACTTCAATGTAATCGCTATGGGGACGGAGTCCCCCAAATGTGGCCCCACCTGGCAATTGGACCAGGCTAGAAAATCCATGTCACCGATTTAAAAAAAATGCTATTATAATTTATTTTTAATAAATATTTTTAAAACTATGTATATTTATAGGTTTTTACCACTAAAATTATCTATACAACGAATCATATTATTAGAACATGTAATAATTCTTATGATTTCATCTCTAAATATTTTAATTTAATTATTATTTACTAATTATAGAAGCTACTTTGCCTACATATTGGCTTGTTTACTTTATTATTTGTCAAATCATGTTCTATATATTAATAGCAGTTAGCTTTTAGATTTCTAATGAAACATATTTTATGAATTTCTAACGATCTTTATTTTAAAATAATCTTATGTATTTTATCATTAAATACAAATTTTAATTATTTATTTACTTAATTTTTATTTATTTATCATATCAATTTTATATGTTATATCACTCAACTTTTAGATTTATATTGATAGATATTTTCTGCATCTCTCACTATCTATTGTTTGAAAGTAACAATTTATAAAATAACACTAAGAAAGTAACAAATAAATCTTATGTATTTTACTATTAAATATAAATTTAATTATTTATCATATCAAATTTTATATGTTAATAGCACTTAGCTTTTAGATCTCCATTAATATATATTGTTTAGATTTTTTAATTCATATTTGATAAATAATATTATATAAGTGGTGTTCTATTGTGTGATTAGGTTACTAATTAATAAGGTAAGTGGATTCAAGAGAAGCTTTGCAATATATTTTAAATGTAGGTGATGTAATGTGTATGGTTAAGCAACTTCTACAATGGTAAATACTAATTAAACTATAATATTTAGAAGTGAGAGCATACCCGAGTTCTTCAAAAATAAATTTATAATAGCATCATTTTTTTATAAAAAGATCACAAGATAATAAGAAAAACTATGTTAAATCTAAAAAAAGTAGTTTCAATCATACATAGAATAGTATAAATATCAAATTAGTCAATAAATTATTAATAAAATGGGTCAACAAACATGAACCCCATTATAAATTAAAAAATTGGACTTACACCATGAAAAAATGTCTTTCATCTTAAAACATCAATCTCTCATCAACTCTCAAAATGTTGAAAGTATAGGAAACTTTATTTACTTACATAATATTGTTGAGCATAATCGTCTAGTATAATGCTCTCAAAATGTTGAAAGTATACTAATCTTTATTTTTTACATAATAGTGTTGATCCTAATCTTCTAGTGAAATGTCATCACAACCTGTAAAATACATAATTTACATATAAAATTAAATGAAAATTTAAACATTGAAATTTGTTAAAAATTTATTTTACTTGATTTCTTTACAATCTTTAGTTTGTATTGTATCCTTTATTATTGGTATTTGGTTAAGATCAATGCAAAATGGTAATCTATGTTGTCCAATGTTTTGTTGATCATCTACACCTACAAGGACATGTGTAATGATTAAGTAAGAAATAATGGTTAGAAGAAAAAACTAAGCAATATTTCATATAATGAATGAACTCTTGTAACTATGTTAGAAAATTACCATATATTTGTACTTCATCTGTTGTTGTTTGGTTAAGATCAATAGAGAAGGGCAATTGATATCGTCGAGTATTCTCTTCATCATTGAAAGCTATAATGGTATATTTTTAGTTCATGTGAAATAGGAGAACAAATATTTTCTATGTAAAATACTAAAACAATTTTAAATAAATTTACTTACTAGAAAAATGCATAGATTGTTAATCATGAAAATGGCTCTACAACTTTGGAACCATGTGTAATCTCTCACACCTCCCATTCTGCCCACGGAAGTCCAGTGGGGTTTCCATTAATGGCCTCCACTTCCCCAGGGTACGATGGTGACCGTCTTCCTCAGGCTAATCAATGCCCCATTAAAGATGGAGCTTTAGGGTCCCAATCATTTTAAACCATCTTTGGACCCTATTTCGGCTGCTATCAAAGCTCTCTCTGCAATAAAAAATCATGATAAATCTTGCCCAGAGGGCACCCTAGGTGATAATCTCAAAGCATTTGGAGAAGCTCCCATTGCAAGTGAGGTTTGTGATGAAGAAAACGGAAAGCAACCAAGGCCAAGATCCTTCAAACAAGCGGTCGAGAATGAAAGGACCTTACCAGAAGACACCATCTTCCTCTCTTCCACTACCCAAGGATCGGAAGATTGCTTTGGAGATGGAGGTAAGATTACTTCTACCCCAAGACTCATTATTAATCCTAATCCACAGATGGATATTGCAATTTCTCAATAGAAGACTAGGCTTAGGGATAGTGCAATTTTTTTTGCTGTTGTATATGCTTCCAAGGTTCCGTCTAGGAACTTTCTTAATGACTAGTTTCACAAAGTTTGGAGTCAAAAACTAAGGTTTTGTTTTTCATATTGTAGAATGTTGCAGAAGGGTTTATTTTTAATATTTTTCATTGATTCAAAATCCCAAAAGGCCATCATTGACAGAAAATTTTGGAGAGTTGGTCCTCATGAGTTTAGAGCCATCCCTTGGTCTATTTATGCCTCGAATAGTGAGGTTTTGGCACTCTCAAGCCCTATATGGGTGGTTATTAGGAATCTTCCTTTAGTTTTTCTTAATCTCATACCCCAGGCCCTTGAACTAGTGGGAAAAGTTCTTATGGTTGATAGGTCAAATGTGTTAATCCCGCACATTGATGTTAGGGTGCTTATATCCCTCAAACCAGGCATAGACTTTCCCAATGCCCTTCATTTTGACCTAGGTGGTAGCCCCATTATTTTCCCTATTAACTTTCTCTATGGGTTGAATAGTTGTCACCTCTTCAAAAAAGAAGGCCACAAAAAATAGGATTGCCCTATCATTATGAAGCGTAATCCACCCAACAACCCCCCCTCACTGTCAATTTTGTTCCTCTAGCTTCAAATCCCTCTGCTTCCATTGGTAGACTCCCTCCTACCTCTCATCATCCTACCCCTGTTACCCCACCCCCTCAACCATTGTCTAAAACCCTGCAAGCTCCTGACTCCTCATCTGTTGCCTGGATGAGAGACTCGGCCAAGATTTCTACTACGCTTGACAAGCTCAAAGGAAAATTTGATAATCCTCAAGCTCCCCCTATGGAACCAAACTTAGTCCCTAGAGAATTGCAGGAGGTTACAAACATCACTAAGCTTGACTTTGTATTAGACCCTAACCCTGCTCCCACCCAGCCAAAGCATAGAACACAGAATGCCCAACAGATTGCTCTAGAGAGGATTCATAACAAAGAATTCAAAATGCAAGCTACCTTGAGACCTAAATGGAAAGTCTATTCTATCCTCCCTCAGGGTCAGGATTCTTTTGCTGATCAACTTACAACCCTTGATGTATCAATAGACAAGGTGGGCAACCTAGTGAATTTTTCTATCCCTTCGAAATCCCCCACAACTGTAGTTTCTACTGACCAAACCAGTGACACAAGGAATGAAGAATTTAATGCCCATCTAACCATGGATGAGAAACTTAATGAATTCTCTATTGTTGTTATCTTGGCACCTCCCCCCCCCACCCCCTCTGGATCAATAGATTTATGAGTCTAGAAGGAAGAATTCCTCTAAGGAACCCACCTTGTCTAGTGAGCCAGAAGGGCTGTAGGTGGAGCAACAACAGGATACTGACCTTGAGGAAGGAGAGATCAGTAGAGAGAACATGTTTATTTTTTCCTTTGGTTTTGGGAAGAAGTATAAGAAGGCCTGCAAGGTGGATGGTAAAGCCCCTATGGTTACAACAGATGGTACTAATATTAAGAGGAAGAGAGGAAGACCCCCTCTGCTGAATAGTAACCCTAACCTCCTAAAAACCAAAGGAGTGATATTCCTACGTGCTTTAAGGGCTTTTGAGCACCCATGGACTCTAAATTATAGAAGGGACAAATGTTGATGAATTGTGCATCATGGAATGTCAGAGGTTTGGAATCCTCTGATAGGAAATATGTGGTCAAGAGATTCCTACAAATGTAGAAAGATATTGTCATCCTTATGTTGCAAGAAGTCAAGGTGGTTGGCTTTACTCTAGATATTTCCCTAAAATGTATTTGGAAAGATGCTATTGCATACTTCTCCAAACACCATAGAGGCAGAGGAGGGACCTCTATTTTAATATGTCCAAAATGGAGGAACTCAATCCATGAATGGGGTTTTTCTCCTTCTAGTGGAGCAGTCTGGGTATCTTTTAAGGTGGACGGAGTTGTCTTTGGGGTGTGCTTGGTTTATGCTCCCAATGTTCACCACTCTAGGATTGAGCTATGGAAGTGGATCTCAAAACTGGAAAACATCCCTTGGATTCTGGCAGGTGACTTTAACATGGTTGAAAGATCTCAAGATAAAGAGGGAGGCCTAAGGTTTGAGTGGAAAGGTAATGAGCTTGTCTATTGGAACAGGATGATCTCCAAATTGAATCTTTTTGACCCTCTGGCTGGGAGAAGAAAGGAGTCTAAGGGATTTTGGTTTACTTGGTCCAATTTCCAAAGAGGAGAGATAAGAATATATTCTAGGTTGGACATAATCTATATGAATAACCAATTCTTTAGTTGTCCTCCCCCCAAGAGACAACTATGTCAAAGTTACCCCTTTTACCCTCTCTGATCATCACCCCATCTTCTCCTCCATTTAGATGGTTCCAAACCAAGAAACCACACCTAGTAAGAAAACCGGTTTTTCTCTTAACTCATCTCTCCTTCAAGATAGAGATGTCCAGGTTGTTGTCAAAATCATTTCTTGGTACAATGATGAGATAGCTCAACATAAGTCTAAGATGGATAAATGGACCTAAACCTCTAACTCATGACAAAGTATGCCAAAGTGTGTAGGGAGGAAGAAGGCCAAAGATGCTAGAGGGGAGGAGTTTAGATTGGTAGAGGAGCTCCGGGTAGCAGAAGTACAGACTCAGGATAACCCTGCATCCCCAGTACTTTTGGACAAAGTTATACATTGTAGAAACTCACTCAAGAATCTCCAACTAATCAAGACCAAAGGTGCTAAAGATAGAGCCAAAATTAACTGGTTCAACTTAGGAGATAAAGGATCTAATTTTTTTCCATACCCTGAAGAAAAAATAAGCAAGAGATAAAATTACTTGCATTAGGGAGCAAGGGGTCTCTATGACTTCCCATGAGGGTATTGTTAACACCTTCTCCAATTTCTTTAGAGGCCTATTCACCTTTGAAGATGATGAATCCAGGACCTTAGCTAGGCAAATGATTATAGGTATTATCCCTAAGAAAGTATAAGAGGTAGATGCAACTATTTTAGAGAGGGAGATTTCAGTGGAAGAGATCATGAATTCCATTTTAAGCATGGCCAATGATAAAGCCCCTGGCTTGGATGGGCTTATAGTTGAGTTATATAAGAACAATATTGATTGGATTTACTCCACTCTACACTAAGTTTACATAGAGGCCATTACCTCTGGCACCCTTGGTCCTACCTTCAATGTTGGCCTAATTAAGTTGATTCAAAAAGAAGGGGACAAGTTGTTGTTAAAGACTTGGAGACCTATCACCCTTCTCAATGTGGGATATAAGATTTTGGCTAAAGCCACTGCCCTAAGGATTGCCAATATTCTCCCCACTATTGTTAATCATACTCAAACTGGCTTTGTCAAGGGAAGGTATATTCTTGAAAACCTGGTTACTTGCTGGGAAGCTATGGATTGTGCCAAGCACTCAAGCCAATAGAGTGCTATGTTGCTCATAGACAATGAAAAAGTGTATGATCGCATAGAATGGAACTTCATATTGGTTATGTTAGATAGTCTTGGGTTTCCCCCTACTTTTGTAGAATGGTTTCTACCTTATTATATGGGGCTATGGCAGAAGTTGAAGTGAATGGAATGAGATCTAACTTCTTTGAGCTCTCTAGATCCATCAAACAGGGATGCCCTCTAGCCCCCTCCCTCTTTGTACTAGCTGCAGACTCCCTCCATTATTTACTTAGGGATGATACCTTGTCCCCTAGGGTGAAAGGGATACAACTCCCTAATGACCATGAGGTCTCTAACATCCAATTTGCTGATGACACAACCATTCTCATGAATCTAGTGGAGGGTAACATGGAACTCCTCATGACCAAACTGGATCTATTATGCCTGGACTCGGGCAGAAATATATCTATATCCAAATCTATTATGCTAGGTTGGACTCAGGATCCCCCAAGCTGGTGGAGAAAATTTGGAATAGAGTGGGGAGGACCCAATAATATATTTAGATACCTTGGTATTCCTTTTGTTGTGGATCCTAACATAAATGACATGTGGTGTTGGGTTAAAGATAGGATTCTCAAGAAATTGAAAAAATGGGATATCAATCTTCTCTCATTCTCGGGGAGGATTCAAGTTTGTCAAAATATTCTCTCTTCTTAACCTATTTACTATTCCTCAGTCTGGCTGTTTAACTAGAACCAATTTAGTAGTATTCAGAAGATTGTCAAAAAATTTCTTTGGATGGATGGTAGAGGCAATAAGCAATATCATGCAATTTCTTGGGAGTGGTGCACCAAAGAGAAATCCTAGAGAGCACTTGGACTGAAGGACCTCAAAACACAAGGTATTGTGTTGGCTTCAAAATGGATTGCTAAAGCATCCATAGGGGAGGAACCTTGGAAAATCTTGATCAGAAACAATTTAGTTAGAGCCTGTCTAAATAAATCCAATTCTTGGACTAATCTGGGGTATACTGATCTGTTGGCTATAGATTGTAATATACAAGTTCAAGGATTGAATCTATTTAAATCTATTTTGGAAGTGTTGGAGATATGTAAGGGTTTTCCTGTGCAATACTGGACCAATAGAAGGCCAAGGTGTGGTCTGTAGTCATAAGTCTTTGTGGTGGAATCTGAAACATAAGGGCAAGCCACTTGCCTTGCTCCAAGGTTGCTCTACTAAGAAATGGTCAGAGAAGAGTATCAATAAGTTTCAAGATGTGTTGCAGGATGGCAGTTTGATTCCTTGGGAGAAATCAGCTTCAGATTTTGACATCCCAAGTTCACAAAGTAGAACTTAAGGTATCTTCTCTGTTTCCCTCAACACCTTGGGGCTAGTGAATAGGTATTGTACCCCTGACAGGTGCACATTTCAGCTGTTGTGGCTAGACAACTCCCAACTGCATCTTATGAAGTCTAAATTTATTTATCACCCGCTCACCCACAACACTAATATTGCTTCCCATGCTAACCAAAAATGTCACCTAGACTCTCCCATCTCTGATTGGAATAAGTACTTCACCTCCCTGTGGACCAAACCTATTGAACCTAAGATCACCTATTTTTTGTGGAGACTCCTCCTGCATAAACTTCCTTTTAGGAAACTGGGGGGAGAACCTAATGTTTGTAATGTATGTAAACTCCTAGAATATGTCTTCCATATTTTCTTTGAATGTCTCTTTGTTGCTGAAGTCTGGAAAATGTTTGGTCTTACCTATAACAGTCATTTTAACAAACTGAATGTTATCTCAGGAAGCATCAACAACAGTAAAGCTTGCAATATGTTTTGGTCTATTCTTTCTTCTATTATTTTATGGACTATCTGGAAGGCTCGTAATAATGATGTTTTGGCTGGAAAAGGCATGAATCTTACTGGGTCTCTAAGGAGACTCATACACTTTGATATTTCCTTGCAGGTCACAGTTGTCATCAAGATGAAGGAGAGCAAGTTCTTGGAGATCCTGAGAGGTGGGAAAGCCACCATAGACAAAAGGGATATTGCACATGGATATACAACCATGAAACATGGCATTGAATTTGATGGTAAGATTTCTAAGTTTATTGAGCAAATAAAGAAATCTAACCAGGATGTTCCTACAGGGGGAAGAGCGGTTGAACCGGAAGAACCTCCTCTTAGATCCTATGAGATTATAGGATACACAATTCGGTATCCTGAGACTCCAATGAGTCAGATGGAGACCATGATGAAGCTTCTGTATGATCAAGTATTAAGTCTTGTTTTTTTTATGGTGATAGAGTAGAAGGTCTCTTTTTTATATAACTCTTGTTTAATACTATTGAGCTGGTTGTTGATGGCTTTACGAGCAGTTTGTAATAACCCGTTACTCTAATGTATCCTATTTTTGGACTTATGATATTCAATAGAAAAATAAATTTACTTACTATGTTGTTGCCTAATAATAACACTTTCTTCTTGTATTGCTATGCCTGAACAATTGAAGATCATTTTCTTCTTTTTCTTTCTACCACTTGTACAAAGGAATTCAAACTCTTTAATCTCTCCCAAACTTTCATTTTTAATTCTTGATGAATGACTTTTTTCATTTGATAAATAGAATGGTGTTTGCACTTTTTTCTTGGACTAAACCATGATGACATTTGTCTCACATACATGTTCTCTGAGCCAGGAATTGATTTAAATTTGGAAGAGGAAGATAGAGATGCATTGAGATCAGTTATAAATCTTTCAACACACTGACTAAAAATAAGCTTCTCATCTTCTTTTCTTAGTAAGTTTTGAAGTAGCGAATTTAAATAATCGATAGAATTATGGAAGCTACCATTGGAAGCATCTATTTTTTCATGTCATCTATAATAAAAATAATAATTATTAAGTAAAAAATAAATGAACAACTATTAATATTTCATTTTAAAAATGTTGATGACAAAATTTACCAATTTTTTTAATCTTCACTAGTTACAAACCCAATCACGTCTTGATCTTCTAATGGAATACAACCATCTATAATTGAAATAAGAATTAATTAATAAAAAGATTCATAAAAATTAATAAATATTTTATTATAAAGACTGTTTCAATATTATCAATGGTATTATTATGAATTAAACTCCCTTTGACATCACCATCACAAACTAATGAAATAACACCATTTATAATTGAAAAATATTGCTTTAGTTAGTTTTGAGGAAAAAAGAATTGACCATATAAAATAAAAGTATAATATCTTAAATATCAAAGGACACTTACCAATGACTTGATCATTCTCATTTGTTTTATTTCTCTTTAGAAGATTTAAAATTTTTAGCACATGCTTGCATGTGTTTCACTTTTGCACCCTCTCACAATCACAAACATGCCAATTTGGTCCAAATTTTCTAACAAGATACCATTTAATAGGAACATATTAGCTTATTATCTTGTTAGACATATTGAGATGTTGTTGGCATTGTTTTCATTGATGTCAAAACCTTCATACTGATGTAATCACCTGAAAATGGACAAGATTAATTCAAGCGAGTAATCAAGGCAATAAAATCAAATCAAAGCAAAATTGTAATCAAACCATAATTCAAATTTAATTAAAAATCAAGAGCCATAAAATCAATTTAAATCAAATAAATCATGATAAATTAATAAATTGTGCAATAAATCTAATTAATTGCATAGCTCATTTAAATCAAATCAACACATTAAGGGGGTTACACATGGCTAAACATATTAATTAATTTTAATTAATAAATTATATTTTCGCTCAACCACCAAATGGGAGAACAATGCATTAACCAATAGGATTTGAGAACCAAGCTCACATGGATCAAGCTCACATCAAATCTCCACCACCCATAAGGAGAAAGAATCTTGTCCACCCATTTTGTCCTCTTGTCCCAAGCGTTGAGGACAAAATATTTAAATGGTCTCCAAAGGTGGAACCATGGACTTAACCCTAATCAAACCATAATCAAATCAACTCCACCCCCCTACCCTTGCCAAAATCTATAAAAGCAAGGCATAATTGAAGAATAAATCATCCACAATTATTTGAATAGCATCAAACCTCTTGCAATTTTAAGCTAGAAAGGCAAATCTAGGAGCTAATTAGACTAATTTCTTTTGGAATTAATTATTTTAGCTTTATTTATCATATTTTCTCATATTAGGACTGTCACTAATAGAAGCTTGTTGAGAGCTTCTCATTAGCATCCCTAATTAGAGAGCCACAGAGTGCTCAATCGTCTTTAATTTTGCTTAATTAGATTGCTAGTTGTGGTAATTTAATTGTTATTTTGAGTTATTGATGATATTAACCCTATGAAGGTACTAATCCAAGTACACAACTGACAACTTGGAAGTATTGGTGGTTGTTGGCAGTTTCATTTTTGTGCCTTTTGGTTGTCGGTAAAGCATTAAGAGTCCCATTCATATGTAGAAAAGGTTTTGTATGCACAATTTTGGTTCTCTATGGTAGGAGTACTTGGTTCTACCTATATATTACATTTCTTGGTATACTTGTATGCTTTCAGTGTGTGGAGTTGCATGGTCCTTTATGTTAGTTTATGTTGATTTCCATACTTATAGTGTTCTTCCAAGTGTCCCTGATATCTGGATAATAATGCAATTCATTAAAGAGTTTTGATATATTGGTTATATCATGTTATTGATAGATAATATCAAGTTTCATCTATCAGTGGGCTCAAATATTGTGCTAATCAAATCATGGACTTGGTTGTGGTGTTTTGATAGTTTTGGTAAATGTATATGCATTGTATACATCTTAAAGTGTGACCTATATTTGGGTCCCATGGTAGTGTGTTGTAAAGTTTTCATAAGTAGGTCCTAGATTTAGGATCAGTGGTAACTCATTAAATACAATTGTAATATCTTATTGATTAGGAGCCATCATAGAATTTTGGTGGTCGACGTGTATGTTCGAATAATTGTATAAATAAAGAAAACCTGTTTGTATCCAAGTATGAGGATGAAGTAAGTGAATGAATGAATGCACAAGTATATGTGCAAGCTGGAGATAAAGAACTAAAGGTGATAGAGTGGGAGTTTGTTTTTGTATATCAGGAAGAGGTGTGAAAGAAGTTGAGTAATATAGAAAGAAGGCTTCATATACTATTTTGTAGAATATCAGTGTATGCTGACAAAGGGTTTTTATAAGATCTTTTCTATCGGTGATCTATGTGCTATCAATTGGAGCTATTTCATGCATAGTCAGATACAAATCTATTAGCTCACATTTTGTCGATACAAATATTTGTACTGGCAATTAGCCATATTCATATTTCAAGATAGTTAGTTTGACCGAAAATGAGCCAACCCGCAGTGAGAAAACTGGCAATGAGCCTTTGTAAAAATCACCTTAACCACTGTTTCATTTCATGAGAATTAGCTTCTCCTTGGTTTTCCCAATTTGGGTTTCCATGTAAATTCTAGTGTTCTCTATGTTGATATTTTTGTGCTTTCATGTCTACACCTATTATAATTGATTGATGTAGTTGCCAATAGAATAGAAGTTAATATAGATATAACTGCCATTATCATTTGTATGGTTTGTGAGTTTACTGGCATAGTAAAGGTTTTAGAAAGTGTTTGTTAACTGATTCACTCCCCCTTAGTTATTCGACCTATTCAACATATCTCGTATGTGTTAGGGAGACCATATGGATGACAATTTGTATTTGGTTTTTTTTACCTCTCTAATACATAGTTATATAATATCTATTTTTTTTTTAAAGTTAGTTAAAAATCCAAATATCTGCAAATATTTTTTATTTTTATAGAATTACTCTATCCGATGAAGAAGTGTATGAATAAGCCAATCCATTCTACTTGTACATTTCTTAGCATGATCACTTAGATAATGAATCTTGATGTGAAAATATTAAGACTGTATAGAAGCATTGGTTTCATGATTTTCACGAAAGAAGTTTCGAAAGTATTTTGCCCACATTGCTACATAAACAAATATAGTGATGTTTTAGCATACATATAAAATAACTTTAATGATGTAAATGCATAGAAATCAAAATGAAAAATTTGATAAACTTTCCAATATGACCCTCATCATGACACTATATTTTTTGAAACTAATCAATGATTTTCTTATCTTCTTTAAATTTCTCCATATTTTTTTAATTAGATCAATGGTGATGTCTTCATTGTCACTCAGAGAATACATTATCTCGCCCAAGCGATCAAACATATTGGTTCCAATATCCTTATTGTTGGCAAACCTAAATTATAAAAGATAATATTTGTATTTAAATAGGGTTCAAAGATATACAATATTTTACATATTTTAACTAGAAATTTAATTACGTGTACACATTATTTAGCCATGCTTTTCATACATGACAAACACATAGAAGTACTAGACAATCAAAAGATACTCTACAAGTAAAATTATAGAAGATGATGAGTAATATTCTACCAAAGTAAAAAAGAAATATTGAAACTATAATTTAAATATAAAAGTTAAGGTCTATATAAACATGATGGCTTCAATCTTAGCACTAGCATCATCTGTCATGAATGAATTAACATGTTAATCTTCTTGGCATTGTTTTCCTCATTTAAAATTATTTTTTTCTACCGTCTATTTATATCTTCAACTTTATATCTTGAGGATATAGCCTAGGCAATAGGTACACCAACCTCTTGTTCATAAAAAATGAGAAAGGCATATAATTGATAATGTACATGAATAAATCATTGATAAATTAAAATTTTAATATAAAATAAAATAAGATAAAATTGAAATGAAATAAATGTACTTAAAATTATTCTACTTGCACTATATTTATTTGTTGAGAATGTTGAATCCATTGCAATAATTGAATCATGTGAATATTTCATCATCATTTCATGCATCCATGGTGTTTGGATTCCAATGATAAAGGAACATTTTTATGTCATCTAATCTTTTTAAGTAGAAGTTCTATTTCTCCTCTATGTGTCACAAGCTAACACTTTTTGCATCATCTTCATTCTTTTGGGATCAAATAGAGCACACTCTTTTACGTGCATTCAAAACATCTTTTCTTAACAAGCATGCATCTCACTTATTTATCAACTTAGTCAAACCATGGTCCGAGTAGTGTTGTTCGCATATTGTGTCAATACCCACATCCATCAACAATAAATATTCAATATACGATTTACATTCATTTGACAATCTAAGTGCAAAACTACTTCTTAGACCACTTGAAGGGTCATCCCTTTTATCACAAAATTCACCATTGACATAATAATGAATCCAGTCACTATACCTAAGTATTGCAACATGTGGTCTACCATGCATGACCCTAACATGAAAGTGAGCTTGACAACCCCTTTTTTGAGTGAACATTTGTATCCTTTTCATATTTTCAGATTTATTTCTATTGTCTTCAGGACAAAATGCACACTAATATCTATTTACACATACAAAAAAATTACATTAACAAATATAACAAAAATAAAAAGTGAAATGCTTATTGTTTATATTAAATATAGAACATACCTTGAATACATCTTGGTAGTGTGAATAGTAGGATTTTTTCAGTTATCCTCCTTTTGCATTTTACACATGAATGTTGTCTTTGTACTATCCAATAGAACTTCTCCCTTTAATTTGAGAAAGCCTTTCAAGAAGGATTGCAATACATAAGTCCATCTTGCTTCCAATAGGTTTCCATTAAAAGTCCTCACTTGAGAAATAATATCCTTGTATTGCACATTAAGCTCAATGAGTGATTCCCATGTGTTATTTCTAGCCATTCTAAAAAAATATCAAGATGGTTAGTACCGTCCTATCTTGTAAAAAATTTTATATAGTCAATCAAATTTAATTAAATATATATTATATTACTAAAACAAGAGAGATCAGAGCTTGTATTTATTGAAAAATTTCTTTAATTAAAATTTAGGTATCTTCACATGTAAGATTATTGAAAACCTCATTGATATTAAAATCATATACACTTTCTTTAATAATAACTTCCAATCTCATACATGGAACTAAAGCAAAACTATTAATTTATAATGTAATGAATAAAAAAATGACACGGGTTCATAGATAATGTGAAATTATTAGAAAAGAGATGCATTTATGTTTATTAAATCTTTATCCCTTATACATCATAAAAAGTCTTACACATGATTGGGAAGGATCTAGAAGTTTCTAGATTGGAGGAGGGCTTTATGTGAATCAAAATTGGAAGAGACAACGCAAAAAAAGCATTGGCGGAGTGGAGGAAAGGTCAAGCACAGAAAGAATGGCGGCCAACTTATCATTGAATTCACCAAACCAATTATTGTTGTTTAGAGGTGACGTTACTATGAGGAGAATGAGGGGGATTTTTAAATTTTATGATCCTAGCTTCTAGTGCTATGTGGAGAAAATGCTCGAGGAAGAGTATTTGAAGATTGATCTTCTCCTGCAGAAAAACCTTGTTATTATTTCCTCAATTTCTTTACTTGGGGGCATTACAATTGGGGAGCAGAGAAGAAGCATTGAAGGTCGTAAAACAATGTGTGAGACCAGAGTGAGTTGGAGGAATGATTTCCATTTTGGGGAAAGCGGAGCTAGGGGTTGGAATTACTATAGGGGAAGGACCGTGGAGGGTGGTGGAGGGATCGAAATATAATTTCCAACATATCTTAGTATAGAGAACTTCAAAATCTAAGGAGAAACAATTGGAAGAGTGTGGGGTGGTTGAAAAGAATTACCAGTCTATCTGTAGACTAAGGAGGAAGAACATGCATGCTAAGTTCAAGCAAGATAGAGGAAGATGAAGAGAACAAAGAGGAAATTAGAGATAGAAGGTCAGAGTGCTGATGGAGAGGAGATTGGAGCAAAACTAGCCAAGAAGACTAGGAAATGATGAATTGATACCAAAGGAGGAATGTTCTTTCTGAGTAAGAGAGGGGAGGAGATGTTGAAGAAATAACTGGGATAATTGGCTTCTAGGTGTTGTCAAATGTATGTCTTGTTTAGTAGGTTACATATATCATGTTAGACATTGCCCAATTTTGATAGTAGAATGGGCTTAGAAAATTACTTGTAAAGGTTCCCTAAGGTCGATGTTGCCTAATTTTGGTAGTAGTATGGTCTTAGAAATTAAATTGTAATGGTTCTAAGGTAGATAGACTATTATGATAGCCTAGGAGGTTGACTATGGTCTTAGAAATTAAATTGTAATGGTTCCTTAAGGTAGATAGACTATTATGATAGCCTAGGAGGTTGACTGTAAAAATGATTATGCTACATAAGAGATAGATTTTGATGAATGTAGTAGTGGAAGGAAGAATATGCCGATAGATACAGGGGCAAAGCAATGTAATTTTGAACTTTTGATATAATATTAATAAAAAAACTTAAAATTGATATTAAAAAAGCCTTATGCATGATATATTAACAATTATCTCACCAACTCTTGAGACATTTTTTCTTTAAAATATCTTAATTCAATAAGGAATTTTAGTCATGTAATAAACTTTTTTCTCAAATTTCATCCTTAATCAACAAGTTCTTCAAATAATAAATTAGGATAAAATTAAGAGAGTTAAAAATTATAATTAGTGCTAAATAATGTATACAGTTGAAAAGTAATTGAATAAAATTAAAAATTAGAAATATAAATTATTATATAGCTAAATCTATTACTTCATATATTTCTTAATGACTTCAACACAACTTACTTGGTGTTATAAATAATTTTATAATATACACATGTAAATAATAACTTTACTCATGTAATAAAAAAATTCTTGGTTTTTTATATACATATTATACACCAAAAAAGAGATCAATGTTCCACCCCTTAATAAGGGAGATGATAGTGACTTCAAAGGACGTATACAAGATCTTTCAACTCTCAAATACGGGGCCACTGGTCGAAATGTGGGACATTAAGCATGCACGGGCAGTGTAGATGTTACTAGGGAGGGTATATGTACTTGTGTGTGATAGGACATTGGTAATGGGGGTAGTGCGAGCAACATTAAGCCTACACAAACACATTTTCCTATATGTATCTACATTGGCGAGTAGTATCCTAACTCTTGACAAAGGAGGTCACTCAATCTCATTGGGTGTATACAATTCATAGTGAAAATATTGAAATGATGGAGGTAGATGAAATGGGAGATACTAGTTCTAGAGAAGCTATAAAAAGAGCTCCACATAATATGCTACCACATGATGAGGAGTACAAAATTTGTATCAATATTGCAGGTTTGTTCCTGAGAGCACATATTGATTTTCCAACCTATAGGGATGAGGTTAGAGATGGGGGCTAAGGAGTCAATGGTCTACAATTAGAGGGGAGCACTAAGGTATGTGGGGATAATGTTGGGCCATTGGAGGAGTATATTGGATCAGATGGATGCATCATGCATAGTGTGGAGGATATATCATGATATTGTAAGATGGGGAGAGGATTCAAAGTGGATACCCTATATGACATCATTATCATATACAATGGAGAGGAGGAAGCATGTGATTAATTGATATAGGCCTGAATGCATGATGCGATAGTTTGGTGTAAGGAGAGACATACAATGACCACTACATAAGGTTACATGACTATCACAAGAGGGTAGAGTCAGGGAAGTGATGGTTAGTAGAGAAAAGGTGAAAAGGGAGTGGAGAGAGATGGGAGTAGAGTTATGGGATCTTGTGGGTGAATTGGATGATCTCGGTATGACTAGTAGATACATGTGATGATGAAAGGTCTACAAGAAATATTTGTACGAAGGAGAGAGATAGTGGCTAGATGAGGATAGGGGTAGAGAGGCAAGGGAGGGAAATTTCTACTAATGGCTACCGAGAGAGGAGGTGAGAGGATATTTATGAAGGAGGAGGTACTGGAGGTATGTGAAGGTGAGGATACGGAGGACAAGAAGGGTGAGGAGATGGATTAGTTGGTATTGTAGGTTATAGAGGCTATGGGGGTGGATGATCCCACAATGGAGAGGCCAAGGAGATGATGTATGAGAGAAGAGATGGATGACCCTATACTGAGACCTATTATAGTATGTGAGGCCTCACCCCATACCATCATTTCATAGCAGACTATTTCCACCTTATGAATATCATGTTGATACATTATTTTATTATGTTGGACTATTTGGACAGGGATTTTATATTTTTGATACTATGTGATGACATATGATTGTGGATGGTGATTTAGGACTTATTTCCATGCTTTGATTATTAGGTCTTGATTTTAAGGTATTTGATGAATTATTTAATTTAGAATATTGTGCCTTAATTTCATGTTGATGCAAGAAATGTTTATGTGAGATGATCATGGTTAATGAATTAGGTTAATTGATATGTTTATGTGTTCTTGAATTAACTTGAGTAATGTATTATTGAGATTATGTGAATTTCTTGTGATGCAGTTGGATTATATAATATATTTGTGTGTGATTATTTATGATGTGTTTTATATGTATATGTCATTTGATTTTTCATGAGCCACTGATATTTTTATCTAGTGTGCAGAAAATTGACCATGGATTAAATAAGGGAAAATTAAAGATGGATGCATGTGAAAATCTTGTAAAGCCAAGATTAACTCCAAAGGGAGAAATAACCTCGTTGTTATGTAATAATGTTGTAAAGTAATGTTTGAATGTATTATTTAAATTGTGTTTATTTTAATTTTATATTAATGTCTACTTGGCATGCCATGTGTGTAGTGATGTGTTGTAACTTTATGTGGTGTCAATTGACACATGTGTTTGTGAGTTAGCATGAAC